>VXAZ01010504.1:228668-390840 GCA_013399875.1 Gymnorhina tibicen
TTTTTGCAAATGCAACTAGGGTTGACAAGAAAAACAGCCTTTTGTAGCTGAGGAGGCAGCAAGAAAAGGAGTTGCCAAAAGAGCCGTCAAGACTCTCCAAGTAATTTGATGTGTAGAGAAAATATGGCAAAAATATTGCAACTGTATATAGTATAGATTTTTCAGAAGGAAGTCAGATGTCCCACTCTGCCTGGGATGCCCACAGAGATTATTCTGGCCTTATCACTGGGTTTTTGGAAAAGAGTGAGGATGAATGGTGGGAAAGCGAGGACACTTCTTGACTTCTTCTCTTCTCTGCTTGTAGTGGAAATCAGCCAAAAATACAGCTCATATGCCAAGAAAGCCCAAATGAAGGGATGAGTGGAAAATACCAGATGCTTGAATTCGTCTTGGATTTTGAAAACTGCTAATACTGGTTTTCTGCTTAATTAGCCAAATAAGGGACAGAGTGCATTTCTCTTTCATGTGCAGACATTTCTTGGATCCCGTGAGTTAACCACCTCTAGGGCACTGCTGCCCAGGTCAGAGGAAGAGACGGGTGTTGCTCTCTTAGACACCATGAAGGGGAGATAATTGCTGTGGGGCACATCCCATGCTCCTTACCCATAACACGGCTGCCCTCCCAGGATTCCCCCAAGGCTGAGATTCCTGAGGCTGCTCGCTGTCCGGAAATCAGTTTACATTTCTGTCCTGAGAAGGAATTACTCGCAGTGCACGCGTTTTCCCAGCTAGACAGGGTTTATTTTCAGCCCAAGCGTTGTCTTTTGTTCAACGCTTAGTTTGTTGTGTCACTTGCAATGACTCCAGTAATATCTGGAAAAAGAGATAAGCAGATAGCTTACAGCACTTGATTAATCTGCTAAGAATATCTAATACAGCCTTTTCAGAAGGCGGATGTAAGTGGTATGAACACATACAATTTCATAGTAATATTAATATTCCAGTTATTTCCATAATTTTATACATTATACAGATGTATTAATATTAATGTCACACTTAGAAAAATGAAATCCATGCAGGATAGTTTATGGTTTAAAGCAAATGGATATAAAGGTAATGCTTATATTCGTAATATATTTTGATAATAGTTTACTACTAATATTTAAAATCCATGTGTCATCATTTGGAAAAGAAATCCTACTTCAGAATGTAAAATATTCCAAAAATTTTAGGGTTCGTCTCTGATTTGAAAATGCTTGCTATGTATTTATAACATACGTGTGTGTGTGTGTGCGTGTATATGTATATATAATAAAATTGTTTCTTAGCAGGGTTTTTTAAACTCCACAGTCAACCATTACAGGACTTCTGTGAAAGGCAGAAAACAGTGATTTTTTTGAGCAGGGGAGGTAACTCTTTTCTCTCATGTCATCTGTTGTTACAATTTCTTCATATCTCTGTGTTTATTGAGAAGTCTTTCTTTTGCAGCTTCCTTTGTTCCCAAGCCTAGATAAAAATTATAAATACTTCTAAAAATCTTAGAATGTTGCCATGCACTTTGTTTCACCTCAGAGGCTGATTTGTGAATTGCACATGAAAGTGTTAGATGTTTTCGTGCTGGTTTTTCTTAAGATTTAAATTTCCCCAAATATTTACTACTACCCACTCTTTTCTCACAACTAAGAAGTATAGATATAAAAATCCACGCTCTCTGATTTTCACACTCTTTATCACATATTGAATTAAATTGGAAGGGAAAATGGAAAAGAGATTAAATTGCCATTATATTACTTTCTTCAAATGATCATAATTTGATTTAATTTCAAATAAAATATTAATAAAGTGCTAACTTTTCTTGGTGGGAAATTCCATTAATGGAACAGTTTCCCAGGGAAACAGAAGCAAAGTGATTAATTGTCCTTTCTGCTTCAATAATGAGATCTTTCTAAAATAAACAGTTTTGCCTGGTTTAGCATTTGTCTCATGTATTTATGCCCAGTTCTAGAACCTCAATCTATACATGGTATGTTCTGGACCTTGTTTTGGGGTCTTTTAACTCTCTGTCTTAATTGTCACACTTTTTAGAGGTTGTAAATTGCAAGCAAGCTACAAGAGAATCCCCTTCAGAGTCTGTAATAAGAAATAGGGGGAAGAATCATACACATGTCTAATTTCAGTGACACAACGACTGAAAGTATTTTTAAAAAATAAATGTGAAAGATGTCCGTATGCCAGTTCTCGTGGAAAGGCCCAGAGGTTCACAATGAGATAATTTTAATGTACACTTATGGATGGTTTTCAGTTAGAAAACTGAACTCCAGAAATGTCCCCCTGGCTAAATGAGGGTTTTGCAATGTTGAAATTAATCAATCATCTCTCCAATAAGAGCCAAGCCTCAAATCCACAAGCACAGAACAACAGCTCGTAATGGCTATGTGAATTGATTTCAGAAGGTTAAATGTGCACATTCAGGGCTTAGAACAAAGTCTTTGTGGCCTTATCCAAAGGGGATATCTGTGTGACTCACACACTTTGCATACACTGTAATAATGGAAATTAAGGGACTGGGTTTAGATGAGGCCATGAAGGTTTATTCATGGTCGAAATTTAGACCAGAGCTTTTTTTTTTTTTTTTCCTGATGAACAAGGTCTGTGGAAGTCTGACATTGAATAATTTTTGTTCCCTCTTGGGGCAGAAAAAAGGATGTAAAAACCCAAATGTACTAAATATATGTGTGATGGTATATGGTTTTTTTTGGTTGATGGTTGGGCATATTTAAAGGATAAAATAGGATTTTTTTTAGACCTAGATGAAAATTAAAACTGACAACAGCAAAAGTTGTTGGCTTCTGTGCTGAGGTTGTGGCTGAGGCTGGCACAAATTGTTTGTTTAAACTTTAGAAGAATCAGTCTGAAAAATGGGTGCATGGTAAGAAGGGGGTGTAAATCTGCAAGTAACCATGCCTGAAGCCTGGCTGGGTAGAAATAGGTAGGCTTTGGTTTACTGTTTAGCCAAAACTTTGCTCCAATATTGGCATAATTAATGGATTTGAACAAGTGTAGCAGTTCTGAAAGGCAGAGAAACCTGATAAAGAGCCAGGTTTCAACCAAGAGTGGGATAGAGATGGATTTTGGAGAAATCATATGTAGGTTTTCTCTGTGGGACTTTCCAAACTTAAGGGTGTTATTAGAGCCAGGCTAAAAAAGGGATTCCGGGTTGTTTGACATTTAATATTTGTTACAGAAGAGGTTTCCAGGCTGAAATCAACGCTATGTCCTTCAGACCCTCAGAAAATTACAATTATCATAATAAGGGCATGTAGATCTCCCTGGACTGAAGTGTTTGTGTTACCCACGCTAAAGCTGTTTCAGACAGATGAGGTAGGACTCGGATTTCAGCTGTTCACACTCAGAGGGAGTGGGAGTCCTTGGCTGAGATCGCTGTTTAGGTGCTGTTGATCTTCCTTGTCAGGGCAACGTTTCCAGGGCTAGGTGACCAGCCAAGCTCTTCCTGCTCAAGCTTGTGTTTAGAATTATGCATATGTTCCTTGGCTGAATCGGAACTTAGGACCCACAGCTGGTGTCAAGCTAGGACAGGGCATGGCCATGGTTACCAAAAAATCCAAAATGAAAAGCAATGGGTG
The DNA here is from genome assembly GCA_013399875.1 of Gymnorhina tibicen. Lineage (NCBI taxonomy): Eukaryota > Metazoa > Chordata > Aves > Passeriformes > Artamidae > Gymnorhina > Gymnorhina tibicen. Next base: position 232,253 of record VXAZ01010504.1, read on the forward strand.
GTGTAGTGACCAGGCACCGCGAGCAGTGAATGGCAGCCAAGCATGGGGAAAGATGGAAGGTCTGGCAATCGGTGTAATTAACACAAAAAGCCTAATTGCAGAAAACAGAGATGCAGAGGCTTCAAAAGAACTTCCGAAAAAAAAGACTGATTTCAAAAAGGCAGAAAGGAAAAAAAATCATCTGATGCTGATGATTTGAATTGTGTGGAGCATATTACCAAAAACTGAGCAGAAAAAAATGCAGAACAGGAAGGAAAAAAAAAAAATCTAAAAAAACAGACAAATTATTAAATTTCTTTTTTTTTTTTTTAATCCTTTTTACTGATATTTTGAGAAATGTCACAAGGACTTGCGTTTTTGAAAGAAGCAGCTTCTTGGAGTGGCCACGTGCATTTGAGGTACTTTGAGCCCTTCAGCTGAGGGCTCTGCAGGCTCGCTGCGATGCCACAGCCTCTGCAGCCATCTCGTGGGGACACGGCGCCTGGTCACCCAGGAGAGCCAGGCTGGGACACTGAGCTGGTCAGCAGCACAGTCTGGCTCATCTCTGGGCTTTGCTTCCCTGTCACCACGAATTTTTACTGGGGCAGAGTAAGCAGGGTCCTACAGCACCTGCCAGCGAGTACGACTGTAAATACTGGTAGGTGGTTTCTCATTTACATTCAAATCCTGGGCTTTTCCCCCTCCCTAATCTTCATAGACTCGCTGTAGGAGTAAGCATGCAGAGCCTGGGGCGCTGGCTGCAAAGCGGCTGAAGGTCCCTTCCATGCTGAAGCTACACCTATTGTGTCCTGGCAGGGCACACGGCTTCCCAAAGGAGCCTTGGAAGGGCTGGCTGTGTTTGACAGCAGCACCAACAGGCTGCAAGGCTGAACAATCTATTTCTGTTTCCTCCTCCCGTCAGCTCAGATGCCTTCTGTTTTTCTGTTCTCTCTGATTATACCCTTACTGATCCCATCCTGCCAACTCAACCAGCCAAGTTCGATTTGGGGACGGTATTTCCTTTTTCATAACTGTTTTACTGTCTTCCTCTCTATGTCTTCTTGGCAGTTTTTTGCTCTGCAAATCAGTGAAAGAAAGGATGCTCGTTTCACTGGAAATAGCAATCATTTTCCTGAGGGTTTTGTTTATTCAGCTTACAGAAAGGCAGAGACCAAGCGAGCTGATCTGTCCTGACAGGATCAAGTGGTGGAGGTACAGGTCATTCACTTCATGGATTCTTCTCCAAGGACTAGTAATGCCTTTTGACTATGCTTATCCCACTGCCAGCTGTCAGCCTTTTGCCCCAGCACGTGCTGTTAAATATTCCAGGCGAAGCTTCCCTTTCTGCTTCCAATGATTCACCAGCAGTTTGGGACACAAAGGTATCACAGGCCTGTAACCCACACAGGTAGAAATGTGTTTATCACACTGATATAATTCCCTTGAATTCCCTAGGGGAAGTTCCTGCAGATCCCTAGCAAGCTGGCCCACCACCACCATTCCCAGGTGAGCTGGCCGTGTTTAACCATCCACTTGACAATGGGAGGATTCCAGTCCTCAGGTTTGTCTCTTAATGAGTTTATTTCCTTGATCTGGTGGGCAGAGTGGGAATGGTTTCTTGGTGAGGACTAGTGCCTGTGTCCTAAATGCATGAGAGGTCATGGCAAAAGGCTGCCAGGAGCTCATAGTCAAGGCTTTGTGAAGAGCTGAGTAGCTGCAGAAGCTGTAGCCTTTGTTTCCTTCTAAGGTTCTCTGGCTTTGGTCCCCCATTGAAGTTTTTCCCTCAACTGTGCTTCAGGAATGTGTACACAGAAAAGGATTTAAAAAAAAAAAACCCAACTTTTCTTGCTGCTTGATCAGGGAATTGCAGTTTATTGTAGCACTCATTTCAATGCTCAGAAACTATTATCCCCAACAGATGAACTTGCAATGAAAAAGATTAAACAGCCAAACCACCTATGTTTGTGTAAAAAGCACCATAAATTGATTAAGCAGTTGTCAGCCGGATCTGAGATGTGGGATGAGATATGAGAGCTAAATCCAAGTGTAATTATACCAGGGGAATAACAATTACTGATGTGGCTACGCAGGTTTTCAAAAATGTTTGTTTCTAAAAGAAAATCTTCAGACATCTCAGCATTTCCCCTCTAACTTCCGTGCCTAGGAACCTCTCAAGAATTTTCCTAGCCTGATAACTTCTCTTTATGTGTCACTCATGTTATTTGCTGAAACATGCACGGTCTGTGAACAACCAGTGAAGCTCACTGCTAAATGATCTTTTGCAGACCTGGACATTTAGACAACACCTGTTTATCACACTCAGAATTCCTTTCAGACTGGTTTGGGTATGGTGTGAGTCAGAGCATCTTGGGTTCTGATGAAACCTGCTCCCCTCCAGTCCTTCCCGTTGCTGTCTGGTTGCTGCATTGCCACATTTCCCACTTCTATCAACTTGTACTTGGCAGGCACTTCCCAAATCAGGGGACAAATGCTTTAGGCATTGCTTTCATGCCTTGACTTTTCTATCCCCTACAGAATTTCCTGTGAGGTGCTGCGCTGGCCACAGGGAGAATATGCCCATCAGCAATGGGTTCTTGAGAACTTTTACCTTCTAAAACGGAGATTTATCATCCTGTTGACTTGCACCTTTCCCTTTCAGGTATTCTTAGTTTCCAACTGATCTACAGAAAAGCGCATTGATGTTAAACGTTCCAGGAAATCAGTGTGTGTCATCTCAAATGATAGAATCTTGTTTAGCTGCGTTCATCTCAGATTCCAGTTGTTTTGTCTGCGTGCATGTCTGTGGATTTATTCTGTTGGCTTTTTCTTCCTCAGAGAAGTACAGGTTCCTAATCTCATTGCTCTGGTTTCTCCATTTTAGGTCATGTTACAAATTTCAAATCAGGTTACAAGAAAATCAGATTAGTTTTTTGTGCTTAAACAGAACACTTAAATGTCTGGACTCGGTACTTAAAAACTTATGTTTTACAGAATTTGTCTACTTTGGGTGTGCAGGAGGAGCAGAGCACTCAGTATTGAGTGCATTGCCCTTAATTTTATTTCAAGGAGACTTTTCACAATAAGTAAACAGTGGATTATACTAATAATCTGAGACAGTAATTTTCAGAGGTATGCTCTGGCAGTTGAAATGTCAGTGCTGTTTCAACTGTAAGTTTCATTTAACTTCTTCAAAAAGGACTATGAATGTGACAGATCACACGTTCTGCACTGCAAGCTTGTTTTAGGTTCTGGCACGTTCAATATATTGATTTTATTATTCATCATTACGAGAAGAAAGAAATTAGTTTTATGAAAATTAGACAATGGAGTCACATTTCTAGGAAACATTACTCATCAGAATCAGATGCCTCCATTTTGTATCAAAAAGATCTAATTACTTATGAGAACTTCACCTTTCAGCAGAAGATATTATTTCTCTAAGTGTATTCATTTGTTTCTAGGTCAGAGGGTGTGGGACCAGCCTTTGAGCAAAGCTGTCAGTGCATCCCCACATTTTCACCTGCTCCACGATGGCCAGTGAATGGAAAGTGGAGTCCTTGTCCTATAAACAATATTTCTAAGGCTTTTATGTCTGGAATCCTCACTTGCACTGGAGCATTTTCAAAGCCCTTAGAAGTGGAACAACTACTGAAAACCCTCAGAAGGCTCTGAATGGGAGCCTAAATAGCCCTTCATTTTGATTTTTTGTTGATAAATGTTAATAACAATAATACTTACTTTTCTAGTCAGCTGCAGATATTAAGCATTTAATGTGGCACTGGATATTTGTGCTGTACTGAAGAAGTAGTGCCTAAAAAGTTCACCGAAGAATTAAGCAAAAAAGTTAAAGTAAAAAACATTCCATTCTTAATGTTTCTGATATTAAAAAGTAAAGGAAAAAAACCCCAACCCTAAGTGAAAAAGTGGTGCAGTTTATATATTCCAGCGAGGAAGAAGGATAATAAAAAGCATTTTGCATATTATATAGGGGACTTTTTTCCTAATTAATTGCTCCCTCCTTATTAACAGATCAAAAGAACGGCCTTTGAGTGCTGAGCACTGATCTGGACTTCGAGTGGGGATTTAACTGTTTCTAGACTTTTACATCAGTTTCCTGTGACTTGAGTGCTCTCGGGTTTATCTCAGCTTCCCATTGCCATCCTATGCTCTGCAGTAAACCAGATACATGTGACTGAACCTGCAGCATTTATTTGAGGGGGTTTTTTTTCAGCCGAAAGCACCTTCTTTTCGATGCTTTTTTTTTCTTTCCTAAGAGTTACCCTAAATTTTCCTTGCCAAGGGAACCCGTTAGCGCCGAGAGCAGCCAGGTACAAGGGAGCAGCTTGGCCACACGGGGGAGCGTTCGGCTCTCGCTCTGCGGGGAAAAGCGCTCCGAGAGCTGCCTGGCCGCCGGGATCCTCCCGCAGAGAGGGATGCTGCAAGTCCTGTAAGTTCTCCTGGAAGCGCCGATCTTTGTGGTGATTTATGTTTATACGTGTAATACGAGGTGGGAGTGGCTTTTGCCCCTGCCCAGGTCTGGAAACAGCATCTAATGGTGAAATTAATTACCAGCGCGTTTAATTCAGGCCAGCAAATCCAGTCCACCTTCGTCATTACGACTGCACTCTTAGCCTCCCTGTCACATGCAGGTGAAGGGGTTCTCATCCTGCTGATCACCCCTGGATGCATCAAATCCATCACACACACACATTTATGTTACGGATGAAAGCAGGATGCTGTCCTCACCCTGTTCCCCCACGGGACTGCTGCCCACAGAGCTCGTTATTTGCTTTGCCTTCCTCCAGGCTCATCTTGTGCAGAGCTTGACTTGGATCACATGGAAGGGAAAGGCTAAGGACCAGCAGCAGATGCAGGAACATTACTTAATAAATTGCTAATACATCCTCATTAACAAAGAAGCTCTTCCAGAGTGGATATTAAGACAAAGAGCTTTTGGCATTTGTGCAGACTTAAGGGAACATCTGTGTTTGTGATGGCAGGAGATTCACTGTGTGATAATAGAAACGGAGCCTCAAAGGAAAATCCTTTTCACTCATAAAAAGTAAGACTTTTTATAAGAACTTTCACTGATGCTCTTTCTGTGTTTTTTTTTCCAGATGTCACTACTTTCATCACTTTGTCCTTCCTATTAATAGATATATTATCCATTTAGAAATGAATACACATCCTGAAAGAACTAATTAAACCATACACCAGTACTTTCAGTAGTTCTGTTTTCTCATTCACCTTCATGTGCTTTGGATTACAGAACAAATCTAAAGGTCTGCACGGGCTGAATTAAATAACTTCCTACCTTGGAGTTGGTTTAGTTTAAGTCTTTAAGCATTTAAACCAGTTACCCAATTAAACAAATCAGTATTAGTTACAGCTAAGATGATTTACAAGTTGAGAAGAGATTGCACTCGTTTAATTAAACCTAAAAAATATTGATTGAATTCTGTTGATATATTTTCTGCATTAAAGTGTCACCTTAGAAACATTTTTAAATTGTGAAAAGAACTGCACATCTTGAAACCTTGAGAAGAGTATATGGGGTTGTTTAAAAGTGGGAACTTAATGATTATACCATAAGCAGGAAATACAGGAAAGGGGAGTGAAAAAAAAAAAGAAACCAGACTAAGTTTGTTGTGTAATACTGATGAAAAGCTAAATATTAATGATAGGTTGTGAGTCATAATTTTCTTTAAGATCTAAACTGTTTTGCTCGAGCAGAGCCTTAGAGGCTGCCCATATGCATCTTCACAGCACATCTCAAATCTTAGATGGGTTCATTTAGCAAAGCCCATGCTGGCTGTTAAAGAGCTTTCTCAAAACATTCCACCTACAGAGGATAAAAAACGTACCATGAGACCAGTATGAACACAATAGATGAACTTACAAAAACCAGCGTGTGTTTAATGTGTGCTGGCAGGAAGGAGATCATTACCACAGTAGCTAAGGAAGTCTCTTCGCTGCTTATATTATCTCAGGCTTTTCTGGTAACTTTTGGGCTCAAACGCTTGATGTCCATAACCTCAATGATAATTAATTCAGCAGCAGATAAAGGTATTTGCACAATGAGATCATGGGAAGAAAGGATTATTTGAAATATGTGTATTAAGATTTTGTTAGTGCTTGCCTAATGTTTGTGAGCTGCATTTTGTGTTGTTTCATAATCCTTTTGCACTGAGGGCAGCACACACAAAAGCCCCCCAGATGCAAGCAATAAAAAATTCCGAGATCCTCACTTGACAAAAATGGGTTAAGGAGGGATCCTCCCTTGAAGAGGCGAGTGTTCCACGCGGTCTCCTAGGAACTGGGCTATGAGCAGTTAAAGCAAAGGCTATGGGGCTGACTTACCATCCACTGAAGGCAGGGGCAAAAATATGATTTTATTCATCATTGCAGTGTTCCCACTGTTCAGCTGAATCCCATCAATTCAGAGCACTCAGAAGTTCTATAGCTGTGTCTTTTCCTTTTGAGACTGGAAAGCTATTATGAGAAAATTTGTTATGTTGAAAAAGTGAGGGTGCTAATGGATTATGAAGTGTCTGGGTTAACCTTACCAGGGATGTTTTCATTGGGATAACTCAATTTAATACAGTATAATAGAATTTTCTAGTACATGTGAAAGTCCAAATGGTGATGTGTAAAAGCAAAGATGAAAAGTCCCTTTGAGAAATCTGTTTGAAAGCTGATTATCCGAAATCGCTGTAACCTTATAACTGCTTATTCTAGTGATGAGATAATGATATAATTTAGAAGTGGGTGGCTTAGTGATATATGTTTCATTTAGATTCTTCCTAATAGGTGACATTTGTTGAAAGCTGACTCTTGAACTGTGCTTCATGCCTTTGCTATCTATCTGCCTTGGAGCTGTTGTAGAGTGTAATTGCATTTTGCTTCATTTCCTCTATAATTGATGTGAAAATCCCTCAGTGGTAGGAAAGTACAAAGTCCAGATAATGAGTACGTGACAATGTATAAGATTTAAGATGGTTGTTTAGGTTGCAGCTTGAACTGCCCATGACTCAGGCACTTTCAAGGTCATCTGATATTTAGTAAGCTCAGGCACCACAGTGCTTCTGAGACTGTGTAAAATTAAAAAACATTTTGCCTACTTTTTATTAAACATCAGTCTGAAGATCATTATTCTTAGATGTAGAGGTGTGTCTTTGGGGTAGGGTAAGAAGAAATGTCCAATTTTATTGCACTGAGCTACTGCAGCATTTAGCCACACTGTGTGAAGAATATTAAAAATAGTTGTCTGCAAGGGTGTAATATTTTCTTTTTTGGTTTTGGTGGGTTTTTTTTGTATTTTCTTTTTTGTTTTGTTACACTTTCAGAGTTTCCCCTTGGCAGTTTCTTGATCTATTTCTAGATCTGATTTTTTTTTTTTTTTAATTAATGTGTTAGGTGCTGAATTCAGGTGACCATGTAACCACAGCCTGGTACCCCCAGCTTTCCCAAGCACAGTGTTCATGCAGTATCCTGGAGAGCAAGAGGAATAAGCTCATCTCTTTGCAGACAGTAATTTGAGCAGCTGCGTTTGTGGTTTTTTCTTGGACAAACGATGATTACTGTTTGCTAATGAGTTGAGTATTGTGCACCCAAACAACCTCCTAGGTTGCAGGAGAACTGCTGACATTCCTCATGCAGGGAATTAAGCTCATCTGAATTTCCTCGCCCGTTTTTTATGAACGTCTCCTTTGTGAAGATGTTAGTCGATAAACACAGGTGAACTAATCTCACTGTTCCAATGCCAAACCCTCTGAAATTAGGGTCCAGTTTTAGCCCGGGAAATCGAGTGGATGTTACAAAAAGCAAGGAAACTAGAAATAGGTTTTTATGGACGTCTGCTCCAGACACATCCCACCTCTTCCAGGCTTTTGACTAGCAAGGTGGTCCCAGTTATCATCACTCTGGAAAGCCCTGGCTATTCAGTTACTTTCCGCCATTGTCAGTTCCTGGAACTCTTCCTCTCTTCTTCTAAAAAAAAAAAAAATTATTTTTAAAAATTTATTTATTAAACGCTCTAAAATTATCATCTTCATTTTCACTGACTCCTAGGTCTGGCTTGTAATGACTCACGTAAGCCTGGAAAATAATTCGGTTACAGTGCTTTCAAAAAGGTCTCTGGTGACACGCACGTGTCTGTGGGATGCACGTCATACTGCTGGGCAGGCAGAGCTGCACAAAATACTGATTTCCTCATAGCAAAAGTAGCTGCAGCTTATGTATTATTCTTGAAATATCTGTTTTCTGATGGTGTCTAACTACTTTTTTACCGCCTGAAAGTGTAGAGAGCCTCAAGTCCCCGGGGACAGCGAGCCAGGCAGGCCAGGGCAGTGCTGCAAGCCAGGCATCAGCTGAAGTGGCTGTAAAAGTTGTTGAGGCCTGTTCTGCCCCACCACGGGTGCTTGGCTTGGCATGGGGCCGTTTGTTTGTCTTTAGCCCCTTTGCTTCCCTTGTTTTCTTTCCTTAGCCTCCATCTTTAGGTCTCTAAAACACTCCTGAAAACTTCCTGGTTTCAATGTAGTCTCTTGTGAGCAGTACTGTCACAGAAATCTATATTTTAATAGTCATGATACTCATCCAAGAATAAAAATAGTCATCTCATGATGCTGTAAGATCAGTTAACTGCACAGGAGGAGCTTTTTAAATGGAATATTTTTTATGTAGGATGTGAATTCACAACAACAAATTGAACTACAATGGGAGTATTCCCCTTGATCCAAGTGTGATAAACGTCATCAAGAGTTACGAACATGCTGAAATTGAAGAGCAGAACCTACTGTATGAAATTAGACTGTCAGAACAACCTTGTGGGGAGAGAATGATTTACCAGAGCTCAGGAGATGGATTTTATTCTCAGTAAGTGAGAACGATGGCTTTGGCGTTGTTACCCTGGAAATCCCATAACTGCCCTCATGCCCAGCTGCACATCTGTGTTACCTCTGGGGACTAAACAGGTGAACTGAGTTTGCAATTTGAGAATGGACTGTCTGTCTTTGAAGTCTGACTGGGGTGTCTTTTGATCTTAGTTCTTTCAGTTCTAAAAGTAAAGGTCCTCTAAGAGGAGTTTTGGTGTTTTCACACAAACTTGGATGCTCTACAGCATCATTACCTATCACTGGGCTCTGTGAATGTTTTCAGGACTTCTGAAAATTAGTTCATTTAAAGATACACAAGTTGTCTTGGTCAGTGTTTCCAAATGCTTTCTCGACCCTTTGCTTTATGCTCTTCAGGATCTGGAGGGATAATACTCTCTTTTTGTTACAAAGATGACTGGAAAACTTGTCCCTTACCTATTTTTTAACCTTGAAATTGAGATCAGCGATGTTGTGAACCTCCCAAGCAGAGAGATTTTGAAAAGGTCCCAACTGCAGTGCTGGAACGATGGGTAAAATTTAAACTGTACCTCTATTGGAGTAGAGTATATGGGAAAGAATAAAGCCTACTGTTTCCTTGAATTTTCAGTTAGCAGAGCTCACCAGCCCAGCTCTTTCCTGGATAAGTGTTCAAAAATGCAAAATGATCCTATGGATCAAATGTGAGTCTTCCTATTACACGCAGAGAGCTGAAAGTTTTGCAGTAAAAGGCTAATGTCCTGTTTTACATCCAGTTAATGGCAATTGAAATGAAATCTATAACCCCCGTAGTATTCACTCAGACTAAAACAAGCCCAAGTAGGTTTCTGGATTCAATAGAGCATATTGAAATGGGCAGCTGGGTGTTCTGGTCGCTGAACTGCTGGCTGAGTTGGAAAGCAAAACCAAAACCCTCTTTCTGATCCGAGTTAACGCTTGAATTGTTTAAAGGGGCTACCGCTGGGATCATGGGCATTGGAGGATGTTGCCAACTTCAGGGCCAAGCTCTTGAAGCCTGTTTCCCCTGCACCCTCCTGTCAGATGGGCTCGGAATTCACGAGTCTCTTGCTGCTCGTTGTGCTTTTAGTGTTTGGTAGTAACTTCATATGATGGATGTGCCTCCAGCACTGGCACTGTTAGAGCTGTATAAATGTCAGGCTTAAATTGTCCCTTTGTTGTTTTTTAGACTCTCAGCTTTCTTCTAACAAAGGGAAGCTAAATTTATCTGCCTCGTTGGCACGTTAAGATGCACTAGGCAATTAAATCTATGTAAATCAGTAATGTTAGTGTTTTAATGTTTTTGGTAGTGTTGTAACACCATCATATTAAAGGATACTGCTTTATTTGTGAAACAGAATAATCTCTAGGAACTATAGATGATGTTAGAGTTTAATCTCTCTACTGTGGTTCCTCCAGATGAAAAGTAGTACATCTAAAATCTCAAGGACAAGTATGAAGCAGGAATGGTAATACAGAAGGAGAAGCAGCTGTGTTTCTCTCCTGCAGTTTTTGGAGATCTAGCTGATGTGCTCTGGGGAATTCAGGATGTTATTGTGTCGAAACCTGCCTTCTGGGGCATTTCCTTAGTGAGTGTCTATCTGCAACATGAGATCAATGTTTGTGCACAGAACTGGAATAAGCAAGGAGTTAATGGGCTGTGGTAGACTGGCCTGACTAGAGGGGCACTTATTCTCGTGAGCTAAGGCAGCAGAACCTGGCCCCCAGCGCTGTGCCCCTGGCTGAGAAGCAAAGGACCCTAAGGACAGCCAAGGAAGCACATTGGAATTAACAGATTCCTGCTTTTAAATTATAGAATTGAAAATGTATCTTGTGGCATGTCAAAACAAAGAGGTGATGCGGGTGTGTTTGCAGCACTCCGGGCATCAAAGCTCTAAAGGGCGTTCCTGGCTCTCAGAATAGTTCTTTTGTTTTTCCAGCCGGGAAGAGGTGATAAGACTTTTAATGGAGATGTGCTTCTGGGCTGATACCTACTCCTTTTGGCTGTTTGCTTTCACTTGATGAATGCTCTGACACAGAGAGAGGGTAGTAGGATGTTTCTTTTGTCCTGTGAACTGGAAGCCAAATAGGAAAGGCACTCAGAGGTTCGTGGGTTTAGGAATGGGACAGAAAGATTGAGATGTCAAAGCTCTAACAGCCTCTGTTTTGCAGACTTCAAATGAAAGACAATAAAGCACAGTACAGTAAAAAGTAATTTTTTTTGTGGTCCATCCATGGTAATCTGGAAACTGGAGTCCAGAGGCTTTAGTCTCTGTTGTGGTTAAAGGAGGTGGGTGCAAGTGATGCTCAGAGTGAAGTTGGGACTAGAGAGTTCAGCTCACAGACAAAGCCCCATGCAGTAACTGGGCTTTAGCAGGCTTTAACAGTCACGCACATGGCACATTCTGTGCTGCAGAATACAGCTGGACTCCGAATTGGGGCATTTCTTTACAATTCTGGGGCTCTTCTGCTTTGTGCTAATGGAACACCCAGATTTCTGGGGGAGCTTCAAACCAGACCCAGCAAGTGAACTCTGGGCTGTGTTTTGAGCTACATTTTGGAAATGCAGAATCGTATTTGGTCCTTACTTGTTGTCTCAGAAATGAAGTGAATTACACCAAATGGACGTGCTCTTTCAATACTGTAACAAAAGATAAGGCTTGTGACTACTTAGCCCTTTCGTTGTTTAACTAAATAAGTCTAGGACAATAGACAGTAAAAAAGTAAAACTTCTCACCAAGACGGAATATTTCAGATTAATTTAGGACAGAGGGAAAAAGCAGCCTGTGCTATTCTCTACAGGAAATATAGAAGAAAGAACTTAATGTTCTTTTTGTCAGATGCCGCAAACAAAAGTTAACTACAACAGACCACTGATTTATGCAATCAAAATCCTTTCTGCACTGTGTGCAGAGCTATTAAGGACAGAAAATACCAAGTTAGGAACAAGTGAAAACTCTCTGCAAACTCTTCCTTTCACTCCCACTTTCTGAGCATCAAATTATGGCCACAGGAGCTGTTAATATCAAGCATTTTTGGTCTGTTTTGATGTGTTTTAATGGTGGGACGAGAATATCTATAACTTCTATGATGCAGAAAAGCACTGAAAATTCACTTCCCTGGCCCCAGCAGAACCTGGAGCAGCTTATTCCATCCTGGCAACCAAGCCCAGTTTCACAGGGATGCTGACAGAGGTGGTGTTGGTGCTGACCACAGAAAGGGAGTCGGGGCACTCTCCACCATGAAAATTGGAAGCCCTGTGGGAGAACGACATTCACGTTTCTCTGCCAGTAAAGGCCAAAACGCAAACCACCTCGCTTTTCCCAAGCAAGGACCCTCTCTCAAGCACAGGAAGCAGAAACACCAACAGAGCATCAGCTGGAAACGCCACCCAGAGCGGGCCAGCGCGGTGCTCCGGGATGGCGCTTGGGGGGATGTCCCTCATCCTCAACAAGGGGAATTCGGCTGTGAGTTAAGGGTGGCGGCCGGGCCACCTCTGAGCTCTGCTTCGCGCCTTGGTCTGGGCTTCGAGGGGCCGTGGCGGGGCTGCCGTGTGCTGCGGCTTTAAGGCACTGCCAGGCAGCGGCAGTTCCCCCAGGCTGGAGCACCGGGCAGCGATCCTCTGCTCCACGGGGCTCGCAGCGCTCGCTTGCTCTCTGCTTAATAACATTTGGCCGCTGCTGAGACGTCTGAGCAGCGAGCTCCGAGCTGCCTCCCGGCACGGCAGAGTCCCACCTGCCAGCATGGCAGCAGCGCCGGGCTCCCCCGGGCTCAGAGCTGCCAAGCCCTGCAAGAAGCAGCGCACGGTGAAGCGGCAAACCGGCATCTACACCTACCAGGAGCCACCGCACAGGTAAGGGAGCTCCTCTCCCCTGAAGGGCGGGTCTGCTCGATCTAGCACGGCAGTGGGATCTTGTCTTTTCGCTTTCCTTTAGACAGAGCGCGTGCCAGAGACTGGAAATGGTAGTCTGTTTCGAGTAACGGCGGGGGGGCATGGAAATGAGCATGAGAAAATTCCTTCTCTGTATTTTAAGATACATTTCGAACCTCTTTAGGTTTTTTTTAATTTGCCAAAGTCACAGTTCATACTGAAACATAAACACTGTACATAAAGCAAAGTAACTCCAAGGAGTTCAATATATAGCAGAGTAAGAAGTCTCTTTTCCTGTGTAAATATAAATTTCCCTTGAATGTCCCCTGTGACTGAAGGGACAGGACTGCAGACCAATGGATTAGTGGTCTGATGAAGTATGTCCTTCAAATATTATTCCATGGCATGGTTCAGGTTATGATTTATTTCTAAGTGATTAAAAGGCTGCTTTTTCAGCAAAATTGCAGGGAACTTTCCCAACAAGTACCTAGCAATACATCCCAGAAACTTTCTGGCTGGTGGCTGTTGTAGTACTTCAGATCCCTTCGTGTCATTCAGGGAGAAACAGTCACCGCAGGTTTTTGGACCTAAGCCTCTGCAAGAATGAATATTGCTGCTGTTTCCTAGACCAACAGGGAATTGCGAGAGCTGTAGCTTAGCAAATGTGGTGACAGCATCAGAAAAGATGATTTAATAATCATCCACAGAAATCTGCATCAAAGGACATGAATCTTTTTACAGGGACAAGTAATTCTTGGTATGTGGGGTCCCACAGCCCTGTGCCCCTCAGCAGGGAATAAGATTAAATGGTGACCACAATTGAATCCCCTGCTCTCCCTGTTCTAACAAGAAAATATTTTATCATTATTAAAATAAAAGTAATAGGTGTGATTAATAAATGAATGTTACGTGCTCTTGCTGGAAATGTTTAGACAGCACTTTGTTCCAGAAAAATATACAGACAGTCTTGCTAGCATGATGTACAAGCTGAATGGCTGGAAATGCTTGGAGAGGAAAGACTGGGATTCGTGGTCAGGAGTGGGGATAATTTATGACTGACCAGCAAGTGGTGGGGAGGGAAAGAGGCATGTCCTGGAGATGGGGAAATCATCCAAATTATTAATCAACTTTAAGACAATAAGGTCATGTGGGTCCCTAGATCCCTGTTCTTACAGTGCCCTAAAAGGTTGGATCCTGTGCAAATCAACACTTTGCTGGGAATCCGAACGGGAATAACTTGTCTTCTTTTTCCTCCCGTGGGGTGTGTGCTGCGCTGCCAGCAACTCAGATGAAGATGCTGGTGAAGAGAAGGCTGAGAGCCACGACCCAGAGCAGATCTTTCAGAACATCCAGTACCAGAAGGAGATTATGTCCAATATCCGCTGCCGGCCGTGGCCGATGAGGCAGAAGCTGAGGGCACTCAGGTAAAGGTGCCTGCACGGAGGTTTTCAGGCTCACTGACCGTGACAGTGCTTCCAGCCTCAGGAAATTTCCAGTGTAAGCTGGAAGGGTTTGTGCACAGGAATGATTAAGAGCTGCTAAGAAAGCCATGAGGATGCTCTGGAGAGCTGGCTGAAGGCAGCAGCCTCCGGGTTGACTGTCTGTAAGTGAAGTTGTTTGTGGTGAATGCCTGTGGCTCCCTTTAGAGAGTCACAGCACAAAAGAGAGCAAGAAATCATGCTTTGGCTATTAACTATTAAAAGAGAGTTTCAGCTATTCAGTGGTCTAAAGAAAGGCTGTTGGTAATGCTCCATAATATATTTTTAAGTTAAATTGTTTCACTGTGTCCCAAAAAGGACAACCAACCTGCCTTTTTAAGGTAATTGCATGGTGTGAGAACAGAAGCTGGTCATATCTTCAGGCAGCATACTGTAAATGCAGTAAATACTGGACAACTGTAGGTTTAAAAACTATGGTCAGTGTAGTAATAAAATGTTTCACAGTTTAGGATTTCACTTATTGTAATTCTGAATTTACAATGAAAGAGCATGTGACCAGCTCTTTGGGCCACCTGTCTAAACTGTCAGGTCTTTCTCCTCATGACCTGTTGGAGGCTTGGGGTTTTTTTGCCCTTTTTATCTGGCATTTCCCCTCAAAACTGTGGGTGGTACTCAGATGGCAATGTAGCCATGTGTAATCCCTACCAGCAGCAGATCCCTTGTGTAATCTGGGAAGCAAAGAGAGGTTTTTCTCTCTTAGGCAGAGTCTGTGACTTGCTGCTTTCCGGTTCCTGTTGATCAGATCTTGGTGGTCCCCATCCACCTTCTGCTGAGGTCAAAGACTGTGTATGACCAGGTGAACATGCACCTCTTTCCATCTCACAAGACAGCTACCCCATACCTGCAGAAAAGGTGTCAGAATCCACAGGAGATTACCAGACTGTAAAGGGGATCTTGTCATTTTGCTCGTTTGGGTTCTACCATTTTAAAAGAAAGATTTTGAAACAAAAGGACAGAGGAATAAATTAGAGGAACAGAAAACTTCCCCTTCAGTCAAACTCTTGAGTGCTGAGTTCTCTCAGACAAAATTCTAAGTATTTACCAGCAAAAAGCTCAATAGTCAGAGTAAAAAGCATTGCCTGGATAAGAGGTTGATGGTGGGACAGCCCATGGCTGTATTTCAGAGCATTTTATCACTCTGGTAGTTGCCGTTTGTGCAGAATAAGAGACCTGAGCCACAGGATCAATGTAGAGACTGAACCTCCACCCTCTTGCGCAGGCAGGCGAAGGAGATTGTGCTGAAGTACGAAGGGAGGCTCACGAGAACGAGAGGTTACCAGGCTGCTGGGGCAGAGGTATGGCTGCTTTGTCTTAAATCTCTCCAATTTCTTGTTCCTACAAATAGCCATTTGCAGTTCTGATTCAGAGAAGTGTGTGTTTGCTATGCAGTCCTGATTCTCCAGCTCACGAACTCTGTAGAGAGAGGAAAAAGCAGTTCAAAGCTTCTTTTATTTTTCCTTCTTTTTTTTTTTTCATTGTAATTTTACTAATTACATTTTTGCAGACGAATTTCATGTGTTGAGGGATGAATATCCTTCTGTTAATGCAGTATAAGCTTTCTTTTCAGACAGCCTACAAATATTGATGCCTGCTAGAGGGGGTGATGCGAATGGGATAACAACACAGTGCAGTATTCTCTGAAGAGCTATTTTTACAAACTGGGGCCACAGTTCAATAGCTTGGTATGAAAATTGTGTCTAGCTTTTAGTTTGGAAGACAATCCCACAATAGCTTATGGGAAATACATTATTAAAGAAGGGATTTCGATTGCATAGTATGCAGAGAATTTGAATCAAATCTTAGCAAATCTATTTACACCACTGAAAATAGACTCTGGCCTGAGTTTCTGGAAATTTATAATATGCAGGAAATTGTACTTAATAAGCAACCAAGAGAAGAGTTCTTTAGTCATCTAAGCAATTAAGAATATTTTTGTCATCATAACAAGTAGACTTTTAATTGCTAATTTATCTTAATTCAAAAAGGCAGGGTTGTACCAATAGATAGAACACCAAGCATTTTATTCATGTGAACAAGAGAAGGGCTGCATAAGCATCTGTTGCTCTGTGATGCTGGCCCCCAGAAGCAATGTACATTTTCCAATGTACAAAGAGCAAACTTTCCTTGTTCTGCCTTTGCGTGTGTGGCAAATGCAGTGGAAATAAAAATGCTGTTAAAATAAGCATTATTTATAGCCTTTGATATGAGTGGAACTATGACTTTAGCCAGAAAGAGAAGTGCTAAATCAGAAGGTCAGTAAATCAGAGATTGGGCTCGGCACTTGTTCACATCATTCTCCCTATACAAAACCAGAAGCTTTCATCTTAGAGTTCAGAGTGAATAAAAGTTTGTGTCTAATCTAATTGCCTCTATTGTATTTGCTTGAAGACATTCAGCACAGGGATGTAATTCAGCAGTTAATTGGTACCACTCATTACATGTAGGGGATCTGTATTCTTTTATCATAGCACGGATTAGGGAGCATGGCCTTTGCATTAGGGCTAAATTCAGCAACGGCAACAGAATGAGCTCCCTTTTTTTGGTGGGTTTTTTTTTTTTTCTTTGTTTGTTTTTTTTTTAACTGGAAGAGATTTTTTTTTCCAAATATTTTCTTAGAAAATAGCGTGGTGACCAAGGAGACAAAAATTGTAGCACAGCAAAGCGAGCACTTACATCATCAAAATTAAGAACTCAGGGGCTGAACATGTTCTAAGAAAAAAATGCAGCTGCTAAGTGTATATGTATTTACATTAAGTTTTCACAATTTGCAAAATATATACTGTTCAGGATTGGACAATCCACTCATGCTATTATTTACAAAAATTGAAGTTAAAATACGCTTTTACTATCTTGACGCTGAAAGCAATTTTCTTTTTTCAATTCAATTATTTCACACTTGCTTTGTAGTTGTTTTTTGGGGCTTTTTCCCAGTTAAAGCCAGATGCCCATACTGTGGATTCAAAGGGCATAAATTATCTATTTGGCTACATGGTAGGGAGGAAAAGAGATGATAGCTATCAAATTATAATTTTAGCAAATATTACTTCACTGTGGACGCATTTGTGTTCTTTGTAAATCTGTAGTGCACCTGGCACAAGCTGCTTGAGTGGTTTCTCAGCCCTGTGAACCCCGTTTTCAACTGAAAGTTGCAATCCAAGCAATTCCCATGCAGTTCCCAGCATCTACAATTTCTTTGTTTAATTAAAATACTTCCCATCCATGCAATTAAATACCTGTATCACCATAAATATTAATTAACTTTGGCCAAAGAGATTGACTTATATTTTCAGTAATTAAAATGTTATTTACTCCTCTTTAATTTTAGAAGATTAGATTACAGGATATAATACTGACACTGCTATTAAAAATGCCTAAAATATAGGTGGGATTTTAATATCTAGCTGTACTAAAAATATTTAATAATGCCTGGAATACAATTTTTTTTTTCTGTTGATACCGTGAAGTTATAGCTCTAAATCAACAACTCAAAAACTGCGCTCACTTTTGCACAAGTGGATTTTATTTCTTCTCCCTCATGTTCATGCACACCCCAGTGTGCTTGTTTTTTCTCTAAGAAAATTTCCTCTGCTCCTAATAAGACCTTAGGCATCAGTGTTTGTAACAATTCTTGTGATAGAAGATAAGACGTGAGCAAAATACTCAGCGCTTCATTTTTAAATTTTTTTTTTTTCCACGTGGAGAAGTGTCATATTTCTCATTTCTCTGCTTTTTTCTCAGCTTTGGAAGAAGTTTATTCGACTTGCATATAATTTTGTGGTAATCTTTATTCCTTGGGAAATGAGAATAAAGAAAATCGAGAGTAAGTAAAAAGATTTAATGGTATTGAATAGCAAAATGCTTGCTAAAAGGCTGAGTCTTATGGTGTATTTTTTTAATGTACTGAATTAAATAATAATTGGGAGGGAGTTAAATGCAAATTTTCAGCAGGGAATTCTTTATTTAAAACTTAGCTTTTTCTTCCTTTCCAGGTACCTTAGAAATAGAACAGTTCTCATTGATGGTCTTAGTTGGGGGTGGGGAGGGGGGAAATTTTGAAAAAGTAAAATTTGTCCCACTGGGATTCTGCAAACGAAAAAAATTCCTCAGCTTGCTGAATGCCCTGCGTAAGAAAGGTTTTTCTTTTGGCCTGTAGTTCAAGTACCACATCACGGATAAATGACACGAGCTTTTATAGACTGTGCAGGTCAGGTAACTGCTTTTTTTGTGGTTTAAGGTCATTTTGGGTCTGGAGTTGCCTCTTACTTCATCTTCTTGAGATGGCTGTTTGGAATCAATATTGTCCTTACCATAATGACGGGAGCATTTGTAGTGCTACCAGAGGTAAGGACACGTTGTTAACACTCACGGAGAAACGCTTACTGCTGCACTTTCCTCTCTGAACCGAGCAAACGCCACGCTTAAGGTCATGCATCAGTTTGAAATGTACAACGCAAAATGAATTATTTAAAATAAATTCCCCTATTAAGAGGTTTTTTCTCTGCCAAAGGGTAACAGATTTTTGCTATTAGTGTGAGAGGTGGTATTTTGTCAACAGGGTACTAATGCTTTTAGAGAATATGTTTTTATCTGATTACTAAAATAGAGAACCCATTCTTAAAAGACGTAGTGGGTGTTGAGTACATTCAAGTCCAGTTAGTGTCATTTACAGGGAGAAAAACAGAGCATCCCTCTCCAGACTCTGGATTATTGTCCATTAGAAAGCATTTCCTAGAAGTTCTGAATAGCCACAACTTTGTTTAGCTCTTCCATGCAAGTAAGGCAATTTGTTAACTTTGTTAAATTATTCATAAACATTATTTTGCCTCACCTACCATGTGCTTTAATAATGTTATCAGAAAACGTGGGAATACCAGATTTTATTCTCACTGTGCAAAGTAAAAAAAAAAGTAAATGCCCCTCAAACAAATAAAAAGTAAACTGGAAAAAAAAAAGGTATTCACTTTCATTTTTTTTCATTTTTAAGGAAGAGGAGATTTAATCCTGAAATATCATTTTGAGATCACACACTGCCCCCTTTTAATTTAAAAATGCTCACATAAAAAAGCATGGCTTTTAAAGCTGGCGCAGTGCTGACACAGCACTTGCTACCCTGGGAGCACCACCCACGTGGGCAGCTCTTGCTGGGTCCCACTGTGCAGCCCTGGCTCAGATGGGCTCGTGCAGCTCCTGAGACCCTCCCTCTCTTCCCCATCTTCTGAGACCTCCTCTCTCTCCCTTCCCCATCTTCTGAGACCTCCTCTCTCTCCCACAGCTCCTGGCAGGAGCACCGTTCGGCAGCACGGTCAGCAAGACCATTCCCAAGGAGCACATTGCATCCGCTCAAGACCTGGACACCATCTGGTCACTAGGGGCAAGACTCAAACCACTCCTTATTGTTTTGTTGTCGCTGTTCTATCGTAATTGTTGGTTACTGCTCTTACTGTACAGGTTCTGGTCTTTGCAGGGCTACCTCCAGTACTCTGTTCTGTTTTATGGCTACTACGGTCGCGACAGGAAGATTGGGAAAGCTGGATACAGGCTGCCTCTCGCCTACTTCCTTGTTGGAATGGCTGTGTTTGCTTACAGCTTCATCATTCTTCTAAAAAAGTAAGACCTCCCATTTACTGCTGTTCATAAACTTGTGTGTTCAGGCCATCAGCAATGGCATTTACTCCACTTCCTCTGTATTTATTCTGTTTAGTTCTATTAATGTGCTCAACTCTGCTAGTACCAGGGAGGCAGACTGAGTTCACCTCCAGATTGCCCTTCATCTTGTTAGCATCATCACTTTCTGTTCCATTTCCCAGCCTACAAAAGGAGGCCAGCACAGATGATGATCTCTGTGCTTTGTGTCAGTGCAGTTTAAGGCCTGACATCCGCGGAAGTCCTTTCTCTTCTCCTCTTTTCTGTTATAAATATTGCTATGGCAGAAATTTATATCTGAAGTGTAATGCTTTCAGCATCATTATTACTCCCCTCTATTGAAATACAAAGACAAAAACTTTGCTAGGTGCAGTATCATTTGCATTGCTTTAGTGGGTACGTGGCAACCCATTGGAATGTAAGCTTAATTTCTCTGCTGTGGAAGGGCCAGGAGTAGGAGTTACTTCCAGACAGCAAGACTGCCAGTGCTGCCCATAAATCCAAGGATGTGAAATGCTTGGAGAAGGGGCAAGGTCACTCTATCCTCTCCTGATTTGCTTTCTCTTCCCTTCTGGATACCTATTTATCTGGCACAGTGCAGTCCAGGGACATTTTCAGTGCTGCCTGTAATAGCTCTCCATTTTGAGGTCAAACCTTCCCTTTTCATTTATTTTTATTCTACCTGCTGGTTTGTGCCAAGGGTCACTGGTATATGTGACACTGATCTACACATCTGCAGTTTCTGGATGTGATCAGCTCTTCTCCTGACTTAGCTCAGTGACTCTTTGCTTAGCTGTGTACAGCTCCCCTTTAACGCTGTCCTTTCAGATGCCTTCTTTCATAAGCTATTAATCTTCATTTCACTTCCTATGCTTTGCAATGTTCTGCCATCTTGCCTCCCTGACATGAGTAGGAGGGGTTTTCTTTCTTTTTATCAAGGTCTGTAAAATGGCACTGGGTTTCTATTTGACAATAACATATATTTTGAGGGTGAAAACAATACAGCAAACAAACAGATCTTGTGCACCATCACTAGTTATACACCAAACTAGATTTAATTTAATTAAACAGTGATCTCAGTGATGGTATCTTCCAGCTGGATCCTACCTAGAGGTTGTAAAACTGAAATAGGCTTAAGTCCACAGTTCTAGTGAGATGTATTTGCTTTACTTGTCAGTTACAAAGACTGTAAATATTGAAATGCTCTTCCACAGTGAGTAATTTCTGCACTAGATGTATAGTGAAGCTCATGATCTGCACCTCACCCAGTTTTATGCTCTTCAGAAGGCTGCCAGCCGTGATACTAATTTCTGCAAACCTTTGGTAGCTCTAAATGTGTAAATATCTGAAAACCATGAACCGAACTAGTGACTTCCTTCATTACCATCTTCACACACTAGAGCAGTTAAATATCTGTTATTTTTCTACAGAATGGCAAAGAACTCAAGAATGAGTTTAGCAAGTGCCTCTGATGAAAATTACACTTTCTGCTGGAGACTGTTCTGTGCTTGGGACTATTTGATAGGGAACCCTGAGGCTGCAGAGAGCAAAGCTGCTGCCATAGTCAACAGCATCAGGGTGAGCAACTGACCTTCAAATTGTTTCAAGTTGATTTACTTGTTAATCTGTAAGCCACGTAAGTCTTTCCTCTCATGCCCTTGCACTTCCTATTGGGTTTTGGTATTTATTTACAGATCTGTTTCCCTGGGGGAGGGCTGGTATCACATCTGTGTGGTATTGCAGGCACGTCGTATTTGGTGATGTCCTGGCAAGGCCACTGTGTCCTTCCTTGGGAGAATTTTATTTAATGCCCCTGTATGTGTGACAAGAAGTTAGGTAACTAGAAACAGATTTGCTTGTGATGAAATTTCACTGAGTGTTGGAATCAAATTTGTGCTAATAATTGATTTGGCAGGAAAATAAACAAATGTATAGGATGTATAATTGTTTTTATGCAAAGGAAGTGTTTTATGCCTCAGGGAACCCATGTGGAGAAGCAGAACAACATCTCATATTTTACAAGATGCTCTTTTACATGAAAATAAGTTTTATATCTCTCTCTTTGGTTTATAACTTCCTGCATGCAATTTATTGTTCTTTCTTCTTTATTTTATCAGCTATTAATCAGGATCCCCAGGGAAGTGGTCATGGCATCAGGCCTGCTGGAGTTCAAGGAGCATCTGGACGATGCTTTTAGTCAAATTGTTTAGTTCTAAGTATTCCTCTGAGCAGCAGGGACTTGGACTCAATGGTCTTTATGGGTCTTTTCCAGCTTGAGATGTTCTATGATTCTATGGTTTATTTCATCTCTCCGTAACAAAGGGGGGGACATCTTACAGGTCTCTCAATGTAAGAAAACTGTTAAATATACAGATGTTGTGCATTTAGAATTTAAGAGCATATGTGGCTTTATCAAAAGTAATTGATTTCCCAAATTTGGTGTATTCTCACTGTCACTGAACAAAAATTACTTCAAATTGTGCCAAGGGTAAATTAAGAAGCTATGATATTTAGTTATTTCAATGACTGTATTATATAATTGACACCCACATTTTAAAGGCACATCCTGCCAAAAAATCTGGAAGTGTAACCCTCTGGTTATACCTCTTTGAATATGCGTGACTGAAAGTGCACGAGTATCTGCTTACTGTGTATTTGTTTCTCAGAAATCTCCATCGCTTCTTAATATCACATATCAGTGTTACAAGTCAATGAGGACAGTGGTATTTATCTGCTTGCACCTCCAGGATGGGATGGTTTTTTATCAGTCTATTTTAATTTCTGCGAAAGATGCGTGCATTACTTTTGCTGAACATTATTAAAATGGTAATGCTGTGTTTCTTTCAAGGAAGCCATATTGGAAGAGCAGGAAAAGAAGAAAAGCAAGAACCTGTATGTATATAAGATAAGAGATATTTTCCAAAGCACTGTTTTGACGGAGATATCAGTGCTAATCCGCTTGTCTTGTACTTGTAAACCATGTTAGAAATGACCCCCAACCTGCTGTATTGGTTGTATCTTTCTTTTTTCCTAGGGCAGTGACCATAAGCTTAAGAATTATTGCAAACATCCTCGTGCTTCTCTCCCTTGCTGGAAGTATTTACATCATCTACTTTGTTGTGGATCGATCCCAAAGGTTAGAGCGCACCAAAAAGGAATTGACTCTTTGGGAAAAAAATGAGGTACGCTGTCTTTATGCCACCTCTGTGTTAGAAGTAGGATTGCTGTCTGGGGGCTTTCTGTAGCAATATTGTGCACAGAGGTGTAAATAGCAAGAGATATGCCAAGAAAACTGAGGAATGAGTGGGCAGACCTGGATCTGCCTCGGCACACTTGCTCCCTCAGCTCTGCAGCCAGGTGTTAGTGCAGCTGAACTGGGCAGATAGGGGTGCAGATGCTCATTTCACAGACACTGCAGTTCTAGGATGTCCCTATTTTGTGAGGACAAAGCTTAATCTCTCCTGTCACACTCACAAATCTACTTTTATGCCCAGCTGGGCAAACACTGGGCTGATGGACTAGAAAGGAATTGACTGTGATAACAGTGATCGATTCAGTATCAGGGGATACTGAATGTTCTGTGAATATTTCCATTCACAGGAATGAGTGAGAGTAGGAAGTGAATAGGTACAGAGAAGCCACTCACCCATTTCAGAGGAAGATGCTAGCTTCATATTTCCTACATGTTAATTTTTAATTTCAATTAATAAAGTAGAACTTTAGAGCTACAATATCTGGAGTAAAGATTCACGAGTGATATTCCAGATCTATCATTTTGGCTCATAACTACTGTTATTACTATTGTCAGTAATAACTTTTTAAAGCATCTCCTCCAAGAAAAGCAATCACCAAAGCATGTGCCTCAGCAGTATTTCAATCAGCACTCAAGATTCCACAGAAGATCTTCATCAAATGCTACAAAAATGCCACATGTTTCTGTTCCACAGGTAAGCGTCGTTGTGTCACTGATCACAATGATTGCACCCTCTGCTTTTGAACTTGTGGCAGCTCTGGAGATGTATCATCCAAGGACCACTCTTCGCTTCCAGCTTGCCAGGTATGGGCATTATGCAGTGTAGAAAATATGTGGAGGTTAAAGGAGGAACAGGAGAGGAGTGTTCTGGTTCATGTTTTAGAGCAGCCAAACCAGAGAACGTATGACAAGTCAATGGTTACCAGTGCTGGTAACCTGTATTTTATTCTCTTTTCAGGGTTCTTGTCCTATACTTGGGAAACCTCTACAGTTTAATCATTGCTCTCCTGGATAAAGTGGACAGTATGAGTGTCACTGTAAGTTTAACTTGATGTTTGCTGATGTGTAAAGCTAGTAGACTTCATAGACAGAATTCTGTTCATTGTGAAATATATGAAGTCAGATTAAAATTTATTTGAAATTGATTAAAACATTATAGTTTGATAGGATTGTAGAGTTAAGTTTAGATAATGTTCACTTACAACTACTTATAGGGGTTTTTTTAATTAGTCTTTTAGGACAACTCTATCCATTTGATTGCTGATGTAATAAGATAAATAGATTTCTGTGGATTGCTGAACTATTGAAAAAAAAGTCATCACTGTAGGTCAAATATTTCCATCTACCTAAATCAGCTTTAAGTCCTGCCCTTTGGTGTTCCATCTGACCCTGTCCATTGACAGCTGCTTAACAGTTGCCTAACTGCTGCTTGGAAACACATAAAGAAATGTCTGTGTGTGT
This sequence comes from Gymnorhina tibicen, assembly GCA_013399875.1. NCBI lineage: Eukaryota > Metazoa > Chordata > Aves > Passeriformes > Artamidae > Gymnorhina > Gymnorhina tibicen. Next base: position 256,826 of record VXAZ01010504.1, read on the forward strand.
GTATGCTGCAGAAGGTACAGCCATCTGCACCTATGTACAGTTAAAAAGTACATTTAACATTAATAATAATGTTGGGACATTTATTATTTCAGGACTCTGATGTGAACAACAATGCAAGTAATTCTACCACCTCCTTAGCAACCAAAACTCTTTCCAAGGATGACAATTTAACTATTCCGAATGTACAAATGAAGAGAAACGGCTTTGTCACATCGGAAGAGCATCGTAGCCAAGGCCTGACAGTCTCTGACTCACTGGTTAACCAAACAATTTCCTTTAACACCCAGAACCCACAGGATCAGTGCTGGGAGACATATGTTGGTCAAGTATGTAATTGTTTTATTATGTCATCAACTTACTCCTAATCCACATTCGACAAAAAATTTAAATGATGTGCTTTGTTCAATTTTAGAACTTTTCTTTGTATAAATTCCTGAATTTAGCTAAGGATGGTGTAGGAAAAGTAAAGACTGTGCGAAGTGATGTGGTCACAGATACAAGCTCTGGGTTTTGTTCAGTGTCTATGGTATGTTTAGTGTTGTTGAAATGTTCTTTCGCCAGGCTTTGGTCTCTGTCTTCAGCACTGCACAGGCAGATCTGCACAGATCTGGGACACGGATCCTATTTGAACATCCCTCTAACCCACACAGAGAAACAAGTCTGTCAAGACATATAAGCAGCAACATGCACTCTGTGCAGATTCAGATTGCTGCCTCAAGAGATGGAGATGCAGACTTGAAACAAGCACGAGACTGTGCTCTTGGTCTTTTGTACAATATCTGAAGTCTCCATTCACTCTGCCTCAATAAATCTCTAGAGAATCAAATGCTCTTCGCTTTTTCAGAGGGAGAGAGAAGAACAACAGAATGTTTCCAAATACCATCAGTTTGTAGGAATGGAGACAGTTGGATGGCACAGCTGGGGTGCAGAAAATCTGCAGATTTAATATGACACCTTTTGCTTTCCTACAGGTGAAGGGTACATTACTTGTGACTTCCAGGGGCACTAATACATTCAGAGAGAAATTTTAACCACAAAAATGCAAAAGATGTCACTGAGCCATTTGAGAGTTTGGTCTCTGTCAGTGTCACACTCATGTCTAGGCCACTGGATTAAGAATGATGTTAGTGTTCTTCTGACTTGCTAAGCTTCTTGTTCCAGAGTGAGGAATATTAAAGGTCTTGTTTGATTGTAGGGAGCAAAAGACCCATCCTAGCCCGACTTCTATTCTTGTATATCCCTCTCCCTTTTGCACAGTCTCATAGAAAATAGGTGGGTTTGAATGTTTGCTTTTTTCCCCCAGAATGGCCTAGAGATGTATGGAACTGATTCTTTTCCTGTTTAATTGCATATTTTTAAAGCTCAATTAAACATGAGGCTAACCCCATTCCTTTGTAAGCACTAAACAACTATCTTTTATGGCTTGATGATCCTACGCCATTGGGTTGTGGGTTTGTCTGAATAATAAGATTTTTCTCATTGTGAAGCACTTTGCAAATATGTATCACGAGAGTCAGTTTAATAAAAGATTGGGTACAATAGAAAAAAACCAACCCATTTCAGTTTAGCTAGATACATTTTTAGAACATTAAAAAGCAAGTTTGATACCATCATGACCAGAATTTTATTGCTTCAAGCAATAAAAGGCACCCTGGAAGCTTGATTATAGTTATTCTTTTTAACAGAACAAAGACAAGCAAGGGAAAAGTCAAACAGGAAAAGCTTAAAAGGACGTTATTTATACATTCAATTCATATTTTATCAGAATATGAAACTTGAGCCAAAAATACAAGTACAAATGCAAAAGAGCCATATGCAGTCCATTTGCTTTCAGAATGACTCAGTGTGTGTGAACAATGTGTATTTCAGGAGATGCTAAAGCTTTCAATTATCGACATGATTTTCACAGTCGCAAGCATCCTGCTAATTGATTTCTTCCGTGGACTGTGTGTCCGATACTTGAGCGATTGCTGGTGCTGGGATCTAGAAAGCAAGTTTGTGAGTACAGTCCTTATTTTATCAAGCTAAGATGTTGAAGATGGGTAGGCTCCTTCCCTCAGTACTAAATGTCCTTAAAGTCTTTCCACAGATGAATAATTTCTCGGTAGCGCACATGTATAAAGGTGCAGCTCATACTAAGTTTAAATTGGAGGGCACAAGATAAATGTTGAGACTTAATGTTTTTCTCAGGCCTACTCACGTGGCTCTGGTGCAAAAATTTTTGGCTTTCACAAAATGAGATCATAGAGCAGTTCCCACAGTCTACGGTGAGACAGAGGGCAAGTAATTGTTCCCCACATCCTCTTTTCTGCAGCTGTAATGCCTTTACCTAACATAGACAGCGGTCCAAGAAACAGAAACCAACAGCACACAGCCCTTTAAGAAAATTACACTGGGTAATACTTGGTTAGAAAGAAGCTGTTGGCCTGAAAGGCTGAGGACTGTTCTTTGTCCTTAGAGATGTGAAGTAAACTAGAGAGGAATCAGTTCATTTAATCCCTGGCTGCAGAGTAGGTTTTGCTGTGCTCCCACTGCCTGCCAGAAGTTGGTATTTGATCTGGATGTTTCAGGCTATGTGCTGTCTGCAAACTGATTCAGCCAAATGCTTCTAATAAATGGTCTGAAAACAAGATTAAGACAAAGGTGTTCATCTTACACTGTGTTTCTTGTAGCCAGAATATGGAGAATTCAAAATTGCAGAGAATGTATTGCATTTGGTCTACAACCAAGGAATGATCTGGTATGTAGTCCTTATGTGATTTATCCTGTCCTTTGCTGATTGCTAGGTCCTTTGCTGATTGCTAGGTCAACCTGATGATTTAAATGAAACCTATTTAAGTAGGATATTGGCAGTGTGTAGTTCTTTGTATTAAGAGATCATCTGTTAATAGTGACTGGTTGTTTACCTAGTGCGGAGTTTGGGGTTTTTTGTTTTTTAGTATATTCTATTGCTATCAAAATGGCTTCTGGCAACACTGAGCACTGACATGACATAATTTTTCCAGGATGGGAGCTTTCTTTTCACCTTGCTTACCAGCATTCAATGTACTGAAGTTGATTGGACTCATGTACCTGAGGAGCTGGGCTGTGCTGACGTGCAATGTACCCCATCAGCAGGTTTTCAGAGCATCTCGGTGAGTCAAAATGAGAACAAAAGATAAGGAATAAATCAAATGCAGGAAATGTCTTTCGTGCACATGAAGAAAATTACAGGAGATTTTAGCTCTAAGAGTTGACAATCAAATTTCACACTAACACTGATAGCAAAGGTTTGTTTTAAAAAACGTTAACTACTGAGAAACTGGAGGGTTTGTGAAGCAGGGTAGTTGAAGATGTGCAAGAACTAAAAAATATGTCAGGGAATATTCCCAGATAGCGATTATGGCCTAACATAAATGCTTTATTTCCATTCAAATCTGACAGAGCACAATAACCTACTGTTAACTGTTGCAAGTCCTATTTCTTGACGTTTCTCCCTTTAAAAGCTGTGCAATATCTACTTTTGTCTGTTGCACTACACAACAGATTTCCTCATTTTTCTTTTATCATGATGACTATCTTAATTGTTTATTCGAAGTGGAAATAATTTAGGTAATCTTTAATTCTTAATAGTTATTTCTAACATTTTTTTTTTAAGATTAATTGACTTCTGCCACTGTTCTTTTTCTCCCCCAACACAACTGGGTAGTAAGGGCAGCTTTTGTCAAAGGGTGCAGTAACCAGTTCTCTGGCTGCAGCAGTAGTATCTGGAAAGCTGTGCAAATAGAATTTTGCTCATCAGGAGTCTGTTTAAACCAGCTCTGTTCAGACTTTCTAATTACAGCAGCACAATTTTAATCTTTCAGACATGTTGATCTGGAACTGGGTAGGTAGATTCAGACTTTCACCTTTTATGTTGCCTCTGGTTTTCTCTCTGATTAGTGTGATCTGAAACATGTTACACCTTCTTGCAGATCCAACAATTTCTACTTGGCCATGTTGCTGTTTATGTTGTTCTTGTGCATGTTACCAACAATTTTTGCTATTGCCCGATATAAGCCATCCTTAAGCTGCGGCCCCTTCAGGTAAGGTATAATGGACTAATTCAAATTGCAAAGATTTTATTCCCCCCTCTTACAATAAACTTATCGTGTTCCATAATACACAAATTACAGAAGTAAATTTAAAAAAAGTTGATAGGACAATGCTTTTCTGCTACCAGTATTTTACAGTTTAGGTTTAATAAGGTGAATATGTCAACGTTCTGAGTTGATTTGCTTTATATACATAATTTGGTTAGTTTATATTTACATAATGCAATGTGCCACTGAGCAATGTCCCAAACATCACTGTCTTGTGTCTCAATTCAAGCACTCTCCAAGCTTGTTTTTTATTCAGTGCAACACTGCTTAACAAATATACTCAGGATTCCTTACAACTTAATTTTATCTTTTTTCAATCCTGCACCTCTAATAGTGGTCAAGAAAAAATATATGATATTGTTTCTGAAACAATTCAGAATGATTTTCCCACGTGGTTCAACACAGTGATTACTTACATCAGCAGTCCTGTGGTTGTCCTCCCTGCACTACTACTGTTATTGTAAGTACTTTGGTTTTTGTAGGCAGGTTAAATTGAGTGTATTAACACCGGCCTTATCTCTGGAGAGTCAAATGTAGATACTGAGGAACAAACACTGCGTTGTTGCAGTTTTATTAAGCATAACTGAAAAAACAATTCCAGCACCTCACTGAATATGTGGTAAATGGATCAGACGGGAATGAAAGTATGTTAAAAAGACTGTCAAAAGGAATTTCTCATTCTGGGATACTTTGTTAGAGTAAATTCACTGTATTGTGTTCAGGCTTGCAGTGCTGATGGTTCCAGGAAGTTTAAGAACCACCTTCCCTCTAAAGAGTTCCTCAGAAATAAATTTTCCATTTGTTCATGGACATTAGTTCAGTTTATGACAGTGAACAGGGCTCAGTCTGTCATTTAGGGAAGCTACTCAGTCATCCTGATTTCTGACAAGATAAATCAATTATGACGGTCTGCTCTTAAGTGTTAATGCAATATAACTTGCTGCAGGCTCTCCAGTGGAAGTCTTTTCTTACTTCGGCTATAAATAATTGTTCACAGTTGGGAAATAAGATTAACTTTGAGCTGTTTGAAATTCACTTTGCTTCTATGAAATATTCTATTTTGTTTTGCATGTACCTTTGTACCGTTTTTTCCCCTCTGTAAACTGCAGACAAAGGCAGAGTTAGTCCCACTGGTGGCTTTTCAGACAAATCAGAAGGACCAAAGCAACATTTCTTACTTGTAACTTTTTCCTCTAAGGTCCCAGCCATGTAATATTTACAAATTTAAGTATTCCTATTGACTGCTTCAAACGGATGGCTAAGCACATATGTAATTGTTTGTGGTATGAAGTCTAGCTGTAAGACTTCGTCTGAAAGCCAGTGCAATCCATCAGGTCAGGCCATAATCTGCCAGGATCTGATCTCCTCTGTGCCAGGGTAAACAAGGTGTTATTTCAGCCAGCCAACAAAATTGCATTGGTATGGTTGTGCAAACTCAGCTGTAACTCTGGTGTCTCTGTTCTGTAACCCTGGACTGGGAAAAAAAAGACAAGACAGTATCTGTCAAAATGATGTGTCCAGAATTTAAAAAAAAAACACCAAAACAAAAAACCAACTAGAAGTGCATCCCAGGTTACACGCACAATGAAAAGACCTGCAAAAAACACAGGTAAAATTAGAACTGCCACTAAATCTGTTTTCAGTGTCATTTCTTTCTTTCAAGTATATTTGCTTGAAAGAAGGCTGTAATCCATTATTACAGTACAAGGAAATGCTACAAAGCAGCAGCTGAACTTGTACATCATTTTGACCTATAAACCCTCAAAAAGAAACTGTCAGGAGTGTCTGAAGTGACTCATATCACCTCTTTCACTTCTAGCATGCTAATCTACTACCTACAAAGTATTGCAAGATCATTAAAATTCACCAACAATCAGCTGAGAATGAAGATACAAACAGTAAGTATGGTGCAAAGCACTTTTACGTGTAATTTGGTGGGTCTTCAGTAAAGTAAGAGGCTAATTAAATCTCTGAAGTCACTTCTAGTGTTCCACAATGTAAAACAAATCCTGTATTCTTTAATCCTAACACGGCAGGGGATTTATTCTCTAATCCATAATAATTTACGCATTCTCATTCTCCCGCGTGTGTTTTAGGAAAGAACTGAAGATAAGAAAAAGGTGGTTCAGATGGCAGTAGGTAAGTTGGTGACGTTTAGAAGTGCCACTATTAATAAAGTATTTGGACGTAACCACATTTGGATTTCCCATACATATAGGGAAGTACAGCTACATTTTTAAAACGGTATTTCCTGTAGAATCCTCCTTTTAGATGGTTTAGGAGCTCAGTTTGCCTTAATCTTGGCAACATTGAAAGACATGGTGCGCAGTTTAAACCTGAATTCACCTGGAATCTTTGGACTGGGTATTTTCCTGCTTTTATCACCAACAGAGCAGAACAGAGGCATCTTTGGGGATTCAAATCATCTCAGAATTTGCATGCAATTCAGAGGCTGGTAGGAAGAAGAAAAAATTGGCTTTTTGCCCATTTTGGAATCCTACAGTGCAATATCCAGTGTTTTTTCTGTGTCCCCAATACTCCATCTGTCACGTACTGCAGTAAGAAGATCCATCCCTTTGTCACTAAGTCTCTCAGTATGACACCAGTTTCTCTTTTCTGAGCACAGGCGGTTCTGTTGGCCTTGGATCCCTGACTGAAGGGGGAATTTGAGCCACTACATTTATACAGTAGTTTCTAAATTTAGAGACCTTGATAGTTCCTGTAATAATTTGTTTTCTAGCCAGAATCCAAAATCTGGATGCTAATGACAAAAGACCAGAGCAAGAAACTGATATTATCAGCCAGGAGTCTTCTGTTCGGTCCTCAACACCCCGAAAGAATGGCAGTGTCTTGAACTTTGAATCTCCCGTGAGCAAAGGCACCAGAATACAAACCATTTCCCAGTCTGTGCCCCAAACTGTGCCATCAACTGATGTTGCAAGACCCACCAACGCAACTCCCACAACTTCGACCTCTTTAACACCAGCTCCCTCCGTGTCAAGCGTACAGAAACCAAAAAATGATCATATCACAAACAGGTAAGACTGCTTTGGTTTTGAAATGGTATTTATGCCAGCAGCTCCATGCCATACTTGTTTATTTACAAAACAGCTGTGTATTCAGACTGTCTGGAGCTGTAAGACAGCAGAGGAATTTTTTTAAAAGCAGATTCATTCATGGGTACTATTGATATTGCTGGTGACACCACCTCCTTAACTGTCCCTTAACCGAGATGGGATTATAAACCTTTTGAAATGAGGTAGCTGATGAAGTTTACACACAGATCAAGCAAAGGTAAATATTAGACTTGCCCTCAGGCACATAACTAAGTTTGTGCAGGATACCATCTCCATGAACAAAACAAACACAGAGTGAAGGAACTCTCTGCAGAATATCCATGCAGGTTTAGTTTTAGGACAACAAGTTGGCGATATCAGTAGATGGATGCTTTAAGCTATCTGTTGGGCTTTTTTTCCCAGTGGATAAAGAACAATTCTCAGAACAATAAGAAAACAGAAAGGGAATGAAACTTGAGAGGACAATTGTGTTACCTTTTCCTAGAGGAGAACAAATATATCTCTTAATTTCTATGGTATGTTTCTCAAAATGGTTCTAAAAATGTGGAACAGTGGAGATATGATGATCACCACTCTTTCAACCTAGTGTTTGAATTCCAGAGCAGTGAATTTTTTTATATGTTTTAATTCCATTAATTGATAAGTGTGTGTATCAATATTTCTTCTCTTTTTCTTCCTTCCTAAAGATACCCAAGCGTCGTTCATAGGAGTGCAAGTGAGCTGTGCAAAGCAAAGCCCTACACACCAGCGACTTTCAAAAAGCACAATGAAGATGTTCATTCTGACCCTCTCTTCAGAAAAGCCATTCGGCAGGTAAATTCGGATGCCCTTGGGGCAGGGGCTCCTGTTTTTTTGGGACGTAGACCATATGCTACCAGGTACTTTCTGGTTAACGAAAACGAGTCCCGCAAGAAACCGCTCCGTTCTGCCTCCCGACTCCAAAGGCATTTCAGAAAGGAGGAACCAGGAGACATTATTGAGTTGTATCCACGCCACGTCAGAAGATACGTGGTTCGAACACCACACCAGATGTATTCCCCCCATCCCAGTGAAGATGAGGAGGACGAAGAAGAACTTGAGCGAGAATTCATGAACAGATCCCATCGCCCTCGCTCAATGTCTGACCTTCGCCCAGCACCACGGTTTTACATCGGGGAACACGCTGATGGCCACATTCTGATGAGCAAAGATCTAGCCAGAGTGCATTACAAGTCCTGGGATGATGGTTTTGAGCTGGACCCGGACAGGCCTCCATATGCTTACAAGAAAGTGCACCTGAACTATCCCGAGCCACGTGTGAAACCAAAATCAAAGCAAAAGCTGGAGCAATCTCTAACAGAGTCTGATTCCATTTCCATTGAATCCAGCAGTGATCCGCAGAACAGCAGCAATGACCAGTACATCCAGGTCATCCACAGCAAGGACAAGTATCCAAAAGCTGGGACAAAACTCACCAAAAAGAAAACAAAAAACAGTGTTGATCTAAGTATGTCTGAGCCTAGTGAACTGGTGTGCTCAAACGTCTGAGAAAGTGCCCCAGCCTCGTTGTGTTTTGAGCGGGTGTACGCGCAGTTGTACTTTACTTGCTGTTTGAGGTCTGTCGGAGTAACTGCAACGTAGTTTTTGTAGCAACAGTGTATGCAGCCACTCAAGGCGGGAAAAGCTTTGTGTTTTACTGTTTATTGTACCTTGCTTTAATATCACAGCTGGTATGTCGTAAATTTTAGAAGAGAAGGTTATTCCAATTTATTCCTTACTGTTATGCTGTCAAAACCCAGAATCTCTGCCTACCGGAAAATCAAAAGCCATGTACCCGGGGCACTTCAATTAAACCAGTACAAAAATACATCGGATGGGACTCTTTTTATCTGACACAGCCAGAGCTGGAGATGCTGCCTGGATAAATTCAGCAGGGAATCATCTTCCTGCTAAGGGAGTTGCTACTCAGAGTAGATCTTGATGTGCCTTGTTTGAATATGCTGTGGCTCAAACAAATCAGGAAAAAAAAGGTTAATTAGAGAGAACAGTGAGTTTCTTTAGAGTGTATCACATGGGCAGTGGAGTTATTTGATTGTGGCAACGTCAGTCAGACTTCTAGATTAAATCCTAGATCCTCTATCAATTTTCTGGTGAGCCTCAGCCCAGCCCGGTAAGCTTCTCAGTGGAAAACTTTTGACCCATGGCCTTTAAAAGACTCACTTCATTACTCGTAATTTCTAAATTCTATCCCGTTTTTCACACGCCACTGCACTTCCTTCAGATACTGAAGTTTGGTTGGTTGGTCGGTTTTTCGCTTGTTTCTCTCCGTGTCATTGGGATCGGGATTACACCAATGGCGAGCGCGGGGCGGCCCCATCCTTAAAGCAGCACTGCTCCGCCTCCCATCCCACACCCGTTCCCGCTGTCCCAGCCCCGCTGTCCCAGCCCCGCTGTCCCAGCCCCGCTGTCCGGGCCGCCCGTCCCCGTCCCCAGCGCCGCTGTCCCGTGAGGCGCGGCCGGGCCGGGCCGGCGTCACCCTCAGGTGAGGGGGCGGCGCCGCCATCGGCCCAGGGGCGGCGCGGCGCGGGCGCTCAAAGGCGGCGCGGNCGGCCCGGGGGCTGAACGCTTCCCGTCCCGCAGGGGGAAGTCGCGGTGTCCTGGAGACCCTCGACGGAGTTCGCCGGCAACCTGTGAGTACGGCTCGTTCCCGGGGCACGGGTCCTGCCCGCGGTGCTGCCGCGGGTGCCGGGGCCGGGCAGGGTAGAGCAGCGCGGCGCGGTTTCGTTTCGTCCCCCGCAGGTACAAGGGAGAGGGGATCCTGGCCGCCAGCCCGCGCCGTGTCTGGGAGTGCATAAAGCCGGTGGCCGGCGGGCTCAGGACCAAGTGGGACCAGAACGTGAAGGACTTCGAGGTCATCGAAACCATCAGTGATGTAAGTTCCTTAAAAACTGTTCCGGTAAGATTAATGCAGTGTGTGTTCAGCAGCGTTGGGCCTTATGAGACTGCTGATGTTACGTGCAGGGAGGTAGAGAGTCTTAAGTTGTACTGTGTTTCTGGCTGGATCAGCTGTACGATGCTGGGATAAGAAGCCTTTTTTGCTTTGGTTTTGTTGTTTTTCCTTTTCTATAAATATTTTACATTTTATTAACACATATATGTATATAGCCAATATCTTATCTTTCTGAAAGGAAAATCATTCTTGTCTAAATACTGTGTATTTAAAATATGCAGATGTCTAGCATGGATATATAAGCATAACATTAAATATATAGCATTAAAGATTCCTGCAGTACATTGTTTGTTATTGCTACAAATCAAGCTAAGCATGATTGTTTTTAGCGAGCTCAGTATGAGGGAAGAGGAGGTTTAGGCAGTGTACAGAGTTAGGTAAGCAGTGAAGCGTTCACGTCATCGAATTGATGATTGAGGCCCCATCTTTCACCATGGCAGCAGCAACGCCCTGCCCTGCACATCACACCCTGCCTTAACTGGCCTCGGCACCCAGTGCTCTGCCTCTGTCATTAAAATGGAGATGCTGCACTTTGAGCAGACAGATGAGCAGGGCTACGTATGAGCAGCAGCTTCTGCTGCCACGCTTGTACAGTCTAATTCCTTTTTTTTTAAAGCACGTCGGAAAATTGAAAGGGCATTGGATTTAGATCCCCGAATCTGAAGTGGGTGTACGTGCTTGGAGGCAGCCAGGTGCAAAGACAGCCAGTCCCAGAAATGTTTCTGGAAGTTCCAGGAAGTTTATTTTTCTTGGGGGAATCCTATAGGCATTTAGTATTCATTATAGACAACTTCAGGAATGCTGTAACCTGCCACTTGAAATTCGCAGGCTTGCTGGCACATACCAGTGTGGTAGAAACTTCTGGTTTTGGGAGCCAATCAAACTACCAGAAGCAGATGGTAGTGTTAATGTTGGTGCAGTGTAACAAACCGGGTTATCAAGTTGTATCCTGTGTATACTACACAAAGAAGTTATCTTTGCTAGTGTCCTGGGGAGGACAAGGGTTTTAACTGTCCTATGAGCATAGATGTGCCAGATTTGCATTTTGGCATCCCTTCTGGTTATCTGTCCTCTCTGAACATGGAAGCAACACCTTGTCACTCTGATTTTTTTCTTGTCCTTGATTGTTCATGGTGCCCTTTGACTGTGCTGATTTACATTTTGTTCAACATAGGATGTAGTAGAACTCCTTGATGGAGTTTAGGAAGTGTAACTAAAAGAGTACCAGAAAGCACAGGGATTTTTCTGCTGTACTTTTGAAAACATCAGCTGACATAACTCCGTCTTGTGATATTCAGACTGTCTCTGTATGCAGAACCACAACTCCTTCAGCTTGCATGAGGATTATTTCACCAAGGGAATTTGTGGATGTAGTAGTAATGAAGCAATATGAAGATGGGACTATGGTGTCTGCTGGTAAGGCACTCATGTTCTCAACAAGTTCATGTTATGTTTGCAAATAACCAGCAGCTGTTGGAAGCTATGAAATAAAAGCTACCAGAAATAAACATAAAATTGAAACAAAGTAACATATTGTTCAGTAGTTGTTGACCTGATCTTAATCAGAAGAGAAAATAGTAGTCATCTCTCTACATTGTTGTTCTCAGAGTATATAAATCATCTTAACAGTCAGATGATGATGATACTGTTGGTTTGTTCCCTTGCTATGCTTTTGAGACTGAACAAGTGTTTAATTTACTGTTAAGTTCTGGGTTATTTTGAGTGTGGCTTTTTTGTTGTTTTAAGAGTTTACAGAACTTTCTAAAAGGCGTCCTATTTAGGCTAAATCCTGTTTTAACATTTTCTGCACAGGTTTCAGTGAAGCTGTTGAATAAATGTACCACTCCTGTATGTGAAAATAATTGTGTTTATGAAAAGAAATGGTGCTGATTTTTAAGGGACTGCCACTGCATAGAAGGATGTTTGTTTTTTCACTTTTGTTCTGTTGTTTAACTGTTACAAGTCAGAGCTTTTATTGCCCCACAGTTCAGGTGTCCTATTTTCCCATCCTCTTCAGAAAAGCCTTGCCAGGAATTTGTTTCTAGAGAGCAGCTTTTCAGCAGCCAAGTGATCTATCTGTGTGACATGGATTTGTTGGAAGCAACCCAAATGACCTCTCAAGAAAAGCAGTGTCCTCACACAATATGGGCTCAGTGAAACTGTGTCGAAGTGTGGATGCTTCCTCCTTCAGAGCTCAGTAACAGTTGCTTCTAAATTCAACACTTCTTTGATTTCCCCACTCTAAGGCCAGAGCAGTTCCTTTTAAGGGTCTTTTCTGACCACTTGTCAGCCCCACACTGTAAAGGTTGTACTGCAGTTCTTTTTAAATGCATTTTGAATAGTGAGTTTGCTTCCCATCTGGAGCTTTGAGTACCAAGGATTCTTTCCCATCTTCTGGAAGAATGACACTTCCCTTCAATGCTTTTTATTTCAGCCACCAATGTGGAACACCCGCTGTGTCCTCCTCAACCAAATTTCGTGAGAGGTTTTAATTATCCCTGTGGCTGTTTCTGCATACCTGTTCCAGGGTAAGAAACAACCTGTTTGAATGTCATAAATTCTAAATCCCTCCTTAACCATTGTGTGGTCTGTTTGTGTATGTGTATGTGGCCACATGTGGCCTGTAACCTCTTGGCAATGGCATGTTTCTGTCTTCCCAGTAATCATTATGACTGAGTGCCCTTCTTGTTCTCATTTTTGTGCATTGAATTAGTGTCTCTTCATTTCCTAGAGGGAAGTCTTTAGTGTTACAGGAACTGTTACCATGGTACAATTCTCCCTGACCTCTTGAGCAGAGATTCAGCAAAGCATACAATATGGTTTTAATGTTTGGTAAATGAGTCTCTGGTTGATTTGCCATAATTTATTGACAGAGTCACGCAGCTAATTAGGGTCTAGATAAACTGTAATTTCATAGCTACATTCACTGAAATTTGTGTGTTTGTTTAAAAAAAGGAAAGCTGTTGGAAATACCTAATCTAATACAAGTAAGAGTCATTGAAAAGTTCTTAATGCTCTTAAATCACTGGCTATACAATCACTTTCATTGTCTTTGCAGGGAGCCAGACAGGACTGAGCTCCTCACTTTCTTTCAGACGGATCTTGGTGGCTATCTTCCCCAGACAGTGGTGGATTCCTTTTTTCCATCTAGCATATCTGGATTTTACAGCAACCTGACCAAAGCTGTTAAGGCATTAAAAGCATGACAGGACAAGTTGCTGACATCACCAGCTGAGGGTAGGAAACAACCTGTCAGCTTGTGGGCAAAAATACAAAGTTGGCCTCAGGACTTTTCTATCAGCTAAGATACTTAGGAAAGGTGATGTGAAACAATGAACTGAGTACAATAAATTTTTAAAACAGGGTTTGCTACCTGACTCCGTGCAGAACAATGCATTATTATGTAATATGAAATTCTTCACTTTAATGATTAGAAACATACCACACCAGAGGCTGGAGGAATCCTGGTGGCAGCAGTGGTGACTGTCTGCAGGGAGAAGATGCACATACTGGATCTGTTCTTGGCTGCTCTTTGTCAGTGTCTGTGAGGTGAAGCAGTGCTAAAGTCCACTTAGCACCACAGCCAGGTGCAGGTCAGCTCTGTTTGGTCTCTGAAGCTCCCTGTGGATTCCTGTGGATCAATGGTTCTCCCCCAAAAGAAGATGTATCTCTCCTGCTGCCAGCACTCCTAGAGCTGCTAAGATGCCTCAGTTGTGAAAGCCAGAACAAATGAGATTATGTAGAAGATTTCACTTGTTTTTTCCAGCAGACATCAATATTGATGGTAAAAATGCCTTAAGTGCTTTTTTGTAAGTCAGGGTCCAGCAGTGCTAATCAATGCACAGGTGTGTGGGCTGGCAAATAGACACTCTCCCTTTCCCCTCTCTTACCAAAACCAGTGGTTTCACAGTGTCATGAGACAAACTGAACCGACATTAGAGGCAATAAATGAAGAGGATTAAGCACTTTACTTGCCATTTTCAAACGGCACATGAAATGACCATTTTGAACTGTATTTGAATGTTTTTTGGTTTCCTGTGGTGAGAGGTTTTAACGGGTAAATAATCTTTTCAGTAGCTTTGCCTTGACAGGCCATAAGGACGTTGCTTTTTTCTAAGACTGGTTTGCCTCCCAACATTACATTGGGAAATCAGCACCTGATTTTGTGTGCCGAGATGTGTCCACTTTAAGGAGATACCTATGGTGCTGGTTGCTGCAGGAACGTCAGACATTACTGTGGATTACATATAATTACAAAGGTAAAAATGATTGCTGAATCAGGAAGTTAAATGCAGGTTGTGATTTTAATGTGGTAACTCAATTATTTAACAAGGTTAATATGCTCTGCTTTCTGTCCCTGTATTTTTTTATATTTTTATATATATATAGGGCATGGACTTGCACACTAAGTTTCCCACTGTAAACCTCACCCTGTGGGATAGTTTTTCAAGGAAACAGTTTTTAGACCAGTCTCCCTTGTATACAAAGATGTAAAAACTTGTGTGAGTGTGGTGAAATAAATATTTTTTCTGCTACATCTTAACTGTTTTTCCTGAATCATCTTTTGAAATGGTTCCTCATACACCTGTTCTTCCATCAAGGAAGCCTAAGAGCTGCTTAGACCTCCAGCATCTCTCTGAATTTAAGGCAAAGAGAGGGGAAAAGCCTTCCCTGATGATGGTATGCATACGAGGAAAGAGGTGTTTTTGGTGAGAATGCTTACCCTCACAGGTATTTGCCCTTGGTTGGTCCTTATTTCCAATTGCTGCTTTCTATACTTAGGAAGAGTAACAAGTTCACTGAGAAGAGATGTGGGCCTTGATATTACAGAGGCTTTATACATATTTTTGTAAGTGTACTGAAGTTGTTAGGTGTGAATTATAGTATCTTGGCAAGTCTTTCTAGGATTGTCATGAATTAGCAGAAAGTTCAAGACGCTCAGCTGAGGTCACCGCTCCCTATTTCTGCAAGTAATGCAAATTATTTTTGCAGAAAATGTGGCTTCTTATTAGCTATTTATATATTTTTTTATTGCTCTGAGCAATAAGGGTGGTGAGACTCTTCATTGGAATAACTTAAGAATCCCTTTTCTGAGTGCTCAACACCTTCTATCCAGGAATTAAGAGCCCTTCACATTCAACCTTCTGCCCTGCCAAATTGGAGTTGGAAATATCTTGGCAAAGACTTTTATGTAGCTACCAGTTCAAAAAAGTATAAAAAGATTCACTCTCACATTTTTCTCCTATTTTGGTTGCTACCCAACTAATAAAATTTTTGTTTTGCGATAGAGATTAGTTTTTGGGAAACAGCTCAACTGAGTGTGTGTTTGGAAGCGTGGGGGCAGATGGCTTGTCAAGAATGTTCTTTCAAGGATTAATTTACAGTTGTCTTGTGAGAAAAGGCCACAGCAAGTTCGATGCCTGGATTTAATTAATACTTTCTCCTGCCTAATCCTACTTCCCTTTCCCTTAATTGCTGGTTTTGAGGCATTGTGTTAAGTGTATGGAAAACAGCGCCTGAACTCCTTAATTTCTTCCTGGTGGAATTAGGTAACCGAAGAAGGGTACGGAAAATTCCCCTTGCTGGGAAGGTGAACAGCCAAGGACAATAAGCAGTGCAGCCACCTGGCTCTCAGCTGGGGAGTCTCTACTTCCATGCTGCCCTTGCATCTCTCTCTCCCTTGAATGAAGCAGGTTGGAAGATCAAGCGGGTGCACAAGACCGTCTTGCCATAGGTACATGTGCTGCTGCTGGTAGAATTCCATACAGTGCGTATAGGAAGCAGTGTTTGAAGCATAGATTTGTCTCCCAAGTTATTTAGCCTTTCCAGAAAGTACTTGGATTCCCAAGTACTCTCACTGGTAATTTCCCTTGCAAAATTAACAGAGACATTTAAAAGAAAAACGCGTGGTTAGAAGGTAAGATTTTGTTCTGAATGGCCTTGTTATTCTCCTGCTGTCATCCTCTTGAGACCTCTGGCTCAAGGAAGGTTAGGAAAACCTCCACTACATTACCCACAGCTTCCTGCCTCCCCCTTGTAATACCATGGGAACCCCTTTCCACCCTGTGTCTGCCTGCTGCAGTTGAGATGGCTCTGTCAGCTGCTAGTAGAAAGTTGCTTTTACAGCTTTGGCTCTCCTGAATGTTCTGTGTATTTAATAGAAAAGTCAGAATTTTCTAGGGAACATTGCTTTGACACAAAAGTGCAACCCTCTTTCTCTGCCCTGCACATTCCCTAAGGCAGTGTTTAGTTGTAGGCTCGCAGACACATTTCTTGTTCCTGGGAAGGTAAGGCAGGGAACAGAACTTGGAGAGTAGCACTGAAAACTTAGCCCAGGATGTGCTAAGATACTTGTTAAGTTAATGGCTTAAAACAGAAGAGTATTATAGCTGTCACGTATTTTATTACAACCAGTATGTTATTAACAAAGTCATTATTTTATAATTACACACTTTGTAACATCTGTTTCTGAATGTTGAAATAAAAATCCTGCCCGTTTCCTGCACATCTTAGTTCATCCCAGACAGCTTTCCCTGTAACTTGGCAGTGAGATCCAGTGTACTCTTCCTGGGTGCTTTCTGAGCATCTTGCTGTGCCAGCCAAGTGCCTGCAAGTAACAAAATCCTTTGTTTGAATATTGGCAGTAGTCTAAATCCCTCCTCTTACAAAGTTTCGAATGACTTGGTGGTAACAGAGCTGCGATTCTTCCTCTTGATGACCGCCGTGATGGGCCCGTCAGGTAATGCCTTGATGACATTCCACGCCTCAAAGCGAGTGAGTCCTTGCATGGCAGTTGTGTGCACTTGTAGGAGCTCATCGCCGGGCTGAACGGGGCTGCTCTGTTCCAGCGCAGTCCCTGGGGAGAGAAAAGGAATTTCCTTTCACTCTTTCTGCGGAGGATCTTTCACTCACTAGTGAATGGATCACCAGCACGTTTGGTGTAAACCACCTGGTCCCAGCAGGCAACAAATTACTGGCACCAAACAAGGGAATGCTGCACGTGAAAAAATGACACTTCCATAGTTATAAATCAACAGTCAGTTATGAACCCCCCAAGTTGGGAACATGTTAAGTGTGTTTACCTTTAAATATCCTGTTGATGATGATGGGTTTATCTCCCTGAATAGAGCCCTTCCCTCCTTCCAGACTGAATCCTAAACCGGCAGGTGTTTTTTCTAGAGTTACAGTGCAGATTGTATCTCCAGTGGCTGGAAACAAATGGAAAGTTACCAGATGGACAGCACACAGTCTGAAAAGCTAAAACATCTGCTAAAAAAAATTAACTTTTGGATTGTTTTCAAATGTCCTATTAACTGCCAAATGAAAGAGAAAATGAAAACTTTTAATTTCTCATTTTGTCATTTTAAGGTCCTCTGGGAACCTGGGGAAAGAAAGTTGTGTTTTAATTAATGGGAGAATGGAAACAAGACATTTACTAGAATTATAAAAATCTGTTAAATGAACAAAATCTAAGGTAAATATTTGACTTCATGTTAGTTATGAAGCTGTTATTGACTACAGGGCAGCTCATTGGCAGTATGGAATTAAAGCTACAGATCTCCACATCATGGTTTAGAAAAAAGACCAAAACCAAAATTATTCTGAAAGTGAAATATTCTGTAAAACTCTGACCTTGCTGTGTTTCAGATATAGCCATGTGTTTTGATATAGCCACCTGCTATATCAAACAATAGCACATTGTCTGTTCAAACTGAAATTCTCTTTCATGGAGAACAAGTCTTGTAACAATATTAGAATAAAGAACCGCTGTTCACTGAGTTGTCATTATACCTTCAATTAGATGTATTGCTACAATAACCATCTTTGTACTTCTACAGAAATTCACATAGAGAATCACATTTGCTTGGGTTTTTTAGGGAGTTCTTTTATTTCAGAAATCCATGAATTCTTTCCCTTTTCAATGAAGTTATTTCAAATGTCTATTTCAGGGATGTTTTATTAACTGTGCTGTCTTTAATCACGGTTCACAGATTTATGCAGCCCATGCTGGTTTTATGAACACCTGGATTTCAGGTGATGAGTAAACACTCATCAGGTGGGGGCTGCAAGATAATGCCACTAAACTTACCAGACTCTTGTGAGGCATCACTTGCTACTGAAGATGTACTAGAGCTGATTGAAACGTTGAGAGTTTTTTCTCCATCTTTAGGTTTCCTGGTGACAACAACAGCTTGTCTGGGTTGCCGGGCTTGTCGCATGATTGCTGAGGCGTCACTGTGAGTCGCACCTTTAAGAGACTTTCCATTAATGGAGAGCACTTCATCTCCTTTCTGAATAGTTCCTTCCTGAGAGGCCAGTCCGTTGGGAAATACTTTGTGAACCTATTGAAGAGCCCAGTCACCACACACACACAGAAGGGAAGAGGGAAAAAGAACATGTCACTAAATCACTCAGTTAATGCTTTATGCCATGTGCATTTTTCATTCTTTGCCAGGAACAAATTGCTTCTGTTATGTTTCAGGACTGAGGAGTGAATAAATTTGCACGGAGAAGTTTTCCTGAGCACATCCCTCCTCAAGCAGCCAGGGAAGCAGTTTGGCCCTGGTACCAGATGGCTAAAGCCCATGCTGCCCGTGGTATGTACCTTGCACGTGCTACTTCCTGACCCTCTTGCTGCTCTGCTCGTGGGAGGGAGGAGGTGTGAAGCTTTACCCTAACTTCCAGACCCCTGACGTGTATTCACCCACCCCATTCCTCCAGACCATCCTGCATGGCCTTCTATGAGCACGTGAGTAAGATATTTATTTCCTGCAGAGGGCTTCTGCCTTGGCTTTCAAAGCTGTTTGGGAGGAGGTGCCCAAGGAAGCAGGACACTGCTGCCAGACACCTGGAGAGGCAGCTCTGTCCTGTTTTCCTACCAAGACTATGGTCCTTCCAACCCTATCAGTACAGCTGCCTGCTTTGATTACCTAAAAGCCAAACACTATAGTAGAAAACCAGTAAGGTATGTGTTTTTAGATAGAGTGTTGATTTGGGAGTATTTTTCAGTGGAAAAATACTTACTGTTACCACTTTATTTTCTAGATCAATGCCCCCAGCCAGGCTGAATCCAAGCCCGGTATCTTCTTCTTTATGCAAAACTATAACACGAATATCATCAAATTCCTAGGCAGAGAAAAGGAATAAAGTCAAGAACTTCCCAAAAGGTAAGTCACAATGACTGGAAATTCAGCATGTTTTCTTTTCCTCTATTGTGCATTTCATAATGATGCTTAGTGGCATAAGCACAGTATTAAGTTGCAAAGATTAACAAGACACGTTCACTCCACAGCTTTCTGAAAACCATGCACGAAAAGGAAAAGCAGTTTTACCTTTAAGGTTTCTTCGTCTAGGGCTTTGACTTCCTCGATAAGCTTTGCCAGCTCCTCAGGGGAAAGCAGAGAGATGACTGACTGCCCTGACACACCGGATGCTTGAGGTGAGCCGTGTTCCTGTTTGTCTTCCTCATTCCCTTTGTCTGCCAGGCTCACCGTGTATTCTCTCAGCTCGGAGAGGCTGCCCCATTGCGACAAGAACAAAAAAGAAACATTGGGCTACGGAAGAATATATCCACTAAAGGCAATTTTGGAGCAGTCATCTTTTCCTCTTATTAGCATGTAATTGGGGTGGTAACTCCTACAACTATTATAAATACGGGCAAATGGAAATTAATCATGTTAACTTAAAGTAGAAGTAGAATCCATTGCATAAAAGAATTAAGAATAATCTCATGGCCTCAGGCAAAGACACTTAAAGCTTTATCAGAGAAATACTAGCAATACTGCTCCTTAAACAGGAGGATGTTTGAAATATGCATGTATTTATAATACAAATTAAAAACAAAATTAACAGTCGTGTGAGACACTTAACCTTCATGCTCTAAAAAGTTCTTAATTTAGTCTGTGCTTTACTTATGTGTGCTGCTACCCTCGAACTTTAACCTGTCAGCAGATCAGCACAGCTGCTCATCAGTGCTGCTCTGTAAATCTGAGTTTTAAATATGGTATCTTACTTCAGGGAAAACCCAGTGTCCAGGTGATGATTCTCACTTGCAGGTGAGATGGAATTCCCATCCTCCTCCATGGAGGACTGAGACACTGTGTCCAGCGTTTCCCATGCGCTGTTTCCAGAAGAGGCTGGGGACTGAGGAAGGCAAAGCAATGATTTCATTAAAGCAGATGACACCTGGCTGCTGATGGAATAGATTTTGCTGCACTTCTCGTCGTATGGCTTCATTATCTCACAAGCCTGGGCAGCAGTAAGTGGGAAGCTTCGTGACCTTAGGCTGTGTGCTTTTGCTACTGACACGAGATGGGAGTTTGCAGTGGCTCCTGGAGTTAAGAGGCTTGATGAATTTTCAGTGCTGGCAGTGCTGCTTTTCTCTGAGCTGGTTTCAGTACCCTCCCTGCGAGAGGAAGGTCTGTCCAGGCTCTTTGTAGCCATGGCCACGGGTGGCTGTTGTTGGCTGTTTTCACTGTGCTGGAGGAAGGATTGGTTTGAGCAGACTGGAGCTGCCTCTGCCCCTGCTGCTGTGGGAGAAGGCTCTTTCTGGGCTGATGGTTTTAGGCTCAACCTTCGGGGGGTTTTTTCAGGTGACTGTGGAGCACTCAAGGATTCAAATGAGCTTATTCTTTGTTTAATTGATGATCCTCCAGGAGACACACGTGATAAGCTGGATTGCTGTTTTTTGCTGGAAACACTGTCACGGTTGGGAGGACTTTGATCTGCTTGTGGTTTTAGATCTGAATTTGCTTTCCTCAATCCTTTCAGACTTTGGCGGAACCAGGTGGGCTTAGGTGCAACAGGAGGACCCTTTTTCACACTGTCACTTTCATCTGATTTTAGCACTTTGGAACCGACTGATTCTGACTCTGATTTCTTCAGAGCCGTCTCTGAGCTGCTTCGGTTTTGATTGTCTTTGGTTTTGCCTATGCCAGGTTGCAAATCTAAGTGGACGTTGTTTTCACTCATGGTAGGATTAAATAAGCTTTTTATGCAGTCAGAAATTTTAACCCAGGGGTCTTCTGTTGTATCAAGGCTATAATCTACCCGTGCTTGTCTTTTAAGTACAGGCCTTTGTACTGATGAAAGTGGAGCCCCTGTAATAAAGAGACATCGATTGTAAACAAACATCCTTCTACCTCTCCATCCCTTCTCGCCGCATCGTTATTAATTCATTAAATTTGAATTTCACTCAAGCCTCTGATAGATTATTTCTTTAAGGTTTCTAAAAAGTTTAAACTTCTAAAAAAATTCGTAGCTCTTGGTCTACAAGTTCTGAATCCAGACGCTGAAATTAACTGAAAAACAAGGCTCTTGCATGCTTAAATATGAGTTCGCTTTTTAAAGTGTTTACAAATACTGAAATTCTGGGATGCCGAAATCTTGATGCAGGCTGTAACAGCTAAAAGAGAAGGTTAAAATTTCAATGTTGTTTGCAGCCTAGAGGAAAAGCTGATGTTACAGTAAATTCTCTTTAAAAACATTTTTTCTTTTCTACATTTATAAGTGTATCCTACTCTAAAAAGACTCTCATAGGAAGATATTTGATATTTATTCTTCCTTAAATTTCTGCAGGCATTTCCAGTTGATTTTTCTGATAAGCAAAAAACTTGATTCTAATATGGGAATATTTTTTACATCACAGAGCAATTAAGCATTTTAATGTTAGCCATGATAGAGCTGAAGGGCAGCAAACTTCTGTTTGTGCACAGGTACTTTTATCTGCTTCAGTGTCAACTTCTTTTTTTAAGGCAACATTTTTACTGTTTTTAATGATCTGAGCCATAACTTACAGAATTACGTAAGCATTTATGTTGTAAGAGACCTCTTGAGATTTTCTTGTTCCCTTAACACTTAAGTTTCCTGGATTCTAACTAGCACAGCAGAAAACTAACTTATCAGTGGTTTGTAGCATTGCAACACTAGAGCCTTGAAACTGGGCATAAAAATGTCCTTTAGAAATGCTGATACTAACCTTTAATATCAGATATTCAGTACAACTAAGCAGTTTCATCTGAGGCAATACAGCAATATTGTACCTGTCCATTAACAATTTTTACAATAAATCATCTGTTATGCTGCTTTTGATCTAGTTTCTCTTTTTTACAAAAATTAATCAATAATTTTAAAAATTTACAATAAATCATCTCTTATGTTGATTTTGATCTACTTTCCCTTTCTTTACAGAGACTAATCAATAATCTGAAATTTCATCTTTTCACCCCAAAATTTATGGATACAGTTTGAAGACTAACATTTGAAGAGGAAGTTAAGCCAGCTCAATACCCATTTTGGAATCCAAATTAAATACTACATATTTAGCTGGGAAAAAAAAACGGTTCATGGAATTAAACATACCTAATTTTTCTTTTCTTTCTTGATCTCTGCCCACTGGAGCAGCAGTTGCGTGTTCCTTGTCATATGCTGTAGGAGAAGTGGTGAAGGCACCGTGGGTTACATCAGTTTGATGTCCCTCTAGCACTGGTTCTCCAACTTCCTGCTGAACAAACAGGAAAGAGAAGTGTGTCAGAACGTCATTATGCAAACCACACTATATATGAATCTGAAAAAAAAGTCTGAAAAAATAAATGAGTCTGGAAAAAAAAAAAAACAGAAACCCCATATAAAACTGTGGTATGCAGGCCTCAGACTGACTAATACAACACTGGGGGGATTAAAGGTTAAAAAAGATTTAAAGGCAGTAATAAAACATTTTCTTAATGATCTGAAATACATTCTGACAAGAAACCTTCTCTCTTGGGTATATACAGATATATAGAGACTGTCTTAATAGAGGAAGCTGTCTTCCTGGACAGACCTTGATTTTTCATGGATTTTATTGATCTTAAGGTTTATTTTTTTTCTCACTGTCCATTAGAATGACTAAGTACTGAAGAATAAGAAGTTGCAGGGAGTGGTAAGTTCAACAAGTACTTATTTCTGTCAATTTTACTTCTGGAAGACGGTTTTCTAGCAGCGGTTTCTACTTAGGGGATGGTAAAAGTTACCTTACATAAGGTGCTTAACTAAAATTTTCTTGGATATTAACATTATACGTGGACTTCAGTCTGCTCTATATAATTTTGTGTTGACCTTTGCAGCTTGGGAACTGTTTGGGGGGCTTTTGTGGTTCTTTTCCTTTGTTTTTTTTTCCTTTGAGTTGCATTGAGAACAGTTCATTTCTACTGCTATATTACTAAACCTGGGGAAAAGAGGTTTCAGTTTTAAGCAAACCACAGTTTTGTTTCAACACACAGATCTCACAATCCTTCACACTCATGCAAAAGTGAAACACTCTCTGTTGTCTTAGATAAGAGAGGGAACTGAAATTTAGTAACGTGCAAATGTACACTGTTTTCAAATACTGTGGCTCATCAACAAATACGTACGTGCACCACAATTTAAATGGGTTTATTCAACACCTCCTGGCCTCAAGAAACGTATCTGAGGCCAAGATTGCCTGCTGTGCATAAAGTTAGTGCTTTCTTCCAAACAAAATCCACTCCTGGAACAGAGAAATTGTTTCATGACTACTTCATAACTGATTTGACGCTGTGGCCGATGCTCATGGGGCATGGCAGGGACTCAGATTCGTTCTTGCTGCTGATCTCACTGGGATTTTAACGCAGATACCTTGGTATGGAAGAAGATTTTCTTCAGGCACTTCTCTGCCTTCTGACCTTACTTTGAACATAACATTTTGTACTAAACTGGCTTCACTAAGATACACACCTTACTTTCAAAACAGAAGAGCCTCATCTTCTTCCCCCAATTCTCATGTGTATACGTTTTCTCTCCTGCCCTTCTTCCTGCTATCATGCAAAGTCACTTTGCCTTCCTCTTTCCCCTGCCTCACAAATATGCAGGCACAAGAGAAATGTTGTAAATTTTACTTTACCTGAACACTTGCAGAAGGTGATTCAGCCACTTCTGATACAAGCTTTTCTTTTCTGTCTGCATTACCCTGGTCATCACACGCGCAGTCCTGCTTGAAGTATTTCCTCGGCGGAGGCTTGGGCTTTGATGATTTGGGTTTTCTAACGAGGATCTCTGATGACTTCTTAGTGTTTTGCAAGGGTTGTCCTCCTTCGCCACAGGTCGGAGGGGAATTTCTCTCCGAATTACTGGCAGAGAACGAGTACAGCAGGCCAGGTTGCCTGGTGATGGGTACATCTACGCTGTGCACTCTGGCTTTCAGGTCAGCGAGCGGGTGCACAGCAGCAGTGGCGCAGGAGGCCCGGGGGTTGTAGCTGCTGTCGCTGCTGGAGCGGGTCATGAGGCGCTGCGCCCGGCGGCTGCAGTAACCCGCGACCCTGTCCATGTGCTTCTCGCAGGGGTGCCTCCCGTGCCAGCTCACTTCCAGTCTCCTGACACCTGTGCCAGGAACACGTTCGAAAAGTCTGTTCAGTACGCGCAAAGCGCTCGCTTCTGAGATTGAGCTGATGAAACCCGCAGCTAAATATCATCCTTGGTGGATGCAAAGGTACGATTTACGCATTGCCTTGTGGGGTGAAGAGTCAACAGCCAAGCTCCTGGACACCAAAATAACATTTTCCCTCTACATGTAGGTATGTCAGCAGTATAGTTTTACTGATGATGACTCTGTTACCTCTTGGTCCTTTCAAAGACATGAGGACACTCCAAATATGTTACTGTGAGAGGATGCCATACCTGAGCTGGGCAAACAGCTCCAGCCATGACTGCATACACCTTTCCTCACAAATAAGGGATTAACAAGGTCTGCCCCTAGGACATCACCTTGTGTTCCTTGTTGTCATAGTCCTGTCACCTACAGACAGTTGTTCGAAAGGCTCTAAGCAGAGGTTGTGAATTCGAAAGGATGAGCAACTGTGAGGTGAAGTTTGCACAAAAACTTTTTGTTGATAATCAGATAGACTTGGTCTGTTCTCATCCCTCTGGTAACATATCAGTGGAGACATGTTAGGAGGGTTGCCCTGTGAGATTTCCTGCTCTTTTCTGCTCTGGGTTACTTGATTGTTCCCAAGGATTCTAACACAGCATGTACTCATCCTTGACATCTTTTAAGTCAAAATTACCATGTCTCAGTAAATGCATTTATTCCCTTACCTTCAGTACTCCATTGGTGTCTCTCCTTCCCGAATCTGTTGCTTTCCACAGCTTGTGCGACAGCTTCTTTTAGCTGTTGTTCAGACACCTAGGAAATATTTTACTCTCATGAGGTGAGTTAATTGCACACCATTACATTTGTATATATCCCAGTATATATGAGGTATATCTGTGGATGTGCTGTTTTTAGTGGCTATTTAGGTAAAATGGGATCTTTCAAAGATAAACCTTCTTTTGCAGATTTCACTAGAAGTGGAGTCCTGGATTTACCAGTGTAAGCTAACTTAATACAGCATAATTTATGCAACAATTTAAACTTGATAATCATTTATACAGTGTTTGGTGTTAGGAAGCATTTTGTAGAAACACCTTGCAAGCATAAAATATTGTACTTCAGTATTAATTTCATTATAAATATTGGCTGGGAAAGACTTAAATTTTAATTACTGAAAGACGATTGTATAAACATTTAATTCTTTTTGGGGAGGTATGTTCCCTCTTTCGAATTATTTACTTATTATTGTCAATTCTTTCTTACATAAGAACTGTATTTTAGGTTCTTCCTTAAATGTTGTTTCTGTAGTTTCCTTATTCACTGCACAGAACCTCATGTAAGACTGTCACCAGTGATCTTCAAATCTTAAATGATTCTATTCAAGGGCGTGCATATCTCAGATTTTTTTGTGTGCAGCAATAATCATAAAGATTTTTGTAGTCAGCATTTTTGTAGTCAACATTTTTCCAACTGTTTTACATTAGCACTTGCTCCCCCTTAGTTTTCCATATGTGCTATACTGAAAGTCAGAAAGAACATGGAGTGTGCTACCTGTGGTTCAGGGTGTCTGCTAATAATGATTTGTACTGCACCAGGATCGCAATGGCTAAGCACAGCATAAACTTCATTAAGAGTTGTATTTTGTACTGAAGTTTCGTTAATTTCAAGAATTTCATCTCCACACCTAGAGAGATATTAAAAAAAAAGATGAGAGGATGTAAGCAAAAGAGATTTTCTCCTGACCTTGTCTCACCCGTGTGAAAACGTACAAAAAGCAAATTCATAAGGTCTGTCTCTAATTTGATTACAGATTAAATCTGTCTTTCTGTCCTGAAAATGGAACAAGAATGAGTTGCATGTCCAGGGGTTCTGATCTGCCAAGTTGCATGCAACCTCTGAGCTTTCTGCACGTTCAGCTATGCACACTTTGTGATCTTTGTGCTGCCTGCAGCTCAGCTGCTGCTTCCACCTCCATCTTCCTTCCTTCCTTTCAAGTTAACACTTCACTTTTCATGTCTTTATATTATGTTAGTGCTATTTAAGGTCAGAAAGGATGTTATGTTTCTGCTACATATGTGAATAACTTGTTAAAAATTCTAATGACAAACTATCAAAATCTGCTAAGCTGGATCTTTCTAGATGAAATCCAAATTTGGCTCATATGGAAACTGAGACTGCCTTGCTCTGCTCTAGTGCCCACAAACATTAAGAGGCTGACTTAAGGCACTGATTTGTATCATACAAATATTCAAATAATTTAAGACTGCAGTTCTTTCAGCTAGAGCATTAGAGAGGAGGGTTACAGAACACCTAAATTTAAATCAGAAAGACTTCACTGAAACTGCTGTGTTCTGTTCAGTTCTCTGTACGTTCAGCACTTAACAGCTGGTAAAACATCTCTGAAAGTGAATTTCTACACTCCCACTAAAGCTCATTTCAGCAAATCTGTTTTTCTATTGGGCAAGAATTTGAGGAGCTTGTATCAGAAAAAATCTAGTGCTCAAACAAGCTAGCTTATGCCATGCGTTTAGGTTTTTCCAAATACTTTCTGTTTGGAAATCTCCTCCAGTAGCAATGCTACAAGCTGATCCAAGACCTTCGAAGTTAGCCCAGTTTGGGCAAGAGGCAGGGATTTCACTGGCTTGCTGTATTTCTGGAAATCCCACATATCCTGAAGACACGTGCCCCAACCCTGAGAATAGCACTCATGCTTTAAACCCAAAATTCCCAGAAATCAATATTCCTTCCTGCCCAAACAGGTCAAAAATAAACCGAAAAAACAAAGCAACGAGAAACTTGTGGCATAAGACAGACAGCCTTTGTCATCCTACCTGAGTCTCCCATCCATATGTGCCACTGAGCCCGGCGAGAGGGTGTGAATAAAGATCCCTGAAATACACTGGAAGTAAGGGATGCTGCATAACCCAATTCCAAGACCAACACCAGGCTCTGAAAGAATCAATAATAATTTTAAAAAGGCATAAGAAACAGTCAAAGCAATCCACTGAAGAGCCTCTTTAAAAATCAATTAAATTTAATTCTTTTTTCTGTACAAACCAGAACCAAAGTCTTGTGTTCGTGAATGTTGCACATTCAGTATTCATTGCTGCTTCCACTGCTTTCTTCTATCCCTTCTATTGTTTTATTGTGGGGTTGTTATGGGGGGTTTTGTCCCTCTCAAGATTAAAGTGTCACAGACAGTGCAATGCAGGTTTATTTTGCAAAATATCTGTCATTACAGAAGAATTCAAATGACTTTACGAGGAGACAGAATAGAAAAAAACTAAGGAGCTAAAATTAAGGGGAAAAACAAGCTAAAATTAAGGACATATGGCTATTTTTAGCTATATCATTTCAGTCCTCTTTCTGTTTTATGTGATACAGCTTAACACTTCTGGGAGTTTACCCTCTTTGGTCTGCACGGTCACTGATGCCAGATCCCATCCTGCATGTTTGGTAAGTCCCTGGTACCTCACAGAGGCTTTGCTCTGTTTGTCGCTCTGAAGTTCCCATATTTAAAAGTTTATTTTATTGTGCCAGCGTTTGGTTATAAATAGAAGATGATGACAGTTGGAGAGGAGGTGAAAGAACTACAAGAAGATATAGATACTTTTTTTTTTTTTGGTTTTAAGCCTTTTCAAGAGCAAAATTAACTGCTTGTGTAATTATGGGTAAGAGTTGCACAGCCTGCCTAATAAGTGGCAGTTGTTGACAAGAGCTTTGCTTTTTCATGTGAAGGATATGAATGTGACTCTGATGCTTAAGTGAAGAAAACTCTAAGATTGGGTCTTGAGGACAGATGGTGTTCAAAATCCTCCTGTTGATAGATACTTGTTAGCACTGACAGGCACCAAGATCTAATTTGCTGTATTAAAAAAACTTAGTTCAGGAAAAGAATCGGGTTAGTGAGGAAAGACATTCAGAGAGCAAATGAACAGTGGTTTGTCAGTCAGTGCTTTGTTGGCAGTGCTCAGCTAATGTCAACACTTACCTTTGTTTAGGGTAACTTCCATTATGACCCTGTCATTGGGCTTTGTAGGATTTAACGAGAATGCTGCGTTTTCTGAACTGAAAGAGCTGTTTTCTTTGGTCATGCATGTGCTGGAGCTCAGTGACTGACACAAGAGGGGTGACTGACAGCTGGAAGCAGAATGAGGTGTGCTGAAGCTTGTCCTGACTGTAAGTGTCAGAAGACCCTTTTTGGCCTGCTAGAAAGAACAGACAGTGAGTGAACGGGTTGAGCTCACGTGCACGTTGTGTCTAAAAGCAGAGGTTGCTCTGGAAGGAGAGTACATAACCTTGAATTTCTGTAAAGCATCGTAATGTGTTAATCCATGCATGGATTCTCCATTCAGTTCCAGGATTTCATCGCCTGTTTTGAAAGAGAAAAGATTATGTAACTATTACCGTGTTGTACAATAAGTTACGTGATGCATGCACTCAAAAGGAGTCTTGCAAATGCCAAAATGGATGCAGGTGTAAAAGTCACTTAGGACTCATTTCAGCTTCCATCTGTCTTTCAGTGTCTTTTTTTGGGAAGTGGGAAAAGGGAGAGAAGAGGGATTTCCCACCTTCTTGTAGCCTTCCATCAGCAGCAGCAGCTCCACCAGGAAAGATGGTTTTGACATAGATGCCTATTGGTCCATAAATGCTGTCTTTGCCACCAACGATACTGAAGCCCAAACCCTAATTTATGGAAGACAAAGTGTGTGAGAACCCATGTTCAATTCTCATAATAGTTCATTTGCAGTTTCTCCTGCATTACCTACATGGTCAGTACTGTCAGTGGAGCAGTATAATACACGAAAAAATAGTCAATCACATTCCTGTAGGAAGAGTAAATGGGAATTTCAGCAGAATCCCCTCACGATTTGCTTTTTGTTTGTTGCAATCAATTAATTCACTGTTATATGCACATAGGAAGGTGACTAAATAATTTTTTTTACTTTTGTCTGGATATGAATTGGCAGCCCAAAAGTGGCAAGGTTAATACCTGCAGCCACTTCCCTGCATTTTTGCAGATCACATTTGTGAGATGAAGTAAAACTCACGGTAAATCAACAGAGCCAGTCTTACCTTCCCTTGTCCTTTCATCAGCACAATGTTTGAAATTACTGAAGCCTGCGAGCCACAGGATGTGTGCACAAGTTGTGCTGTACTTAGGGACCTAGACGGCCTTGAAATTGCCTGTGAACATTAAAAAAAAAAAAAAACAAACCTCACAATTCTCTTTTATGCATAAGCAGATATTCTTGAACATTCATTGCAGCAACTTGCTTATTTTAAATTTTCTTCCTTATAACTGATGGTACTAAAATGTTTATTTTTAAAAAAAAAAAACTTTCTAATTCATAAGCCATTTGTTATTCAGAAAATCGCTGCTCACTGAATTTGTCCTGTAGGGACTAAATTGGAGAAAAATTAGGATGTTGGTCCTTGAAGTGGTGTAATGGTGTAGAAAGATATACTTGTGCTCTCACTTGATTCCCCATGCCAAAATCCCATTTGTGGTCATTAAGGGACATAAACAAATATTATAATTTTTGCCTTTAAGAACTGAACTAGAATCAAGGCATTCAAAATCTTTCCTTCGTGTTGTGACTAAAGCTTTATCTTAGGACATACCAAACCTGTTTTCAGTTTTTGCTGCAAAATACGGATTTGTGTTCGATTTCCTAAATCCAGCCTCTGAGATTTATCCCATTTTAATGAACTTTTAATGAAATATTTAGTGAAATGTTTAATGAAAACCTCCTATTTCAACATGGAATTGGGTATTGCAAGATAATTTAAGCACTGACAGAAGTCATTACCCAAAGCTAACTATGCATGAAGTTCAGCAGGGTCAGAGTTAATTGCACTCATTACACATCCGAGAGGGTTCAACACATTTTTTTTTAATGAAGCAAAGTGAAACTAGCAGGCGTTGAAGAGTGTGGAAAGTCAGCCAAAATTTTGGTTTCTGCGTATGCGAGAAAGTAAGTCTCAATTTTGACATGAAAACCAGATTACCTATTCAACACGGGATTGGGAACAGGATTAAGAGGTAAACGTGGAACATCAAAACCACACCTCCAGCCAGCGCAGGTGACTGGGGAGGCTGATGGCTCAGAGTGGGGCGGTGTGAGCCACCCCTGGGGGTTTAGGCACACCCTAAAACCTGCTGGGCAATGGGAGGGAAGAACCTGGGGAAGTGGGGGTTCGATGGCACGGAGCCTTTCCCGCTCTCCCGCCCCTCTCAGAGGAGGTGTTGGGGGTGGAAAGCAGAGGATGCAGAGCGACCATCGTCCCTGGCAGGGCCTGAAGGGCCAGGTGGGTTCTGCCACGGTCATCCAGAGAGCCCCGCTGGGGATGGTGGTGTGTGTTTTTCAGGTGGCTCCTGCAGCGCTTACCGGGGCTCTCCCTGCGGGGCAGTCCAGCTGCTGGGACAGCGATTTTCGGCTGGCGTGGAGGGCGTGGGGCTGTCGGTCCCTGAGGGGAGCAGCTCTCCGGGGCGCTGGACCCTCCACCTCCCCGGGCCAGAACGGGCTCACGCCTGCCAGGTGTGGGGAGAGAGGTGCGTTACTTTGCACTTTGTCATTTTATCAGGCAAATGTTACTTATAAATGTTTTTTTTCCCCTTTGTAAATCTCTCTGTTGAAGTGGTTGATGTTTTCAGTTGCCACTTTGGGGATAGCCATTAATGTTAAATATAGTAAAAAGCAAGCATTCCCTACCAAAAAAGTGTTGGCCTATTAAGAACACGCCACAAAAAAAGCCCCAAACCCATAAAATGCAAACCTTACGCACAAAACCTGGCTGCAGGATGTTGTGAACACACAAGCTGATTGATTTTATGCATCAGCAGTTCTTAGCTAAGGATCCCAGAATAAATTTGGACGACACTTTTTTTTTAGCACCATAGTGCCATCACACAATGGGGGGCTGTGCTCTGCACTGCCTGAGCATTGCAAGAAAACACATTATTTCTCTGCAACTTACTGGTGGAGTTACTGCGAGTCCGCTGGCATGCAGCCTTACCGTGCCGAAAACCATTCTGTACTTCCAAAGGCCTTTCCTTACATGTTGGTGTTTCCTAAAGCAAAACAAGCAAACAAAAACCCAACAAACAAAACCTGTTGCTATGCAAGAAATTTCCAAAGCGATCTAATCTTAAAAATAAAATTCCTTCTAATTCGGCCGCCACAGATTTCAGCCTGAATCAAGAAACATGGAGCAAAATTCATTGTTTAAAATAAATAGGAGGATAAGTGGGAATGAAGCTCAAAATTTTCCTATAAAATGATTATAACAAAGTAGTAAGATAGAAATACTCAAAATACAATTCAAGTGTTTAAAAACCCCTGAGGACTAAGTTTTAGTGTTTTCAAAAAAATCAGCAGCTTCCACTTGGAATCTGCTGTTGCTTTTGAAAATATGGCCACTGATTCTAGCATTTAAAAACTTGTGGACGAAACATTCTGCTTTCTAAATGCAGGTTTTTAGAACTATTTGGAAATAAGTGCTCACATCTGAGTAACAGTTGATGTTAAGAATAATTTCTGGATCCATATGGTTCCTGCAAGTCCTGATTCGGATCCTGTTTCTGTGACAAAATTACTTTGATCCTGAGGGAATCCCGGTTAAAGGGAGAACATGACTAAATTCTGGCAGCATGTGGAAACTGATCTAAACAAAACAAAATGCCAGGTTTTTGCTCAGTGATATTCTGCAGGGGCTGAGAAAGCCACAAGAGCGGCGTCAGAGCACGACCTGTATGTTCTAACCTAACTGGAGCCAACCAAGATAAACACCTTGCTCCAGAATCCTGCCTTCAGGAGTTCTGTTTGGGGATACTTCAAGACCTGATGAAAGCTAATTTTCCTCTTGGACAGCAGGTGGGGGTATTGCCAAGTAGCAAAATCCTGCTAGGGCTTTCCAGTCCCATTCCGTCAGGGAGCTCTTCAGAGTAAGAAATACAGAGAAGATCCTTAAAGACAAATTTTGAAAATGATTTTACAGTGTTTCTCCTACCAAGCTAGTTAGCTTGAAAAGTCTTTGCTATTAACCACGAATCCTAGATCCACAAAACTACTTCTTTACAGGGCCTGCTCCCTGGCTTCTCTGGGATTCATGGATCTTCCCTTAAATCAACTTCTGCCTTTCTTCAACTTCTGAATGGAAAATTAACATTGGCAAGCTGTGTGGTTCTAAAAGGAGGGGTTGAAAATCCCTTGCTAGAGTTTCCCAGGGCCTTGGCCTCCCCATAGCCTCTGTTTATCTGGGAAAAAGCTATGCTGAAAGTCACCAGAGTCTGACCACAAGAGGTTTTGGGTTTTGTCAGCAAAGGCAAAACCATATTCTTCAAACGTCTAATGAAAAAATCCCCCTTCTCTCTGATGTAAATGTCCAGTCACCCCACAGTTCTCATGCTTACTTTGTTAGCCACCATGATGTTCACCAGCCGTGTCACTGGGGGGATGAGAGACTCAGCCTCCTTTCTGGACAGGTCTTTCAGTGACTGTGCATTTAGTGTTAGCAGTTCATCCCGTGGGCTCAGACAACCATCCCTTAAAGAAAAACAAGAGACGTTTGCATATTATTTCACAAAGAATAAATATTCCCTGTGCTGTCTGAGGAGCTGCAGCCCTCTCTTTGCCTGGACCCAGGCTGCCACGAGATGCCTTGATGTGTGATGCACCCCATCCCCTGCTAGGAGTTTCTCCTGTTGCTGCTCTCTTCTGCTCAGTCCAGGTGTTCACTGGCTGCCTGGTGATCACATAGCTAACATCCAGACAAGATATTCCTCCCTTCTCACCGCCTTGCATTTGCAAATTGATCAAAGACTACATTTACTCCCTGTCGGGAACATTTCTCTCATTGCTTTCCGGCGGCCTTGCGGGGCTGGTGCCATCCTACGCTGCCCTTTCACAGGGCATCACCGTTTGAAAACCTGATCTTATGTACACTTTCTCATTCTTCCAGGTTTTATTTCTTAGTGTAATTGAGCAGCACTAGATCCTTGAGTGGGCACAGCTTTCTTTTTCTAGAATCTTGACCTGTGTCTCCAACTGGGAGCCAACGTAAGAAATGAGTCCCAGACATCACTTCTTTTCTCTGGAACTGAGCTTCAAGGCTTTGTCACAGAAAGCTGGTTGTGCAAAATCCGTGCAAACAAATGCCTCTGTAATAACTTGCTAACTCCACGTTGTACTGTACCTGTTTGCTGGGCCTTCAGCAGGCACGTGGCTGCCTGTGAACCCTTTCCAGAAAGATGCACATCTCGGACTCCTGGAGAGCTTGATTCCCGAGCTGCTGCTCCCTGGTGTTGTACACAGCCTGCAGATGCAGCTGTCCTGATCCAGAAGATGAAAGGTTGCATGAGCAAAAATGTACTAAGGCTGTTAAAATTTACTTACACTTATCCTGAGCCTTTTTAAGAAAGGCTTAGAACCAGGTTGCCTCCCAGGAGAACAGGAGCAGGCCTTTAACACTGTCCATTTGAGAAAGAACAATGGTATTATAGAGTCAGTGTTTTGCAAAAGTTATTTTCCTTAGGACTTCAGTGGCTTCTGGCTACAAGAGGGAAGAATTAAAATATAGTGTCCCTTTGCATGAGGGGAAGAGAACGGATAATAGACTTTTCATAGTAACTGGGTAAACTTTGCCTATGCTAACTGTTGTAAGACAGGGAGGAAAATAAACACATGCCAGAAAATTAAATGCTCTGGAAAACAGAAGAGGTCTGAATGGAAAATAAGTGTATACAAAACACTAGAAGCTCCACCCCTGCTGCTGACTAGTTAAGTGGGGGCAGGGCCCCAGAGAGGTCTGCAGCAGTGGAAAATTCTTTGTCCACTCCAGACTGGTTGAAGTTGCTGTAGTCTGCGTTGCATCTGGAGGACTAATTGTAAGCATGTCTTTAATGCAGTTATGAATCATTAACACAGGGCCATACAGAAGGAGAAGTAGTGTTTTGAGACATAAAGAAAGCAAAGAATGGAGCAACTAAGCACATGAAGCACAGCACATTTGACTAGGAAATACACTCCTGTGGCACAAATGGGTGAACGCCTAAAAATTCTGAAGAGACGAGGAAAGCTGGAGAGTTAGCACACGGTTTCTTTTCCATTCGCTTAGTATTTCTCCTGATTCAAGTATTCACTCGTTCTTCTCCCATCTGAACCCACCTCCTCTGCCCTCGCCAGCCTCTCCATACTCCACAAAGTGAAGAGGGCTCTCAGTGTATCCTGGATCCGGGCTTGTTCCCAAGAGATTTGTATGACTGAGGTATAGATTTCTGAAGGGGAGGCAAATTTCATATGTTAGGACAGGCCACAAAATATAACAGTGGTCAACTGTCTGTGTTGCTCCCAGGGCCCCTGGTCAAAGTGGCATAAACTATTTCCAGTAATCCCTAGTCCTCTGAGAGCCCAAGGAAAGCTGTGTAGCCACTTTCACCATCAGCTGGGCTTCATTTCTGCCCCAGGCAGAGTTCATCCAGGCCTGCGGATGAGAATCATTATGCACCTTCACCCCAAATCAACAGGGATCACATCAGACCTGACTGACAGCAAACACAAACTGCAAATTTACAGCAATGTCAATAAGGGTCATTATCTTTTAGGCTGGCTGCCGAAGCCTGGCTCCCATTCTGAAACCTGCCAGAGTAAATCTAAGGCTGTGAATGAATGAAATATTTAACTTGGAGCCCTGGGCTCACTGCAGGCTGAATTCAGTAGGTAATGGATAAGGGCTATACTTGTATTGACTGACTCGTTAACTCTGTGGGTTTGCTTACATTCCAGATTGTCTGCCTTTAATGAGGAGTGTCTGAATTTTACGAAGCCTTTTTTGTTCATGAAGAGTGCTTCCAGTGAGTAATGTGTTGGTAAGGATATAAGCATGGACAGAATTCTATCTTAAACCATTTTGCTTGAACTCTAATATTAGTGTTGGAGCTTTTATATTTAGTTTTCACCCAAGATAAATATCTTGGGAAATACTTACTTGAAATCAGGATTACATTATGTTCTTTCTTTCTTTTTTTTTTTTTTTATCTTATGGCAGTTTTTTGAAGTCTTCGGCATGGTAACGAAATAAAGATTAACATTCTGATGCCTCAAAATTTGGGATCTGGAGTAGCAAAAAATGTCCGTTCACTTTTCTGTTTGTTTGCACTGTCCTTTATTTCAGGTATGATTATGACATTACTGGTCAGACTCTGCATACATGAAGCATCCATTAAAACTCATAGGATTTTCAATAAGCTGGTGTGCTTGTTTTGAAACATGAGAAATGTAAGATAGATATTAAAGGCAGGAAATTATTCTGCCATTTGGCTGAGCATTTCTGAGATGTCAGCTGCTTGTGGATGGGGGCTGTTGTGAAAGAACAATGGTATTAAAAACTCAGTGTTTAAAAGAGTAATTTCCTTTCTTTTTCCTGTAGTCAAAATTCAAGTTTGGACTTGCCAACGTCCCTTCTTGGGAATCCCTGCTCTTGTATAATGCTCCCTTGAAGGGTACACGTATCCTCTCACAGATACCTGTCAGACACACACACACACCTTTGCATAGCTGTTCCCCACACTTCATTTCCTTGATTTTCACTGGCCTTTTCAGACTGTCCCCAGCTCACCTCTGTTAAAAGCAGGGTCATGCTTATTAAGCCTTTCCTACAGCTTGTTCACGGTATATAGCTACTGTTTTCGTCCTGTTTGTGAATATTTTCATAATTAGTTGTCCGAAAGTGATGTGTCTCTGCCCGGTTTCACAGGGCATCACATTCATAATGAATTGTCCAAAAGTGATGTGTCTCTGCCCTCTTTCACAAGGCATCACAGAGCGCAGTGGGCTTGGCTCTGAGGTTTTCCACTGCAGCATCACCCAAGTCCTTTGGGGAAGGGAGTGCGTTCTGTACAACGGGACACGTGCCAGGCTGGAAATTCTGGCTTGTGTTGGGACACATGTGAAACGCCACCAAATCAAAGCTGATATGAAGATTTTTCCAAGAGCAGTAAGTTGCATGCACTTAGTCACTGGGAAAGTAGAGGTTAAATCCCTTGTACGCTGCAGAAAAATCTTGGGAACAATTTTTGTTTACATATGTAGTCATCTTACCCAGTTGGGCTGCATTTCAAATTAGCTCTGTGTCTCAATCATTGCTGCAATTCATTTAGGTGAATTACTTAAAAAAAACCCCCAAAAATAAAGTTTTTATTGGGCTACAGACATGTGGCAAATATATGTATGTTGTCAACATCTGTATTTCTTGGGTCTTGGATATAGATCATTATATTCATATCCAAGTTATTGCAACATGACAGAAAATTAATAAAATCTGTTCTTCAGAAAAATAAATGTTTGACCAATTCATGTGCCAGCACTCAATTTGCTTTGGGTTTAGTCCTTTAATATCTTTTTTCCTGTCTCTCTAATTATTTTATGCATAGAAATACTGCTGATGGTTCCAAGAGTAAAGACAGTATTTATTTTTGCATCCTTCTCCTTCTAAAAGTGTCCTGCTTGTTTTGAAAGGTGATTTATAGGTCTGACCAAAGTGAGTACTGAAAATTTGCTAAAAGAAGGTTGGCAGGTTTGGTGTGGGGGCAGGTGGATTCTAGGTCAACCTTGTCTCTTCATTATTAGAACATATATTTAAACATGTATTTGCTGCCAGTGAATTAACTCTCTGCTTTGTCTCCCAGCACTTCAAGACTCTGGGGAAACTTTTATCTGCATTGTAAATTCCACTCAAAGCAAAATTCATATTTAAACTGAATCTGCTTGGCTGAAAGATAAAAAAATAGAGGAGTTTAAGAGCTTTCTTGAATTTTCCACAGGTGAGAATAGATTAACTTTTCTTGTATTTAGTTCTGGAAAAGTAATTTTCACATCCAGGCCAACTCTCTCTTCCTGTTCCCCTTTTTTGTCATCCAAAATGCAAAGCTTCTGAGGATGTTTTTTATCTGCCATTTAAAAGATTTCTTTTTCCTTCGTGCTTTCATTAGACATTTCTAGCCCAGAGTCCCATCTCAAAACATCTAATTCCAGATGTTGTTTAGAAGTAAGGGTAACCATGGCATCTGTGGAAAACTGAAAAACTTTTGTGCGCTCTTGAAGTAAGACACAGTAGTTAGATTGTCTGAATTGAAATGTTATACAAGGCTAGTTCAAGTAAGGTCTTGGACTCAGTTAACCAAGTGCATGACAATGAGCTAATTGACTGCTGGTTTAAAAAAAAAAGAGGAAAAAAAATAAAACAGAAAGAAATATATATTCAACAGCAGTGCAATAATGTATTCAAACATTTAGCTTTTCTGGTCTTATGACTGTGAAGTGGCTGGGATTTCCAAGAGAATTCAGTCTTTGGGGATTTTCTTCAAGGAGCAATTTTTTTCTGCATCAGTTCTAACAGAGAAAGGGCCAGAGTGTCTCTGGCATAAACTCACTCCACTGGTTCTGACGTACCCTAGCCCAATGCCTTGGTCTTTTAAAAATATTTATAGTAGATGTAATTCATTTTCCCAGCATCATATTCCCTTTGAAACCAGTAAAATGGCAGAAGCTGGAAAGCAAGGGTGATGCAAGGAGCAGGGCATGGGACCAAGTTTTGCCCTAGATAGACAATCCAGCACATCAGATGTTACAGGAGGACCTCTCCACCCATCGTCTGCCCTCTGGTATGTTTGCCTGGGAGCCTTTGCCTGGCCTGCATTCTGCAGCACACGCTGTATTGATGGAACAGCCCCTTTCCCAGCTTGCTCTGGGGATGGCCTGGCTGTTGTGCAGCAAAAGCAAGCAGGCTGGGAAGACAGAAAGAGAGAAGTGTGAAAACTGAGGAGAAATAAATGCAGTCTCCTCTCTTGGCTTTGTTTTTCCATCCTGCCCGTGGGCATGTGTTTCAGACATTACAGTCTGTTGCCATGGCACTTGTCCTGGTACCAAAGGGCCAGCTAACTGGCATTTGCATCCAGGCAAGTTAATAAAGTTATATTCTGCTGATGACCAAAAGGAGAAAAATTACCTTTTGCCTTTTCCCTCCTTCAAGCAGAGGGACAGGGACCAAAGGAAGCAAAGGTGCCGAAGTTTCTAGAACCAAGTAGAGCCATGCTGTCAGGTCAGCTCGGCTCCCATATTTATTTCATCAAAAGTCAGCCGTTTTCTGTTCTGGTTTATTCTAGATGCTGTCCCAGTCCTGCTACCAGCCCCGCTGGCAGCTCTCAGTGCTGCCCAGGGTGTTGGGGGTGCAGGGAAGAAGTGATGGAATGCTTCTTGAAGGAGTAGAAGTGCTTCTTGAAGCAGTTCTCACACTCAGCAGAGCCTGCTGCTCTCTGAAGGAGCTGGTATCATCTATTCCTGCCCAGTTCTCCCAAAAAATGGAGTGATTTCAGTCTCTGAGCAGGCAAAGACATCTTCCACAGTGTTAGCCGTGTCCATGCTCCTGGCATCAGATACTGCTTACCATTTCTTTGGTTTCTTTTCCTTTCAGGCCACGTGAAAATTGCTGATTTTGTGAGAAGCAAACTATAAAGGAGATCTGCTTGTTTATACATGGACCAGCTGGCAGCCCACCACACCAGGCCAAGCACACCTCATCTTGGAAAGTGAACAAATGACACCAAGGTAACCCTGGGGCTCTAGACACAGCAAGCAATAGTCAGCACAAGCGAATAGTGGAATATAGAAGCCAGGTGAATTAAAAAACTGTTCATCTGCTCTCATTGCTGACAGAATATTAGAGAAGGAACTTAAAAAATCACTGTTATCTAGTCCTGAAACACTGTTTGATTTGCTACTGGTTTATTGCTTATGGTGAATCCCATGCAGTCAGCAGAGTATGGCTGAGAGAAGTACTTAAAGGTTTTGGACAGAAAAAAGGAGCTTGCATTTTGAATACTGATGTTACAGGTTCCCCCTTACTCTGGAGAAGAAATGCACAGGGAGCATTAAATCGTGCAGCACTTCTAAGCATTCTTCTCTCCTTCCTTGTGACAGCAAATATTAAGTTGTTCAGTTCTGTGGGAGTTATTAACACCTTCAGAGTCACGCTTAGGGCTGGAGGTGCTGGAAAGCAGAAGAAAAGTGGAATATCTTCAAGAACACCACAGAAAGAATGGAATCAATTTTCTTGAACAAAGACGAGGATTCTTCAGCTCTGAGTCACACGTCATGAATTTCTGAAGTGTCACATTTAGATGGCGAGAGAATTACGCTGGGACGTGGAAAAAAAAGCTTGTTTGGCTTCTTAATGAGAGAAGTCTTAAGCTTAAGCTTTGTAAGAGACGTGGTACAGGAAGATTGTTCTGACAGGCTTGTGCCATATGGAAGGTAGAGATCACTGCTTTCATGCTACGGGGGGAAAGCCTCGGCAGCAGCAGCACAGGACAGGCTTGGTGTGGCTGTTACCAGTGTTCATCCTACTTAGCATGCCAAGATAAGACTGTTTAGAATCACTCATTGATCCGTGACTCTCTGAAAGGTATGGAAGATTAGCAAGTAGCATTTGAAGAGGTTTAGATTGCTGCGAGAGCTCTGGAGTGGGAATTTAATGGTACACATAGTCTACAGGAGCACTAAGCAACCCAAATGCTGCTGTGAGGGACTGAGCTGCTGACTAATTTATGTCAGCATCCGTCTGACACATGTTCTTCAGTGACACTGATGCTTTAGCTTAAGAGTGGATTTATACCCTTAGCAGTTCTATTTTATATGTGCAAAGGCATTGTGGGACTTACTCTGTTCCCCAGATCCCTATTTTAGGTGCTTGCCAGCTATAAAAGCAAATGATCTAAATGTGCAGTCTGCAATAAGATCCTGAGTGGTTGCACATGGATATGGATCACAACAGTTCTTGGAGCCCTGCACACTTAGGAGATGCACAAGCAAATAGACTGTGGCAGCTGACACCCACCTAAGTGCTT
Organism: Gymnorhina tibicen; assembly: GCA_013399875.1. NCBI lineage: Eukaryota > Metazoa > Chordata > Aves > Passeriformes > Artamidae > Gymnorhina > Gymnorhina tibicen. Next base: position 297,282 of record VXAZ01010504.1, read on the forward strand.
CAGCCTTTAAAAAGAGGAGATGGGGGAGTGCACAGGGGCCAGCTCCTTCTCCACTCGCAGAGAGACATCAGCAGGGTGCATTTGGACTGTTTCCAAAAAGGAGGAGGCGGTGTGGTTTCGCAGGGGACTGAGTGAGCTTTGGGACTTGGGTCTTGTTTTCTGTCAGAATGCGATAGCAAGTTGGTTTGGTTTTCTCTTCCTGCTGGGCTTTGCCAAGGCTTAAAACACCTTGCATCCGTCCTGCTGCAGTCTTTGCAATGCTGTGGTCATTGTCAAGAGTAAGGGGAGATTCTGATTTTCAGTAGCACTTGTGCCACTCTGTGTTTAGATATAGAGGTCTAATTTTAGCCAATATATATATATTTTTTTATATAAAATAAAATAGACTATGTAAGAAAAACAATTTAGGTGAAAGAATCAGTTCTTTCACAGAAGCACCTATTTGCACAGATAAAAGGCACGTAATAAAGGAGGTGCCAGGAGGACACTTGCAGTGAGGTCCCTTTTACACATCACAGCAACAGGTACAGAGACAGTAGAAAAATTAGGATATCCTACTGAAAGAATTTTCTAAAGGCATCTAAAATACATTGTTCAGACTGAAAAGTGGTTCCGATTGTTAGGGTTCACATAGCTGATTAAAGAATGACATTGTAATATGAGGCTCTTACACTTTTTGCATCTCTAGGAAATGTAACATCTCTGGTGGTTTTAGAGCCATCAGTACCTTCTTCCTGAATCAGAGGGAAAGAGCATCTGCCTACTGAATCTCCTGTGCCTTGCACAGTATTGATATAATTCATGCTTGGATGGCATCTGAGATATCATGGTATCACACTAGAAGTGCACTTTGCTACAGTGACAGGTTTATATTTTGAGCTGAAGAGCCTGTTGCAGACAGAACACGCCAGCTGTGCTTGTCTGAACACTGAGAGTGGCCTAGAGGCACTGATTTCAGCAGATTGGCCATCAGCAGAGTGCAACAGCACAGCAGGGAAGTCAATGTATTTTCATAGATACACTGCCTTTTATGCAGAGCAGGAACACTGCAGGCTCACAGGCTCGGAAAAAGCCAAGTAGAACCCTAGACTCCTGAGAAATATTAATTAATCCATTTGGGAACTACCGCAGTGGGAAACATTACAATACACAGCAAGAGTTGCCTACCTTGGTGAGGAACTTTCTTCTCGTGTTGTTGCAGTTCTCATTTGCTGCAGCTTTGGACTGGAGAATGCTGGTGACCACACGTGGAGGATCAGGTGGGCTGTCTTCTGTCTCTGATGTGCATGGCAGCTGTGTTCTGGGACAGCAGTCAAAATCCTCTTGCCCCCAGCTGGTAGATATCTCAAAGGAATCGGGGCATTTCTCGTCGGGACTTGACCCATCATCACTGTTTTTGGCATTGCAGAGGATAAGTGATCTTGAAATGGAGCGAAACTTTCTTGACTTCCTGTTCCCAGCATTGTTCTTTTGATCCATCTTCAGAGAGCCGCTGCTCTTTTTCCTATCATTCTCCCATTTATGTGGCATGATACTTTCAATAATTTTCTCTGCTTCTCTGGTGCTAAATATCCTCCAGGAAAGGAAATATAAAAGTTGTAATATACCCCACTTTCTCCCACTTAATAACCTACGCTACTGGCAAGCCCTAATGAATAAATCGAATCAACAGAGCCTTTCAGTCTGAGAACAGCCACGTGATATCTCATGACTTGCTAATTCTGCTTCTGTGCAGAGCTCTACTAGATTCTCCTTCACCTTTTCATTCTCTTGCTGTGTTACCCAAGCAGAGTGGAGTGCTTTTAATAAATGTTTGTGATGCTTCCATTGTCTGCTTGCTTTGGGCATCTGCTGAATTTGCATGTTGAAATCCCAAATTGAAAAGGAAGATACTTTAAAAGCATTATTCTATCCTCCTAATATTATTTGGAAAGAAGAAGCTCCTTCTGAAGTTTGATTCATGAAACCACTATAATTCAAAGAAGATTAATCAAATTGTCGACGCTAAGTTCTCTGCCTGGCACATCCGAGTTGTAAGTGGTTTAGCAAAAGAACATCTTAGCCTTGAGAGAGTAAGGAATGTCAGGCTGCCATAAAACTTCCACTTTTGCAAAACCAGAGCTCACTTAAGACTGTGCATTTAAGAGTAACAGAGAGATCCAGTGAAGCACTTAAGATGTGAATATCTGATTAGGGATTGAACTCTATAAAAGAATACAGCTCCAGTACATCAATCAAAAAGTGTTGTATTACAGAAATGGTTTGTTTCAGCACATGATTCAGCATACAAAATTAAGATAAATTGGAAGAAGGATGTACAATCAAAATGTAGCAAAGGTTGGAGGTTTTATAAAATGAGTAACGTAATGAGCATTTTGAGGTAACAAAGGGGAGCTCTGTAAAATTCTTTTTCTCTCAGAAAAAGCTTTCTAGAAATGCTGTGGTAGGTATGTGTCAGTGCTAAAAATTCAGCAAGAGGGAGTCTAAATTAATTACTTTGGCTCTCTCACCTAAGTTTTATCATCATACTTACTACACAAACTTTTCTGTTCTCCTTGCAGAACCTAACTGATATTGTATGTTGCCATTCTGGAGAAAATACCAACTGAAACGTAAGTATTTGCATAATGCTGTGGATGTGTAGGAGTATATGTCCAGTTCTCCAAAGCTGGTTTGCTTTCTGCCCTTCTCTGTGTGTCTTTGGGGTCCTCTCCGCTCCTGTGGGAGAGTCTGACCTCCCCGGATTGGAACAGGGAAATGGAAGTCACTGGGCTCCAGCCTCCCTGACACTGGCATGAGGGAAGCTTTCAGGGTCAAACTGAACTTGGATGTTCTCCATTCCCTTCAATTCACAGAACGTTCTACTCTTTTTCTTCTTTTCAGAGTAGCCCCTCTAGTGAATGATGGGGTTGGTGTGATGGAGAACTGCCCAGCAGCACAGCCACGCTCCCTTCCTGTGACACAGAGCACACCAGTGTAAGGTCTGGAGATCTTGTCTGTGTCTTTTAAAAAATGCTTTTTTTAGTGTTTTGGTAAGCCTAAAGCTTTAGTCTACCATCATATGCATGAGCTAAATTGAAATTTCTGAATGTGGAAATCCCTGTTAGCATCTCTGCTGTATTAGGAGATTAATCTCGTTAAAGCCTGTGATGTTGTGTTTCCTGCATGTCTAAATGAAGGTAAAAATGCAATCTGGCCATTAGAGCAGAACGTGGAGTTGAAAAAGAAAGGATGGCTGGGGTGAGGGGAATTTCTGCGAGTCTCTACTCTCAGCACCTGGGTAGGAAGCAACAGGGCTGGAGGTGAGTGGAATGTGCATCACCTGAAAATCTGCAGCAGGGATCAGTGGTCCTTCTGTGGTTCTGGCAATTGCTATTAGACACTGGTAACAACAATGTCACAAATGTACCCGAGCTGCACATTCAGACCTAAACAATCCTGCCTGTGTGGGGAAACTAAAAGAAAGGACGTTTTCATTCAAGGATTTCAGTGTTGTACAAACATTAACCACACTCTTACTTTTCTCAAAGAGGAAGAGTTTAAAAAGAGCTATTAAGCATTTGGATAAGCAGAGGACTTGATAGCTTAATGGTCAAAATGAAGCTTTCTGGAAACTGGCATGCTAGAATGAAGTCCTTCCTTGCTCTGCCTGAAGCTGTTGAGCTTAAGAAGGGAGAACTGCTATCAGTACTCAATCTCCAAGAGGTGCCTCTCTGGCTCTGCTAAACATCTGGGATGCAGGGACACATAGAAGCACCTGTTGAAACAGTGAAGGAAACACGGGTCTAAGTGCATTCTTCTTTCCCATCCCCCTGTAATGCTCCTGAGGAATTTTACCTTATGCAGAGAGAACTCTTTGCCCTGCTGCATCAGCTGTTTCCTCCTCCTCCACCCCCATGAGAGCTCCATCCACTCAAAGACTGAGTTTAACCCTGAATGACTTACCTAATCCCACAGCGAGCCAGTGGCTGATGTGAAAATAAACGCAGTAGACCTGAGGACTTCCAGTTAAATACTTGCTCTTGAAATAAGTATTATATCACAAGTCCTAACTAACTAAGGCAACATTCTTTCCAGAGCTGCTGATTCAGGGTTGCATAAGTGACAGAAATATAGGAGGTACCAAAAACGTAGTCTATAAGTTTTCCAATAAAAATATCCAGAAATGTTATTTTACGCAGCATACAATACCACTACTGCCAGAGAAGCTTTATGATTTATTGCCATCTTCCACCAAATTTAATTCGAGATATTGATGGCATGGACAATTACTTCTAAGTCAATTCTCCAAACCATTCATCTTTTTCTCCAGTGCACTCACTGCTTGTCATTTTATTTTGCCATTCTTATACCTCCAGATCGCCTGATGGAAGCTGTCTGTGGTTTGTAATGCAAACCAAATGTTCCTTCTCTGTTTCTTTTTTTTTTTTCCCCCCCAAGCTTTATTTTTCCAGCTTTAAATTTAAAAAGCCCAAACTCAGCCTGTCTTCTGCAAACAAAATACATGATCTGAGCTGTGGCCATTTGGTTCAAATTCTTGGTTGGATATTAAACCGAGCATTTACAAGATACAAATAATTTGGTGTAGCTCCCAGATTGAATGCAAATGCTCTGCTGTTAACCAGACAGTAGGAAAGACAGAACTTTACTAGCAAGAAAAAGATGAGTTTTACATTACCAAGTGCTAGCAGCATCCTCTTTTAATCTAGATCTTGCATCCTAATTTAATCTAGATCTTGTGATCTTGCTCAGATTCATTACTGAGCAGTACTATTAGCACTGAACTATTGCAGATGTCTAGGGTTTCCACGCAGTAGGAAGAGCTAAAGATTTGGAAGTTTTCTAATAAAGAGTAAGAAACTCTCAGAGAGTTGAATTAAAAAATAATAATTAAAAAAAAAAACCCTAATTGTAAAATAAAAATTCAAAAGGAGGAACTTACAAGAGCGAGGCAGACAAACCTGACTCCTGCAGAAGGCTGTTCCTCTTCATAGGCCTGGCAAAAAAAGACAGAGTGAATAATTGAAAACACACTCTCCTGGTGCCACGTGACTCGGTTTCAGTAATTCTGCTCAGTACATTGGAACGGAGCTATTGTTTCCTAATTGAAGAAAATGTCAGCAAGGCTAGATAAACAAAAGCAATGGGATGCAGTATTGGGGAAACTGTTTCCAGCAGGCTCCCAGCTACCCAGGGATGGCAGGACCATTTAAGGAGTTTGTGTCATTTGTTTTTACCCATCACTCTCTGGTCCTAGGATTGGTGGGGTTCAGGCATGTTAAACCTGCCTGAGGGGAGCTGGGGCAACAGCAGAGTCTGTGCTGATCCAGTGAAGGTTTCCTGCTGGAGGCTGAGATGGCAAGCATGTTCCTTGTATTTTTCAGCAGATATTTTAACATTAAGCCAGTAAGAGTTTCACAGACAAATTCTGCTCCAGGAGCAAAACATAATAGGTGCCACTTGTGAATGCCAGACCCCTGTATTGTTCACCATGAACACAATCTCTTTAACCTACCAGTTCTTAAATACTTTCCCCTTTATGGGTTAGACTGCAACTTTGTGATCCCACCTGATCAAGGACTCAGAAAATTGTTGTTTATCACACAGATCATGTCAGTGCCCACCTGTTGATTCTCAGTTGTGCTCAGACAGGCAAAAAACAATCTTGCTGCAGAAACCTGCTTGCTCTTGATGAATTTGTGTGATAAGATCTATAGGGAGTTTGTAAATTTAAACAAAACTCCATAAAAGAAAAAATTGTATCTGAAACAGTTAATGTTAGTTTATTGAAATAGTCAGGCCTCTTTAGAGTGTTCTCACAAACCAAAAATCTCATGCTTTTCAGGAAGATGTAAGCATAAACCTGGCCCTGTCTGGTAATGGAAATGCTCGGCATGAGAGTGCTTAAACACCTGCTGCCCTCTGTGTTCTGTGCCTTGAAGGTCCTGGTTTTATTGCCCTGTCACTAACCTTGGAAAAGAGAAAGAGGAATTATAGAATAGGTTTAAAATATTGCACAGGTAGGGTCTCATGCTTAGTGGTCCTATGACTTCTAGGTAAAACACAGACTGTAAAGACAAACATCTGTTCCATGAGAATGATTCCCATCCTGGGACAAAAAGGGAAGATGAAATCTTTGCCCTGTACCACGTCTACAGGAGCCCTGGAAAACTCTGTCCTTGATAATACAATTGGGGGCATTCTGTATTTTAAAAGTTTATCAAGAGAATTTGACACGATTTTCCTAACACCTAAGTTTTTGGGATATTATTTCCCCAAAGGAAATCTTCTCTAAAGGACACAGTTTTTACCTGACTCACTGGTTAACAAATGACGTGGAACATTACCCAACTCTTTCAGAAGAACCAAGACTTGGTGCTGAGTGGTGATCAACAATTATGAGGGAGCTTTTCCTGGAAAGGAGGAGAAATAGGGAGCTGACTTTGTATTTTGGGAAAGAGCTTGTCCCTGTATTTGAAGAGGAAGGACAGTGGCCTTGTGCATAACATGGGGTTTTATATGTAGTGCTAGCACTGTAAAAACAAAATATCAACAAGGGAGCAAAGCCACATACTGTTTACCCCTTCACTGTCTTTCACTACAGCACACACATGTTTTTGTTTAGCAACGGAGAACTCATTCACACAAAATCTCAACAGTCCCTGAGTTCTGATCCAAGCTGATTGAGCTGGAAGCTCAAAAGCATTGGAAAGCTTGCTTTATTTCTTCCCATTGTCACATGCTTTTGCATTTCCTGACTATGGGCTGAATAATGTAGTCCCTAAGCCATTGGGAGTTTTGTTCATTCCAAGTCTGGATTTCTGCCAGGGCCAGCAGCAGAAACATAAATATCACAAGGAGGGGCTGTTTTTTCATGGTGCTTTACTCTAACCTTTTGCAGTTTTTTCCATCTTCTCTGTACAGTAATTGTTCAGTGCCCAGTGGTGGACAGAAAAGCAGGTTTTTAGAAGCCATGAGGAAAAAGGGAGAGAGACAGAGAAGCTCTACTGTGCCTGCCTTGTTGCACTAATGATATGCTTTGATATTGGATACTGTGGTCAATCTTCATCACTTAGCTTAACGGTGTTGTAGCAGGAAAAGGGCAATGAGCACTGATCAGAGGCTGGAATTTTGTATTAAAAGATTGAAATTACGTGGACTCTCCTCTGCAGAAAGGAACTGCATTGATAAAAGTTTATGAGATAATAGGAAATATAAGGCAAATCAGTGTGGTTTCTTTACTTCCTTCTCATGTGAGGGACAGGAAAAGAATGTGGTAAAATAAAGAGTGTTCAAACAAACAAAAGGAAATACTTAAAATCTAAAGCGTAATGAATGTGTGGAACAAGAAGGCAGCAGAAATCATGAGCACTTTGAAGTTAGCTGTGTTGTCTTTGATTTCAGTCAGACAGAGATTTCACCCCAGGAGGTGAGTTGATGAAAATATATATCTGTAGATAAAGGGAATAGCATGTGGAAGGGGCAGCAACTCCTGCTCCAGAATGAAAGTCAAACGATGCAATTCACAGATAGAGTGATACTCCTGCCATGGGATAGTTACCATAAAATGGAGTAACTTGCTGATGTTTGGAGTCAGTGGCACTATTGGCAGTAGGTAAAGGAAAGAGAGGAGCCACTGAATTTAATACTTATGGCAATTATTCTCTTTTGCATGACTAAAATCAGGATGTGTCTGGAACCACAGCAGATACAGGAGCTGATCCCACTTTTCTCCAAATTATTTTCCATGTACGCAGGTTAGGATTCTAGAGGACAAATATGCAGACTATTCAGTACCAAATATTTTGCCTGTTGCTACTGGTGATAACCTTTTCCAAAAAAGAATGTATAAATTTAAACAGGACATCAGCACTGGGCAAAGCAGGTCTAAGTAATGATGGAACAGCCTCAGTCCTGGTCTCCACCCAACTGCAAACACTGCTTGTGTTAACATGAGAGAAAGCCAATAGTTTGGAGTGTTCGAGTTTTGTCCTGTCCTTACATTACTCAGCAAACTGATAAATAACTTTTGCCTTAAACACAGTCAGAATTTTCACATTTGCCATGTTCCAGACTGCATTTACCTTGCACAGGACAATCCATCCCCTCATTGCTGCTAAGCCAGGCTGGATTAGTCATCTCTGTCTTGGGTTTCCTGACTTTCACACTGCCCTCCCATCCACGAGAACATAGCAACATGGCATGTTGAGCCACCCCGTAAACCCAGCTAATCCACTATGACTGATAGCTATTGTTTCAAAGGGATTAACTTGTTTTAAAAAAAAAAAATCAAGGTACAGCTTGCTTTCAGGAAAGGTTTCTGAGTACCTGGTTGGTAGAGTAGACTGGCACTTGGAGGTTTTGTATATTATTCCAAAATTCTTGGACATAACATGTTATGATATGATAGTCTTGTTTTACCAGAATTTACAGCTGCCCCATCATGGATAGGTATTGCATCATGTCAGATTAGGTAAATCTCTTTCTAATTCCTTTCATTACTTAGTACCTAACTTTTGCCAGGAAGCACAAAGATTTTTTTTTTTGGCTTGTACACATGAAATGAATCCTGTGCAATAGAAATGTAATTTATCCACTTCTGGCTCCCATTAAGCTTTTGATTTCAAGAGTATCCACAGGCAATGAGTTTCATGTGTTACATATAAATGTACTTCCTTGTAATTGTTTTAAATTTGTTGCCTCTAAGATTTGTTCGGTTCTTGTACTGGGAAAAATATTTTGATCTTCACATCTCCATGGAATCCTTTTCTCATTGATCTCTGTACTGATGTCATTTTCTATCTTCTACATACTTTTATCTTTTTTTCTTCTACCCCTCCTTCCAGCTTCACGCTGCTTTCATATGTTTGGAACTCCTCCTTTTGCTTCAGATCCTTTTTGAAAAAAATTCACTTCCTTTTGTGAACTTTATTACCTGACTATTTCATGATGGTATCCAGCTCTGCGACCTCCTAGACTATTTTCAAGTGAGTTGCTTTCCTGTGAATTAATGGAAGTACCTAGACCTTGTCTTGCCAGAAACACTTGTGTTTCATGACTTGCACTCCCACTCTGTGATTACGAACCTCTCTTGTTGCAGTGTGCCCCAGAGGGGAGCAGTAAAATACTGCTTGTGTAGTTCCATGCAAGGGGGTCTAATACTAAGTGTGCGCCCATAAAAAGTATTTTTACCTCATCTTGAGAACATATCCTTGAACTCCGTGAAGAATCTGTTACTTTATGCATGCAATGCTCTGTTTACAGAAAAAGCAGCCCATGTGATTTACATAAGTGACCGTGTTAAGAGTGTGTGAGTGAAAAAGCACAGCGCTGTGAGCGTAAAGTGTGGTGGCTGCAGCCACGGTCAGATGCATGGGGCAGGGCAAGAATGGTGCCCTTTCAACCAAGTGTTGTGGGCTGTATTGTTATTTTAATATCTTTATGGTGTGTGTATAGACTATGTGTATGACATTACGTTGGGCTTCGAGAAACACTAAATATTTATGTCAGCTATGAAGTTGCTGAATATCTGGTACTGAAGGAAAGGCCCATTTTTTTTTTTTTTAAACCACTGACTAATACACAGTTTATAACTTAATGCAGCACCAGTGTAGTAAAAGCATTATGTGAGCTCTCCTGTATGGTGTCATTCAAATTTAAACAAATATTTTTAAAAGTTATGACTTTACCTCTTCTTTCCACATTTCCAGTCACACAATGCTCCTTTTTCATCTGACTTAGTATTCCCTTTAATTTATAGTTCCCTAAACTGCAGGCAGACATAAAGGGCCCTTTAGGTTGAATGAAAGGAGAATTATCAATAGCAAAAACTATAATTTATAAGGAAAAAAAGCATAAAGGGCAAAAGAAAACTGACTTGACTCTACTTACAAAAATGACATGAAAATTTTCTCTGTATTTTTCATGAGTTAAAAGGTGTCAGTTAAAAGGTGTATTTAGACCTGCTTTTTTTTTTAATGTTTTATTGTGAATCCGTGTTGGATTCTGTCCTTTCCGTTGCTGCTGCCCTCTTTACTCCTTGAACAGCCAGACCTGAATGAAAGGAAGGACTGAAAAGGTGAATGTACTCAGTCCACCTGAGAAACAGGGGCAGAATTTGCTCCATATTTCACACTCTGGGCAGGGCAGCACTTGCTCCAGCAGCCTGATCTCAGGCTCACCAGAGTCAGGGGCTTGTTATACTTCAGCATTTCACAGATAACATGTGTGGTCCTGTCTGGGTTGCTGGGTTTGTTGGTTTGGCTTGGGTTGTTTGTGGGGTTTTTTTTGAGGGGGAGAAGGTATTGCAGAGTGGTTTGGGGTGTTGTTATGGTTTGGTTTGGGCTTTCTCGTTTGTTTCTTTGTTTTTTCAGTTAGCGTTGTCAGGGATCGGTGATGAGTTACGCAACCTCTTCTCTTGGATACCTGTGTCTGAATAAAATGGCTTTACCACATTTGTACAGCTGACATTTCAAGCACAAGGTTTAAGCAGTAGCTATTTCTGAGTATTTGTCATTCCTGGAGCTTGGCAGAGGCAAAGCTACTTAACACAGGCTGCTTCTTAAGTCTGCATTAGAAAAGTCTTGAGGACCCTTCACATTTCTGCTGCTGCACCTTATCTCTAAGGCTGTGACAATCAGAATGAAGCTGAGCAGACAGTTTTTATTTGTGGGGCTGAAGATAACAGCATTAAGTTCCAATGGCAGCTCTCTTGTTTTTTGGCAATACTGTAGCTTTTAACACTGACTTTAGTGGCAGTGCACACCATGTATGTCACTCGCCAGCATTATCACTGACAGAAGAATGACGTTATTTTACAGGTTTCCCATGAGGGAAACAGTATAATCTGTCACCTAAATAGGTCCCTGGTAAGGCACAAAGCACAATGCTTCTGGTGCTGCATGAGATCTGATGGTACCTTGGTCATACGTGTGATAAATGGTGATGGGGTCAGCTGCAGGATCCCAAACAGTCAGGATTTAGTGTCTGTGGGAGATTACTTTTCCTCCACATTTTGAAATCAGCCTACACCTCCAGATCAGTATCTAATGTTAAGCAGTTGAGAGCTAGTGGCTGAGAGATCTCAGCTGAGGATTCCTGATCTTGGGTTTTGATTTCTCTACAGAATCAGTTTTCAAGCCCAGAAGAAGTTGTTCTAATTAGCTAGTGTAATTAACCTGTTGAAGAGAAAATGTTAACCTGTAATTCCCGCACTGATGAAAATAATTCCTACACTAGCTAAAGCTTACCTTTTAAAATAAGCACCAAATCTGAATGTAAAGACATTATTACACCAATCTTGGAAACTTGCTATACACTCAGATTGTTACACTGCTTAGTTACTATTTCTTTTAAACGTCACTGTGTCCTCATTTGCCTTTATTCCTGTGTTGGCCCAAAGGAGCTGGACTGTTGCTTTTATGGCCCAGTAAAGGCCTAATGATCACTTCCCCTGCATTTTTTATGGATATCAGTCAGAGGACCATGGAGTGAGAGGAATCATGGAAGAGTAGCTATGAGCTGGACTGTGGAACAGACTTTCTGCCTCCAGACACGGGGCTGACTTGTGAACAGACTCTCTGGAAAGGCTCTCTGCATCCACACAGAAAGCTGGTGTGAAACAGCGTGCTGAGGCTCACCCAAAGCCATCTACTACAGAAGGCTTGGTGTGCTTGGCCCCCAAATGACCCTGACCCTGAAGCAGAGATGTGCTCAGGGAAGTCGAATTTTCCAGTGTCCTTTCCTTATGTATGCTCATTTTTGGTCCAGAGAATGCCTAATAATGATTTCCATAAGAACTGATGCTATATTCTTTGTCTCAGTTTGGATTGCCCAAAAGAAGAAACCTCTTCTGGGATTTAACTCCCAAGTAATTGTCCAAAATCGTGTTCCAAGACAAAAATATTACCCAGGATTTTCTTTTTCTGGTTCTTTCCTTTTTGTTTCAACACCTTTTAAACTAATTATACTAATGATTATAAATTTTGTCTTTTTATTCGTGGACTGAATCTTTAAAGAGTTGACTCAAATAGGCATTCAAGAATGCCCAGACCTTTGGGGGTTGCATAAGTTGAGGGGGTTTTTGTCTTATTTCTGGCTAAAAGAAAGGATCCTAAATGCATATAATTGCTATCAGGAAAATGTTAAGACTTTGACAATATCAGTTTAGGCTCAGCATTAATCTTTGTCAAAGAAATAAACTACCTCTAACTGAGCCTTACCAACCCCATCTGATGCCCTACAAAGCAGCAAAAATCTGCCCCAGCTTATTTTTGACTGAACAGTCTGATTGAGTCTGGAGGTCTCCTTCTGGCTCTGATGGCCACCTCCTGGTTTGACCTAAGGTTTGCTTTCCCTCACTCTGAATACTTGTCTTCACCAAAGAAAGAGGGTTATGGCCTTGTGGTCGCCTTCTTTCTTGGGTGTGTGGGGTGAGAATTTCTCTGATGTAAAAGCACTGGAAGACAATTAAATGTTTGTTGCTTGGTTTTTTTAATGGGACAATGGACAAAAATAACTAACAGCTAGTCTCAGAAAACAGCAAGGATTTGCTGGTGTCAAGTGATGCTATCCTACAGCAACCCATCTCCTGTCAAGCAGAATCTGCTGCATGCAAAAACTTATTGTAAGGCATGCCAGCTATCTCCCAGGGTGCAGTATGTGCCACGCTGTAATACAGAGAGCAGAGATGTTGTAACAGCAGGAAGCAGATAAAGCAGCACATCACATCCCTGGTGCTCTCTCACAGCGAGGAGCTGTAGGAGCGATGAAGAGGCCATCGCCTGTCAGGTCAGTCCTTCGGCATAAATGGAGGCGGTCTGACAGCCCCACGGCTTTATGGCATCTGTTCCCAGGCACAGGCTGGCACAGTGGGGGAAGAGGGGAGTGTTCTGTCCACACCTCCACCCTGGGAGCAATCCCCCTGCAGAGGAGCAGCAGGGGCTGCTCCAGAGCCCCTGTGCTGACCGCGTGTCCCAAGGCTCTGCCGGCCAGGAGCTCTGTGCCCAACTCGGGGCACACCTCTGCTGGCCAGGAGCTCTGTGCCCAACTCGGGACACACCTCTGCTGGCCAGGAGCTCTGTGCCCAGCTCGGGACACACCTCTGCTGGCCAGGAGCTCTGTACCCGGCTCAGGACACACCTCTGCTGGCCAGGAGCTCTGTGCCCGGCTCAGGGCACACCTCTGCTGGCCAGGAGCTCTGTACCCGGCTCAGGGCACACCTCCACTGGCCAGGAGCTCTGTGCCCAGCTCAGGGCACACCTCTGCTGGCCAGGAGCTCTGTGCCCAACTCGGGACACACCTCTGCTGGCCAGGAGCTCTGTGCCCAGCTCGGGACACACCTCTGCTGGCCAGGAGCTCTGTGCCCAGCTCAGGGCACACCTCCACTGGCCAGGAGCTCTGTGCCCGACTCAGGACACACTTCTGCTGGCCAGGAGCTCTGTGCCCAACTCGGGGCACAGCTCCGCTGGCCAGGAGCTCTGTGCCCGACTCAGGACACACTTCTGCTGGCCAGGAGCTCTGTGCCCAGCTCGGGGCACACCTCTGCTGGCCAGGAGCTCTGTGCCCGACTCAGGACACACCTCTGCTGGCCAGGAGCTCTGTACCCGGCTCAGGGCACACCTCTGCTGGCCAGGAGCTCTGTGCCCGACTCAGGACACACCTCTGCTGGCCAGGAGCTCTGTGCCCGGCTCAGGGCACACCTCTGCTGGCCAGGAGCTCTGTGCCCTGCTCAGGGCACACCAGCTCCACCAGGGCGGGCTGCCCTGGCAGCACGGACAGCACAGCATCAATATCCGTGTGCCCCACCAGCCTGCACCTTTTCCTGCGGGCTCACACTGTTTGAATCAGTGTCTAATGAGGCGCATAATAAAGGATACTATTAAGTGAAGACTGCATTAATAATGCTGGCAAGGTTTCAAGCCTACAGATGTTATTTATAATACATGACTAAACAAATACGTATCCCCTTTGAGACTGAGACTCAGGAGCAATTTACTGATTTCCTGTACAGGCTAGTTCATACAGAGATTTGAGTAAATACTGCGTTTGAATGTCTTGCTTGGATCTATGCTCTGAAACTGTAGTAGACAATTATATTAATGTTTAATTTTAAAATAGTTTGAAAAATGTGTTTTCAGATTGTTCGATACTGCCCCTTTCTAGTTCTCACGGATGAATACATTTTTCTGTATTGCTTCTTCAAAGAAAAATAAAATAGTCGAAGAATATAGCCTTCAGTTACACAGCAGAGTGGAAATGAGTAGAAAGGTTAGAGAAAATTCTGGGAAAAAATGGACTTAGCAAAAGCTGAAGGAAAACCCCAGAAAATTAAAATCCCATGTCCTGTGCTTTCCATCTGTTTTTGAAATTAATTAATCTTATTTATGAAATTTAATTGCTGGTGAGATATTTTGTAGTTTTAAAATGTTTCTGAGCAATGAATCATTTGATCTGTGTTTTTTTTCTTTTCTGCCTCTTATAATATTGCAGGTATACAGAGGCCTTCAAAACTGAAGATAGCTGTGAACTCACAAAAGTCTCTGGTCCACTCTTCAGGCTGTTATATACATCAAGAGAAATAGGAGAAATATTTTACAGCAAACTACAAATGTCCTAAATTAAGGTACTTCCATGTAGAGCATCTCTGTTTAATTCATAATGCTGATTGTTGAACAATAATAATTCACTTCAAATTTCTCAGATAATTTAAAAACAAAGCAGTGATAGCAATGAATAGACAAAAACATAATTATGAAATACCTCTTACGTGCTTATCCTTCTCTTTCAAATTCTGAAATTAAAGCAGTTGAAAATAATGCATACTGACATGTAAAAAGATCTGACTGCATGATGCCTAAATAATTTGATATAAAAATATCACTTACCATTGCCAAGTATCTTCTTATTTAAATCTGCTATTATCATTTCTTCTTGGATTTGAAATACGCAGCTGAGTCCATTCCCAGTGTGCTAAAGACTTGAGAAAATAATAAATGCAGTGCAACTCCACAGTGTTTGGATGTTTGACTGTAACTCCTAAGCATTCAAAGTGACTACCCAATATAACAACTTTTCCTCTGCAGAAAATGCCTCGCTATTTGCCAGCAAATCTTTAATGCTTTAGATTGGGTATTTCCAACTACCGCCCTACTTGCTAGGCAGATGTGTATAAAAGAGATGTTATTTCACTGAATCAACCACTGAGATCGTAACCCTTTTCCTGTACCACAAACAGAAATATAAAACCTCAGACTTTCCTTTTGGACTCTTACTGACTTGTGTCTGTTGTAAGAAAGCAAAACACAACTAGTCCAAGCGCTAATATATGGAAAATGTGTTAAAACGTTTTAGATCATTTCATTGCTTCTCGTTCCTGCAACTCATTGGTTAACTGGCTCCTTCTGTGTTTATGTAGTTGCATGGTACAAATACAACACCTAAACTTTTCGCCCAAAGTTGAAATGATTCATTTATTACTTTTTACGCCACCCCCAGGAAAAAAAAAAAAAAGGAAGAAAGAAAACACACAGTGCTCATTTAACCCAAGTGAGTGAAAACGTCTTTCATAAGGTCTGTAAGGGCTTTAGGAGGCTTTTTCTTTGGTGAATAAAGTCTGTGTAGTGGAGGGAAGAGTTTTGTCTGAGGATGGCAGAATTCAGGCTACAGCAAACAGAAAAACTAGGATCCTTTTGCCGTGTGAAAATAAGGTAACAGTAAGGGAGGTGCAAGTGTAATTTATTCATGTGAGATCAGCTGAGATGGAGCCATTGTTTCGAGTGGAGGCAGGACGAGAGAGGAGGTATTTCTGTGAGGGTAGTGCCTTGCTCTCTGGAACTATATCAACATTTATTTAGGTCCTTTTGTGAGGTAATTTTATCCTATATAGATAATACATAGGCTTTCCGTCTTCTGGGTGCTTATAAATAATTGTTAACCACATTAATTATAACCACAGTGGGGAAAGCACAAGCAGAACAATAAATGAGGGCCATACTAAGGAGTGGAAAACAGGATTAAATGAAGACATTTCCTCTGCTTCTTCTTCTGTAATGCAGAGACCAGGGCTATGTGATAAGGCACGATTCCATAGGATGTACCACCCTGATTTCTGATGCTGCCTGTGGGTCCAGGTACTGTTGGACAGAATGAATTACAACGGGGTAACCCTTGTTTTCTCAGCAGCTCTGATGAGACAGTTTCTCTGCCTTCATTCACCATCCTCTCCAGATGGACATTAGACTTAATCAGCTCCTAGCCCTAACAGCTTGTTTCAGGACCACAGCTGGAATCAGCATGTCTAGACTAGCACTGATTTATTCCTGGCTCTCAGACCTATGTGCATGCTGCTATTCCATATGCTTCCTGTTAGGGAGGTAATAATGCCATTTCACAGCACAGCTTCAGTTTTTCTTTCTTCCTCCCCTTTTTATTGTAATTAGACATTATTTTGCTTATGCAGGAAAATGTCCTGCCCCTGCTCAGATCAAACTTCCAGACAAACAAAATAAAGTTCACAAAGGAAACAGTTAAATTTTCTGACTGCCTTCACTGTCACAGAAAATGCTAAACACATTTGTAAGTTATATAAAACTGCATAAGTTCATATTTTCCTCTCCTGGTTTCACAGCCCAGAACAGCAAAAGGACCTTGTGACATCTCTAGGCTCTCAAGAGTTTAGTAATAAAAATAAAAATAATCCTCGGCAGAAAACAACACTCCACACCCTGCTACTGCTGAGCAAACGAGTTTCCCATTTTCCTCACTTATCCTCAGACTAAACAATGTTAAATTTACAATTCTAACATCTATTTATAGCAGGAACTCTACCCTAAGAACCACAGAGGTTGGCGTCTATCACCGTCCTTAATCCACAGGCCAGCTTTCAACCTGGCATGTCAAGCAATTAGGAGAGAACCCTCCTGCCTTAATTAATATCTAAGCAATTTAAGCACTGAGGCATGATAAAGCCCCAAGGTGGGTGGTGGTGAGGGGGGGAAGGGGGTGTTTGTCTGCTGTGAATTAACCTCTGATTTTAGTTTTCCGTGTTTCCTGTGAAGAGTAATTGATAACATTAACAGCATCGTGGGCTTCTGTCGGGGGTCTGCAAAGCCTGGGAAGAGCCTGGAGGTACTGCAGGGCAGGGAATTCCTGGGGCTCCGACCGTGCTGATAATCCTGACAGCACACACTGGGGGAGCTGAGCTGGGAATGCGGCTCCAGGAGGGGAGAGTGGGCTAAAAACCCACTCACACCAGTTCACCCCAGTGCAGGGGGGTAGCTGGTGTGAGACTGTGGCAGCACCAGAGGGTAGTTTGGGAATGCAAGTGCAGGGGTTGAGGGGAAGGAAGGGATTAAAGGAGGAAGAATTCAGGTTAGGGTGCTAGGCTGGATTGAGCAAGTGGGTAAAGACTGAACACAAGGTGCTGGGCTTAGGCATCAGCTGAGCCTAAGCCGGGTAAGACCCAGCACTGGATTGGGCTCTGCAGGCTGGGCTGGGGAGAGCAGGGAGGTTCTGTGAGGAGCTGACCCTTTCCATTTCTCTCTAGAGCAGCACGGAAATTACATTCAGGCTCAAAAGAAGTTCATCCACAGCCTGACTGTCAGTTATCTCAGTAGATATGACAAAGGGACAGATACACTCCTGCTAACCCTATTTGCAGACTCAAGAGCTGAGGAACAGAGAAGCTGTTTAGAAAAAAAAAAAACCACCTTAATTTGAAGGATGTCATCATTCTGATACCCTTTAAATATCTTTCACTTTGTTTATCAATGCCCCTAAATCCTATTTAATTTCTTTATCCAGGTGATTCCCATTTCTTTTCATATAAAGAAAGCAAAATACCCTGATCTTAAGATGGAGAATACTTTGTTAATGTTTTTGGTGGTATTGTTGTTCTTTCCAGTATTATTCTTCAATCCATCTTTAATATAGCCTGACATTTTGTTTGCTTTTTTTGACCACTGCTGTGACCTGAGT
This sequence comes from Gymnorhina tibicen, assembly GCA_013399875.1. Lineage (NCBI taxonomy): Eukaryota > Metazoa > Chordata > Aves > Passeriformes > Artamidae > Gymnorhina > Gymnorhina tibicen. Next base: position 315,258 of record VXAZ01010504.1, read on the forward strand.
AGAAGTTTCCATTAAGCTGTCTGCAGTAACGCCTAGATCTTGTTCTTGAGTGATTTTGCAAACCATCAAGTGTATATGAGTAGTTCAAATTGTTCCTTTTAGTACACATTACCTCACGCTTGCCTACACTAAATTTCAGCTGCCATCTTTTTTGGTCCCTTCTTTTAGGCATTTAATTTTATTTTGTTTTGTTTGCTGTTGGGTTTTTTTTTTTTTTTAAGTCATGGCTTTTGTAAATAATCACTTAATTCCCAATTATGCTGTCTCTGCTACTGCATGCTTGCTTTCCAGATGAGTAGCAAAGAGATTAAATTAACCCCAGTTTTGGTGTAGGTTGTAGGATCTGCACTTGTTAATATTCTTCCCAGCTCAAAATAACCATTGACTTGTATTTTTTAATTCAGTCTTCACAACTTTCTGAGTCATAATATATTTCTTAGTCCTCTGCGATTCTTTACCCTTAGACTCTTTATGACATTTAAAATAAATACCTAGGTTATATTCCTAAAATTATGCTTTTATCCATTGTTCTAATGTCTTTATCAGAGAATTTAATAGCAACTGGCTGTTAAAACTCCACAGGGACAAGTACAGCCAGAGTAGCTAAAGTCAAAGCTAGAGTTTACCTAGAGGAGCAGAGTGATAGGACAGAGAAAATCAAAATCTCAGTTTGCAAGAAGAGTCTCTTTCAATCTCTCCAGAGGAGGGTGGAACAATCCTCTCACAGCTGGGTTCAGAAAAGCAGCTCCCAGGTGCTCTTAGTCTAACTACTGAGCCCAAGCACGTTCTATTGTGCACCAGATGTCACTTCTCCATCTTCCCCTGCCTGCTTCCTTGGCCCCAGTGGAACAGCTTGTGCTGCTCTCAAACTGCTCAAGCAAAGAGAAATGAGAACAGGAGTGGGGTTGGAGGATGCAACTCTTTTCTCCAGCTATCCCCAGGCCACCCACCCTCACTGAGGTCTTGGATGCAGCCTTGAAAATGAATGCATGTGCCAAAAAGCATCAAAGAAGAACAGGATCCTTACTACTGAATAAAGCATTAAATGAGCAGTCCGTGTCCAATTCTGGCACCCACTCCTTTCAGCACAGATGGCAACAAGGTGGGAAGAGTTCAGAAAACCATTACAAGAAGTCTGAAGAGTGTGTTTTGCAGTAAGAGACTAAAGAATTTGTTTCATTTTCTTCCAGCAGATTGTTGCAGTGTGATGTCTTTGCTGTCTGTGTACATAGCGTCATGAGACAGAATTCAGAGCACTGGAATGTGAAGGCAGATGCATTTGCATCAGAAATATGGTCACATAAAAGTTCATCATCAAGGTAATTAGAACTTCCTGGAATGTTTATTCTGCTCTGTGCAATTTGCCACAGCAGGGGTATGCTGGTTTTGGCAAAGTGGCTGATCTCATCACATTCATTCCTCTCATAATCAATTTTGGAAGATATGTTTCTGTTTAGCTCTTTTTTCAAAAGCCTGTTTGGTCATTCATATTTTGCATTAATGTTCTGGAGTGGAAAAATGCAATGTAGTAATTGGCAAGACCAGGTGAAATGAATTCACCTCAATAATGGTTTGTTTTCTTTCCCTAAGTGAAGCTGTTAATTGTAACTTACTATGTGTTGTCCTGATGGTACTCAAAGTGCAACTGTTACATAGCTTGATGAAATGTGAGATTCAAACCCAATACACTTTTTATTCTGTAACCAGTGGCTTTATTGTGCTAGGAACAGTAACAGGGACTGTATGAGGCAAACTGTTTTTAACTGTGGCAAAGGTGATCTTTGATCTCTAAAAAGCTCTTTCAAGCAAACTTTTTAACTTCAATGAACAAGGGAGAAATGTATCAACACAAAACTTTCTAGACTGTTATTGAAGAATATAACTGTGGCTATGTTTGTCTCCTCAATTGTAATGATCGTTGTTTATTTCTGTGGGGAAAATAAACTAGGTTCACCTGCAGAAGCTTAATATCATATTGGATTCTCCCCAGGGAGAGGTAGTTCTGCAAGTTTAAATGTATTTTGAAGAGCTTTAGTTTATGTTCTTCTGTTTCTCTGTAAATTTGGTTTCATGGATGTGTTTTCTGAACTCTTTAAGAACTCCTTTCATTGCTTATAATTTCAGTTTCAATTTCATTGTCCCACCCTCAGGAAGCTTATCATAGCCAAGCACGCGGTTATGTTGGAGCACACAGAATTCCAGGTGCTGGATACTCTCTTCATGACTGTTACACAGGAGGATTGTTCTCACTTAATTACACTGCTCATTTGCAAAAATTGCTGACCTACCCTGGCATGATAATAGGTTCTCTTTTGTAGAATAACTTCAAATATATTTGTAAAATTATTATTGTGCATTTATACCAGTTCTGACATCTTTCTTTATAACAACAACCTGATATTATTGCTGAAAACCTGAGATTGTTATAACTCACATGGGCTGACCAAAAAACCTTCACCACTTGTTGGATTATATGTAATGCTTAACTTCTAAAACCAAACAGCGAATGGTTATGTCATGTAACAGGCCGAATGCGTGGTATAAATTGACTTTGCCTCAATTCTTTCCGTGATGAATGAACATTCTGTTCTCAGAAACAGCAGCTTGGATGAAAGGGTCGCACACATCAACCGTGGAGTGCAAATGGTTACTCCCCAAATCCTTGTTAAGCTAATTTCGTAGGAAGCAGGAATTTGTGTTGGTGTTTCTGAATGCTGTACAAAGCCCAGCGTTCAGAGGAAGCCATTCAGTATTCCCAAAGTGTGGCACTGTTTAAAATCACTTGGCACTAAGGGACAAAATTCCGTAACCGCCCAACATGGCACAATCAGTAGATATGTAGTTAGATATTAATTAGCAAGGGGCAGATAAAAATGTTGAATTTCCAGTACTTCTGGAAGCACTAAAATTTTCAATAAGCAACGGGAACAATAAGCTATGTTGTATCAAAGGTCACACATGTGATGCCATACAAAGGTCATGTAATTATTGAGATAGCTCCATGCATTCCTTTCAAACAAATTGTAATTTGTTTCTGAAAAAAGGAATGTGGAGAAAAGACATGAGAGCCTGGGAACTTGTGTTTGGACAAATTGATAACTTAATCAAAATTATTAATTTGATTAATTCAACCTGTGGAATTTGGTGCCATTTGAGAGCAAGTATACGCAGACAAATTTTATGGAAAACTTTGGAATGCCAACATACTTAAGAGCAACGAAAAAATTTGCTTTGTAATGTTTCTTTGTTTTTCTTATTAGCACCTAATAAACATCCACAATCTACTTCTTACTGCCTTTATGAAAGAGCTGTGGAGGGATAGTGATGCACAGATACAGTAAATGAGGGAAGAGAGGGCACATGATACAAGCATGAGGAAGTGCAGAGCAGAATTCCACTACCTGTGCTAGACAGGGAAATGGAAACAGGTTTGTCTTGCATTGAAACAATGACTGGAGATACAAAGCTCAAGCAGAGGGGATTTTTGGCTTGGCTGGTCTCTGTTTTTTACCTCTACCATGGTCACTGAGTTCCAGTGTTGCCACAAAAACAAAAGACAGTTAACTACTGCTCCTTACCTGAGCTACAGCAATTTACCATCTATGTAAGAAATTAGCCCAGCCCCCATATTTGTAATTATGATCTATTAGACACTCTACTTCACAGTAGGGGTGATTGAATTTGTAATGCCATGCAGCTGTGGGTGGCTGCCTCATCCCCTGATGCTCGTCTAGGTGATTACCATGGCTGACTGCTTTCTTCAAGGGCTTGCCAGGCCAGAGTTAAATGTACTAAGTCTCTGAGAAGTGCAGTTTCATACTCAGCCTTTCCTTTTTACCCTGATTGGCTTCCCCTCCCGAGGCAACAAAGCAGGAGGCACTCTTTAGTTGCCTTTCAAGCTGCCCATTCTGCCCAAGAGCTTGAATGCTGATGAGCTCAAATATGCCTGCTTGGGACTCCCAAAATGCATTCAACTAATACCACAGCAACCTGCTTAAATTATTAATGCAAGTTAGTTTGATTCAAGAACTAAAAATGTTTTATTGGTCATAAATATTTCTTACAATATGGTGACTTCTGGCAGTATTCCTGGTGTAATCCAAAGCTGGTGTTTCGATAAGAAAGTCTTAAAAGTAAATTTCAACTGCCATTCTGGCAGCAAATTCACAAAACAGAGTAAAATAAGTTAGGAGCTTATCACAGAACTTACGCCAACCAGGTTAAAAGTTGCTTTTGTTGTAATTATGAATTACTGACCACAAAGTTATCTTGGTCCTCCGCTCAGTATGCTCTGGAGAGAATTATCACCCTGACTGGCTTAGGAGGAGCTGAGAACACAGCTCATGTGTTGAGCCACCTTCAGGAAAAGTTTTCGTTTCTCTGTAGGAGTGTGAGTAGAATCTGAGGTCAGCTGGATTTGAGGACACATGCAGAAAGTAGAAAGGGGGATGAAGACAGCCAGGGTGCATGGTGGAGCATTAAGTATAGCTAGAGTGTTATTCTGGATCACCATGGGATGCCATGCAGCCATTTATAATCAGGCCTGAATATGTCCCTGACCACTACAGATTACACTGAAAAAACTAATTACTTCAGGTAGTTTCAAAGGAAACCAGTTAATACTCTTACATGAGGAAAGATTGTTCTCCTGCATACGCTGAACTGGATGTGATTTCTGTGTCAGCATTAAAGTTTCCAGTGTGTGTATGTGTATATAGCAGCAATTCATTTATATTTCTCTATATGTGTTTATTTTCATGGCAGAGTTAAATTCTCTGGTTATTTTTGAGACTATAATACATCTTGGGTGTTCTGGCTATACTGATGCTGCCAAAACTGTCAGCAAAAAGACCGGAAAAGCTGATGAACCTTAAACTTTTCCCCAAACAACTGCTCAGTTGTTTCTTCAGGATATAGAAGAAGCAGAAAGCCCAAGCAAGAGGAGTGGTAGGAAACCAGGGAGGAAGGATAGAAATTTCTGCCTGACATGGATTTCACAGAACTCTATGTTTGATCTTTTAGACACCCTAAAACAATAATCCACAGTAATTAGCATTTTAAGAGTTTTAAGACATTTAAATATAAAGCAAAGGTAGTTCAAACTTCAGTGCTTTGTTTATTCACTAGTTTCTTGCTTTCATTTTGCTTAGGGATTTAACATCTTAATAAATTGTACAGGTAATGTTTTCAGAAACATCTAAATACGATTTTTGAAAATTATCTTCTTAGATTAAGATCTCCAAAGGTATGTACAACATAATTCCTGACAGTTTTAATGTGAACAAACTGAAGAAACAGTTCTTCATTTTCTCAGAGCTGGTGTCTCTTTTGCGAATGGGACTTGTGCTAGGAGTTGGTAAGGTATTTTTAACTAGTATGCCATATAATTAAAAAACTAAATATATGTATAAAAATAAATACTACCATGGATAATTCTTATTCCCCTCTGTGGGTTTGTCACACCCACAGGGACAGCACTGTGGTTTGTGGGATCTTCTCCTAGCAACTCTCATTAACGTCAGAATTTCTTGGGCAGCTGAATCTTCATACCCCACACTAAGAGTTTACTATTTGGCATTGCTTTATGTGTAGATTTCATATGCCCATATCTCTGGTTACTTGCACCAGGTTTACTTCAGTTTCTTGTCATCTTAAAAACACTTTTAATAACAGCTTTATGCTATTACTTACTGAGCTTCTCTGCTGTAGTTCTATGTATTTGGAAAAAAACTATGAAGATGAAGATATGGTCCCTGCCCCAAAGAGGCTATAATTAAAACAAGACCAGCATTATAGAAACATATATTCTAGCTGGCCTCTAACTGGATGGTCTGTTTAGTTTTGTTTTGACGTATTGTATGAAGCAGCATTTAACAGATGTTGGGAAATTAGCTCTCTGAGCTTCTCGTATAAACTTAGAGCAGAGATTCATGAGTATGAATTAATTTCATTGCTGAATGTGGGTATTAATGTCATCAGGCATTGCTAAATGTTTGTGCCTATTCTGCTGTACTTTGAGTCCTCCTGGCCAGAAAATATAGAAACTTCTCAAGAGAAAGTGCCTCTGTTGTAGCAATACTTTCTAGCACCACACTGATGACTCTCTTCTGTTGAGTGAAAGATGCTGCCTTGTGCAAGCCCAGCAGTGGGAAAAAAAAGGAAGAAAAGTGTCAATTGTTTCATTACATACCCTCTACACACAGTGTCAACCAAAAAAACCCCCCAAAACCCCAAGTGGAGGGGTTTCCCTATGTCTTTATGCCAAGTTGTCCCTCTTATTATAAGTAATGCTAGTTTATCATGCAAATCCTGTAGCTGATATCCTTATGGCTGCTCATATCCCTGCTGAAACAGCACACACCCAGCAAGGTGGCAGATTTTCCCACTCCTCCTCTTTGCCAGGAGAATCGAGTGTTGAGGATTAGATTCCCTTTTACAGCTTCCAGGGCAAAGTCAAACAAGCAGGAAGGGTGGAGCTGACAAAGCAAGGCTTGCCCCTCTGTGCTGTACACACGGGCAAGGAAACAAGGCAGGTCAGGCAGAGAGTGGAGGCAAGACCTGGGACAAAGCCTAACACAGAATAGAATTAGAAGGGAAGTGCAGCTGATAAAATGACACAGAGATTTCACAAATTCCACTTGTATTTAATGTATTTTGCGTTTCACATCTGTCTTTTTTTTTTTAATTTTGTGGCCTCCTTAGTTTAATTTTCGTACATTGAAGTTTTTAAGTGTTTCTAAAACAACAGCTATGGTTGTAAAAGACCATTTCACACCCACCGCACTCAAATTACAACAGACTTGCAATATTAATTTAGGGTGAGTGGGCACAGATGTTATCAAAATCACCCTCTTACCTGCCAACTCAACCAAATTTTCCAGTGCTTGGATATTTTCTTCCACTGATGTGTGGAATTTTACTGTAATGTTCTCTGTTTCTTTTTTTTCCCCTCAGATGTTTCATCCAGTTACTAAACCTGCATATGGCTTCTTCCTCTATCAGCTGCACTAAAACAAGACTTCATGACAATCACTGAGCAGGAAAGCAGCCTCTGAAGATACTGATGTGATTAGGTGTGAGGCCAAGAACTTGTGCTGAGTGCTAGAAGAGCACTTTATAACCACAGTAAATCAGTGAGTTTGGGCTAGACAACATGGCAGAGAAGTGATGTGATGTGAAATATGAGTGGGGAAGAATGCAAAAGAGAGGGAAGTGAAAAGGCATATTTAAAACTGGATTTTCATTTTCCAGTGTTACCAAAGCGTGAGTTAACCAGTCAGCTTTTCTTTGCTGCCTCTGAATTCTCTCCCTTACTTCAGTATCGTGCTGCTAACACACAACTGCAGAGCGAAACGTGCAGATAGGAGCACTCTCTGTGCCTCAGGCCTGTGAAAAGCTATTGTAACACAGCACTAAATTTGAACTAACGCACCCTGTCCCCCAGCAAGGACTAATAGCTCAGGATCGGCTTCATGCTAACAGCTTTTGAGCTGTCTGGAATGGAGGCAAAGTGAGTTATATCTTCCCACAATGTACTTTGTGGAACTATCCATACTGGGTCTAATTTGGGAGAAGCATTGAAAGCTTTCTTAATACATGGCTGTGCCATACACCAACGAAAAGCAAAGTGCATTGCAGAGGAGGGAAGCATCACTGCCCATATTTCATGATACGCAGTATTAGGACAAGAAAAAGCAACCCAGTGGTCAGATCTGGAGTATGGTTCAGGTCTCCATTGCCGTGCCCATGAGAAATACTGTGACTAACTGGCAATTGCAGGATTGTTCATATTCTCCACTAATATTCAGTCCCATAATTCTTTCTATTAAATCCTGTGTTTATCAACAAATGGATAAGTTACAAGCCCTGCAGTGCACTCTACACAGCCTGATTTTTTCCTAGTTTAATGGCAACAGAATAAAAGCAGAATTATGTTAATCTGTTGTGAAAATGTGCATCATTTTAATTTCTGTAAATTGGAGTAAGCAACAACAGTGTCCCTATAAAAATATGCATCGATTGTCACACACCAAGTTTCGTATCTTTACATAGAAAGTGAAAGAAAAAGCTCCTCTAAGTATGCTTTGGTTACAAATTACTTAATGTTCCAATTAATTGAAAGAAGTTCATTGTATGCAATACACAATGTCCTGCATTGCTCTGTCTACCTTTGTGCTTAACTTTATTTTCCAAAAACATGATATAACATGAATGACATATCCTAGCCCAGAATTCAAGTCTGTTTTGTTTTCCTTCTGTGGCATTGTATCAGGGACTCATTTGGATTTAAACATTTCATGTTGTTTTACAGATGGAGCAAAAATTGTACTGTTTAGAAAAATGTGCTGCCATCCTGTGGACAATACTAAGAAGTGCAAAAAGCTTCTAAAAGAAAAACTGGGAAACAGGTAAGTGTCCGTATTTGTTATGTTGAATTTGATGAATTATAAATATGTATTATGTAAGAGCTATGCACAAATCTGTGGGTTTAACAGTGCTAATGGACTCGGGAATATTGATTCAATCCTGTTTGCAGCTCAAGAAGTGATTTCCAATGAGCACAAAGTGATGAAAACACACAAGTCTCCAAGCCACTTTTAATCAGCCCCCAGTTCCAACATTACCTGCTTTTGTACTCATTTCTGTATCTTTTTATCTCTTTGTTTTTCCTCTAAGTCTTTACAAAACTTGTTTTTGTACAGCCTGCATTGCTTTCCTTCCACACAAACACTCCTACCCAAAACATCAGCCAGCCCAGGCACTCTGCCCACACAGCTTTCATTCCTGCATGAGTTCACACGAAGCTTTGTTTCAGAAACCGTTTTGGTTTAAGGCCTCTTCTTGTTTCCTACATTTGACCCAGAGGAAAGAGACTTGGAGTCGAAATAGCTGCATCTAATACCAGCGAAAGTCCACAATGGCCACTGCAGTGCATTCATGCAGTTTAAGTTTCACTAGTTTAATACAAAATAGAAGCAGATTTATGTCAATCCATTGTGAAAATGTGCAAATTTTAACCTCTGAATGTTGGAGTATTAACAGACCCTCTATAAAAACATCACACATCACGTTACATATCCTTACATAAAAAGTCAAAGAAGCAGCGAAAGAAAAGCTTCCTAAAGATAATTTCCTCTATAATAGCCCATCTATAACAGATCTGTAAAGGTTTGCACACGAGGAGTGTGACTCAAAAGCTGTCCTCTGCAGTACACCCCCTCAAAGCAAACCTGCATGTCACAGCACCACGAGCTGCCTGCTGCTCTGAGATCCTGTATGCCGAGTGCCAGGTAGCTGATGCTGCAGTCTGCTGATTTAATTTACATTGAATAAAGGCAGGAACTTTGTAAGCCTTGCCTGTGGGCTTCAAACAGATTATTCGGGAATAGAGCTTAAAGATATGTTTGGACCAATCCCTTCTTTTATGAAAGTTTAGTGGGTTTGTTTTGGGAAAACTTAGGAAGTTTTAATTGACCTTTATAATCATTGGAGATCTCTGGAATCTTTTATGAATGGAGTAATCTATGCAGTATTTTACTCGGGTACTCACTCACTTTATGCAGAAAAAGTCTGCTCTTGTGGTACAGTAAGAGATGAAATAAATACACATTTAACTAAATGGATATAATGGAATGTCACACATTAAAAGATTTTCTGTGATGCTTTTTCAGCTTCCACATAAAGAAAGGTAAATCTATGAAGTAATGGCATCTGTTTTCCAAGTCTTTGCATTTTATGCTCGGTTGATTTTGTTTTCTAAGAGAATGTGAGTTTCAGCTGAAATTTTTACCCTTCACAGGCCTTTTTTTTTGTTTAATTTCATATGAATTTTCTGCTGTCTAATTAGGTAAGAACATAGACTACAATCTTTTTGTTACTGGGATAAACTTACAGCATCTCATATTTATTTTCTGCTTTGGTATTTACTGTCGTGAAACTTGTGGGTGCCTAATTTTCTTTGACTATTCTACCTTATTTTCAAACTTGTTAGAAATTACTATGGATTGGAAAATGCTGTGGGTGAGAGGTAAATGGAACACGGTGATGCATGGAAAAGGCTGTTTTAAGTCTCTAGTCTGTATCACTGTGCTCAAGTTCTTGGTTACTTGATATTTAAGTGTTTAGAATACATGGACAAACAAAAAAGCTCAATTTATATCCATGAATTAGAAGATAATTTCAAGATAAAAAATCTCACTTGTGATTTAATAATTGGAAATTTTGTGGTAGATGGAGGGTGGAAGAAGCTCAACAATCAGCTTTCTTTCAGATGAACTTTAAATGTCAAAGCATCCCATGATAACTTTGCATGTGTTTGATTTTCAGTGTTTTGGAAACTGTCCACTCACTGTTTTAAATATTGTGACACTGGCCTGCCTTTGGAAGAATTGGTTAAATATACTCCAAGAGCCAGTAATTCAATGAAAATCTATATGCAATATTACTAATGGCAGACTTTCATTTCCATTTTTAAAATAAGCCTCTCTAAAACTAAAATCTAAACAGAAAGAAACAAGAATCAGAGCCTCATCAACCTCTACTGGCTGTAGTCTTGGGCTTTTATATTCTCTGTCTTTTCATGAAACACATTCATTCTTATACCCTTCTGGGAGAGCTTCGGGTCTCTCAAGCATTGTACCATCTTCAGGACCAGGATTTCCTGTAATTATCTCCCAGTGATTCTGATCTTCTTCAACTCTGTGGGAGTCCAGATAATTGTGACAAATGACTTCAAATTCTCTTCCAAAATAAGACCTGCAAAGTCAAAAGAGAGGGGATGGGCAGGGAGAATTAATATATATATACAAATTCAGCAAATCTTCATTATTTGTGAATGGTTCAGGATTTTCTCATTTTTCTCTTGGCTTGCTCAGAAACATCACCATGCACTTTCAAATACCAGACCCTTACAAGAAACACAACAACCCACTTTGTTTCCTATGAATAATGTAGGAATCTGAAATCCAAGACAAATGCCACCTTTCTCACCTCAGAGCTAAAAGGAGCCCTAGCAGAATAAGGCCCTGATACACCAACTCGATACATATAAGCTGGTTAAGCCCTCATCCCCACTTCTCTCTGACTGAGGAAGACTCTGGCTACTTAGCTTTTTCAGCCTCGAACTTTCAGACCTTTCATCCTCAAAAACCTTATACAAATCTGCAGTCAGGTCTTGCTAAGAAGTTAATGGGAAACATTGGTACACTCCTTAGCAGTGCTTAATCAATATTAATTTAATGCATGTATATGAACTGGAATTGTTGGATTAACTTCAATTTGTTGAGCCATTGATTCAGATGGACATAAGCAAACAGAGTTTTAGGCAGTGTGGTTTTATTTAGTTCTCTTGTTCCTTGAACTTCTCAGTGTATCTTTTTTTTTCCTTCAAAAGTAACCCAAACAACTGACATTGCCCAAGATATTCAAAGGGAGAACCACCAAGAAACTAGAGAAAACTAAAAGCATGATATGATAACGAAAAATGAAAAAAAAAATCCAAACAGTTAAGACTGAGCCAACTGTCTGCAGCAACGCAGTGGCACAAGTTACAGCCAAGAAATAAAATAAGGGAAAGAAGCATGGCATTCTGCATTCTTTTCCATTTCCTCAGCATGTTCCTAAAGCATCTCTCCTGCTCCTTACAGTAATTCTTGATGCTGGCACATCACTGTGCACACCCCTGCCAGCTGCAAGTTATTCTTACCACACGCAGAAATTCCTTGGAATGGCTAAGTTGCGATTGGTATAGCAATGAGTAATAATGATTTTAGTTTCTGTCTGCAAAAAAAAGAACAAGGAAAGACACTTGACAAACGTTTTTTAAACCAATATTGTGAATAAAAAACAATATTGTCTTTAACAATTAGATAATTTTGGCTGTGTTTATTAGTGGGCTGATTCATGTAAATGAGTCTTAGTTCAAGGCCGGAGAGGAGCAGTTGTGTTTGTGATATTCTGCTGTACACCAGCGCTTCAGGAAGCCTAACAGTTATCTGGTACAGGAAAATACTCTATTTACAATAGATTTGGAAAATCAATCAATTATTCAGATGCCTTCAGAATTTTATTAGACATTTCATCTACAGGAGCTGTTATTTAATCACATCTCCAAATATTGGAAATGGAATTTATTGTCTCAAAAGGCCTTAAAAACAGGTAAGTACTGCACCCTCACAACATAATGTCAACCTTTTAAAATTTCTGATGAGGAAAATTGAACAATTCAACTTCAAAATGAGCACCAGAACAAAATATTTGTATAAGCAGGTTCCCTGATTAAAGAGATTGTTCCTTCCCTCTCCCCCTTCCTAAAAGTTGAGGTCAGAACTGTCATAAAGGAAATATGTGAATAAAATGGACATAACATTTTTTTTCTCAGTAGTCCACCTGTTTCAATTAAATTTTCATAACGTTTGCTACAGTTTTAATTTCTTACAGGAACTGGACATCCTTCATATTCAAGACGCAGCTGTGGATCCAAGGGCTTAGCTTGCCAGAAAGTCAAATAGGAAATCTCAGCTGTCAAAAATACTTTCTGAAGGCGAGATTTTTTAGCAAAATCTCGAAATGTTTTGTGGTCACTTGCCAGATAAAACTGTAAATAAAAATATATATAAAGGATAGTGTTAATGTAAAAGAAACAAGATACGTAATTTTAAAAGATATTTTTGAACAAAAAACTTTTCTCTTGGCTCTTGGCATATCAGTCCTCCTAGCTAAAACTGTGCAGGCAAAACCCATAGAATAGAGTCTATACTGTTGATAAACTCATTGTTATTCAATACGCAGATTAGTGAATACTTAAAATTTAAAATTGAATTTACACTCCAAATATTTTTATCTCACCAAAGTGGTTGTTGAGAAGGAAAATTTTTTCAAAGTTGTGGTGATTTATTTTGTGTGCATACGTACATGTAATGCCTTATTTGCTTTTAACTTGCAAAGGGAAAGAATGTTACCACTTAATAGAAATCTGCTCCCTCAGAATGACAGAATAGTGCACGACTTCATATTCCTGCTATAGAATATCTTCGTAAGAAAGGAAATCTTCTCATTTTGGAGTTTCACAGAATACTCTGAATTGGAAGGGACCCACGAGGATCATCAAGTCCAACTCTTAAGTGAGTTGTTCAAAGTAAAAAAAACCCTAAAATCTCATTGATTAATTCTTTCATGATTCTCTAATTGTGATTTCTTTTTCTTTCCTTTCTTAGATCTCCTTTATTCAGTCATCCTGGCTAACAGCCCCCTTGGTCTGCACACCTGACCTCAGGCAAGTAGCATCAACTTTCTAATTAGGTATCACTTATCTTGATCTATGCATGATTCTGAGCCTGTTCTGTGAAGTTAAGATGTTGAACCACTGTACAGGTTTATATATCTATACTTAGAGAGGGATTCAATGCACACTATCAGTACATGCTACCATTGCCATTTGCAACTTTATTGCCTTACCATTGTGTCAGAAACCCCTCCTTTTGTCCCAATAAGAAAGTTTTGCCCGTATCTAAGTGGTTCGCCCACTGCACTTCCATCAACGCTGTTAAAATTGTAAAAAGGAAAAAAGATACATTCAAATAATCAGTTTTACTATTATTTAGGGGTTTTTTTCTGTTTTGGTCTACAGTTAGATGCTGCTTTGTGAACAACATTTTGTATTGTTTACCCTTTAAAATAGGTTAAATACCTTAACTTAAGTCAGAGCCTTTGACTATTGAGCAGGACTCTGTTCTTCTGTTTTTTCTCCAACAAGCAGCAGCAATTAAATATACTTTTGAGAGAGAGAGAATATGCTGGGTTTTTTAGGACAACAGAACCCTGTCCACTTCATGGAAAGCAAAAGCAATGACACATTTCTGCTTGCAGGAGAGTGAATGTTAATACTAGTGACATTCGGACATATTTTGTCTGCAACTGGAATATGACCATAATAAAAACAGCTGCAGAATTTACCAAATGATACAGTGAACTTGATTCTGTTTTCACACCTAAGCTGATTTAGAGGTCCTCTGAATTAATGGGAGTAATATGCAGCATAGAACCAAGCTTAATGCATGACTGAATACTCTTTCTTACATAAATTAAATTTACTCAAATTCCTTTACATTAGCAACATTAGCAAACTTCGCTGCATATTTCTCAAAACAAGATACCTGAAGCTAAAATCGTAACTGAAAACAACTCAGAAAAAGGTACCAGACCTTACAATACAGAAAGCATTTCGGCCCATAGGGTCCACGCTCCTGACTGCACTGAGTCCACGTGAGATCTGCAGGGGATCATCCGAGTACAGGGATATTTCTTCCATGTCAACAGCCAGAGTCACATCACCAGAGATTTCGGGGTCCCTCTCCTTCGGGGATTTGTTGTCTGGGTTCATAAGCAACACAGTGTCTCCAAAGTGAACAAATCCATCGGAACATATTGACAGCTCTACCTAAATTAAAATTTGCACAGTATTTTGCAGAATTATCTGAACCTAATGTCAGAAGTATTTTAGCACATAAATTCTGTAGCATTCTTAGTGCATGCAGAACAATAATAAGAGCTATGCCACTTTATGTGGGTTCACGGGGGGGGGGGTGAACACAACCCTCTTAAAAAATTACCTTCTTGAAAACACTCTCTTGAAGTCTGGCTAATCTCTGTCCTAAAAGTTGTCCTTGTTCTCTCTTACGGATAAAATCCCTCAGGCGCTCCTGTTGGCAAAGGAGAGAGGAGCATAGACATGTTATCCAGCACCCAAAATCTCGCGTCCGAACTGGATTTAAAGAGCTGGGGGNGGGCGGGGCAGGGGGCGGGGCCTGAGCGGCGCTGAGGGCGGAGCGGGGCCGGGAATCAGGGAGGGCATGAGGAGGGGAAAAGGCCTTTAACATCATCCGGTCCCACTGTAAATTGATCACTGCCAGCTCCACGCTAAACCGTGTCACCAAGTGCTATATCTACATATCTTTTAAATGCCTCCGAGGTGGTGATCCCACCACTGCCCTGGGCAGCTTTTCCAGTGCTTGACAACCCTTTTCGGTGGATCAGTTTCCGGGCTGAACTTCACCAGAGCAACCTGATGCTGTTTCCTCTTGTTCTACCACTTAACATTTCGGTCTCTTCTCGCCAGTAGTAAGAACAGCTCAGGTCAGCCGGGTGCCCCTCCTCGGGCACTTGCCTTTTGCACTCCATATTAGACAAAGAGGTGCATCAGCTTCACACAACAAATGAGTTCCCTCTGTTATTACTGCACTGTTGGTGAACACTGTGAACCATGGAATAGTTTGGGTTGAAAGGGACCCTTAAAATCATCTCATTCCAGCCCTCCCCTGCTGTGGACAGGGGCACCTCCGCCAGACCGGGTTTTTTAAAGCCCCATCCAACCTGGCCTTGAACACTTCCAGGGATGGGGCAGCCACAGCTTCTCCGAGCATCCTGTGCCACTGTTTCACCACCCTCATCGGGAAAAACTTATTTCCTATGTTTAGTGTGAGTGAATGCGTCAGGTGAATGTTTTGGTTGAAAATGTTTTGGTTTGTTATTATCTCGGTTTGAAATCCACATGGCAAGTTCAGCTAAGTGACTGTGCCTTGTGTTTATTTACTTTCCAGACAGGCTAAGCCAATGATCCTCCGAGATGGTGCAGATCCTTGCACAATACATTTCATCCCTTTGCCACTGCCACGGTTTTCTTGCAAGCTTGCTTCTGTATGGTTTCAATGCTGGACAACTTACAAAGATTAAAAGAAAATGGGGTTTTTTTGCATGGACAGCTGGGCTACATGTTATCGTCAGGCAATTTCAACAGCAATTCACATGAAACTTGGCCCTTTTCTGCTTGTTTTTTAACCCAAAATTTATTACTCAAAAAGTTATTTAGCACATCCCAAACCTTTTAAGGACCAAATGCTGTCCATTTTTGTTCAAATAGCACCACTCAGTGTTCAGTTCTGGTAAATGACGCTTCCCTACACCTCGCTCTGTTGGCAGC
The DNA here is from genome assembly GCA_013399875.1 of Gymnorhina tibicen. Lineage (NCBI taxonomy): Eukaryota > Metazoa > Chordata > Aves > Passeriformes > Artamidae > Gymnorhina > Gymnorhina tibicen. The sequence goes on from VXAZ01010504.1 coordinate 331,234, forward strand.
GATGCTAAAAACGTTTAATTAAAATAAGGAAGAAACTTTTTGTTCATGTTAGCTGAATGTCAAAAGCCAGACACCTTTTTCTTGTTTCAGAATTAAACCACTTAAATCAGTATTCAGTAATAAATCATTGTTATAAAACCATCTTTTATACTTAGCCGTGTCATTAAGAACATGTGCTCTGTCTTTCTGTGCATGTAGCTAATATATAGAATTCACAGCAAGCTTCCATAGTTTTGTAGCCTTATGCACTGTCTGTACTTGGTTGCTTATACATTCTGGTGTATACTGAGGGAAGTATTTGTACTAAAATATAATTGTGTACAGAAATATCTCCAAGCATCTCTTAGCAGGATTATGCTGTATCCTTGCCACTTGGAAGGATTTAATTTCTGATTACATGGTATTTCCTGAAAACAAACAAGAAGAGCTCCCTATAAACATGTTTGAAAATTGAACATCTTCCCTGCAGGAAAGGTTACAGGCCTGTTCAGCTCGGCTCAGTTTCCTTTTGAGCAGATAAAATCTGTGTTTACTCCTAACAGTTGTTTGCTTTATTAAATGGTGTGAAGAAAAGCTGTGCTTGTGAAAGAATTGATCTCTGTTTTGTGTGTCAAGTTATGCCAGAATACAAATTGACCTGAATTAAAGATGATTTATTGAAAACAATAGCATTACCCCTTTTTTTTTTAAGCTATTGTTAAGTAAAATTATGGCCAGCTGCTTTCAGAGACTCTCCTACTGTCTGGAGTTACAGATCTTTTACCCTTTTTATTTTCTTTTTGCTTTTTTAATGAAAGAGAACTAGATGGTTGAGAAGATCCCAAATAGCACGTAGGCCTGTCTAAGCCATTAAAGGCTGGGCTGGTTAGACTTTTAATTGCCTTAAGCTTCTCAAAAACGTGTGAGCTAGAGCATGTTTGAAATACTTTAAATTATAAAAGCGTTGGTATATATCAGTAGTACAAATTATCATGTTTGGTCCAATCTGGCTAAAAGCATAAGGTCTGAATGGGTGTGAACACATATTAAGTCCATGGAGGATGAATGTGATCTTATTTAGAGAAGTGGCAGAGCAAAACAATATTAAAAATAAGTCATCAAATCACATCTTGGATGAGAATGTTTTTAATATCTGCCTTTTCTGTCTTGGGAGTGTGTCTATAGTTTTTTTCCTGTTTTCTTTTCTTTTTCCTTTTGAAAATTGTGAGTATGCCAAGTTTGATTAACAGTGCAGACTAAATAATACTGCGCAGGAGTAAAATGTTCTCGGGGACAATTTGTCTCCTTTCATTTTATTATTTCACACTAGTGTTATTCTGACACATGCTATGAATCAGTTATTTTTGCTGTTATTAGGTTTCTGGCTATTAAAGTGATTAATCTGCTTGTTAATAATATAACTACAGTTTCTTATTCTAACCTATTCCCCAAACACTCCTTTGTTCACAGAAAAAAAGGAATTAAGTAGCTGATGTGATATGATTCAAGGACTGTTTTGCCACTTGGGGGGATGCCTCCCATTTTGGCTGTGAATTCGGTGTGGAGTTTTCCTGTAATGCTTGTTGCTGAGAAGCAATGAACCTGCTCATGGTACATTATTTTCTGACGTGTAGCAATCCATTAAACAGACCTTTCAGTCTACCTTTTACAAGAAAGGGGAGCAGGATTCTTGTATGTTGGCAGTAAGTTTGCTGATAAAGTGATGAGTGGAAAGTTACCCTGTATGGGGTCTGGTTAAAGACATCCAAAGTGGCTATTATTGCTCATTTGCTGTTTTATAACCAAAAGATTCTGTTGGAGAAGGAGGGAAGGGAACAAGAATAATTTGCAATGTGTCTAAGACCACTAAATGCTTGCCAGTTAGTTTGGATTGAGTTATCCACATCTCCATGGTGTTTTCTACTGGTTTCTAATTTAGACTTGTACAGAATATTCCCTTTAGAGAAATTGTATAATGAATATTTTCTCTTCAAATTGAGCTGTTCCATCATGACTGACTGTGCCAGCTATTTGAAGATTTTCTCCTCTGCCTGGCTGAATTTTGTTCAGCATATGGACTTGAAAAACCACTAGAGTTCTGTATCTCTCAGAAAAATATTGTCATTTCAGAAACAGTAATTTATGAAAAGAATATAGAAATTTTAAAGTATGTCTCCAAGAAATAACACTGTATTTTTCAGAGATCTGTATTAACTTTGAATAAGCTAAAATACTTTCATCAGCAAGAAGTAATTCAGCTGAGAACTCTGGTGTTTATTAGTGTGAGCAGACACACCATTAACAAAGTTCTATTGCTTCTTATGTGTATCTCTTCACAGGGCTGTGCACTAGGTACGTCTACCCTTAGGCAATTTAAAAATGCCTTTTCTCCAAGCTGTGGAATATTTCTCCAAGGTACCATGACCAGAACAATGAGACTGGCCATGTCTTTGGCTAAGGAAATGCCTCAACTGACTTCTTTTAAGAACTGCGTGCCGGGGATCTACTTGAAGAGAATTGTGATGTTCACCCACTCGCAATGTATTGAGTGCATTGCATGTGCTGAACTGCAGAGTTCTGTCATCAGCTACAGGCACTGACACAAAATCATTGTGCCTGAGGCGTGGTCCTATTTAGATCGGGTGGAAATCAGGTCACTGTCTCTCTTGGTTACTGATCTGTTTAAACTTTAGTTTCCATGAATACTCATGCTTGAGATTTTGACATTTGCTTATTGTTAGAAATGTTTGTATGTGAAAAGCAATAGCGTGATTGTCTGTAGAGAAAAAAAAGTAGCTCTGAACTCCATGACTTAAGCTGACTTTGACTGTGTGGGTTGTTCAGGCATAAAGTCCTGCCAGAGTGAACATACTGCTCCTGAAACTGGAGGGCAGCATTTCTGCATGACCTCTTGTGACCCAGATCATTCTGTTTGTTCCCACTTTTGGGCTATCTATAGATAGTGCTTAGGGTTGTCTTTGCTTCCCTTTTTAGCCTTGCCTGCAGCATGATCCCTCTCCTTTATTGTGAATTGCCCATTGGATCAATAATTGCCCCGTGATGTCACTTTCCTTCTTTTGGACTTTGCTTCACTGTGAGGATGGTGTTAAGATAGAAACCAGTCTGTTCCCTTCATTTTCCATGGTGCAGATATATGCTCTAGTCTTGAAGCAAGGTGATGATGTACACAAGTAACACTGGAGATACATCAGTCTATCTTCAAACCTTTCCTAAATTTGTTTGCCACAAACTGTATCCCACTGGCCCCCATCAGAAGCTTATTTGTGGAAGTTAAGGTCTAGAGATAAGGAAATTCAAGAGATCAGAATATTTTGGTTCACATGAATCTGCGTTACATAAAATGAACTGTCGGGAAACAGGAACAGAAACTGATTTATGTATTTATACCACAAAAGATGAATCAGTTAAATATTTCTGGCATAGCAAAAAGGAACGTGATGAGAATCTTTTGTCCTAAGGGGGAAAGAACATGTGTATTGTAATTGTCTTTAACATTTTCTGCCACCAGTCTTCTATTTATGGGTTTGAGTTGGCTGACCCTACTCTGGCAGTGTATTTATGTCAGACATCACGGCCTACAGAAAATATTTAATATGTCTGAAGACCCTGGAAACTGTTCTAATTTGAGGCTAGAAACATTGTGGTATTTTTATGTCACAATGGGTTTGTAAATTAGCACTGCTTAGCTGGTGGCTTTTCTTTGAGCTGTGGGGAAGAAATGGTGTTGCAATGTAATGCTGAGGATGCAACAAACGGATGGAGCACAAATAATGTAATAAATAAGAAATTTGCTAAAATGGTCACTGCAGTGTACAATATACAAAGGTTTTCAGTTTGCGAGTCTAAACTGAAAAGCTGGACCATTCATTCCATGAACACCTGTTCTGTGGAGAAACAACTTTCTTGCTGAAGTAACTTTTAAGTATTGGAAAGAATTCTCTTTGTACTTTTCAGTGGAATGGAATGATACAGAATAGGCCATTTTTTCTCTGAGTTTTAACTGAAGCCTCCTAAAAACAAACAAACAAATAAAATGTATTAGTGTAAAAGCAAGGGCTGAGCTCTTTACGAAGGAGGCAGGGTATCTGATCTGTCTGCAGGAATAGTATTTTTGTGCTGCTCTCCTGGGGTCTCTGTCATCACACAGAGCACTGGGCAGCTCCACAGGCGGGGTCTGTGCTCCCCTCTTAGTCAGGGGAGCTCCTGGAAGCAGCTCAGGATTGAGCTGGTGTCTCATAGGCGTAGGGAACTCTTGGTTAAAGTTCAGAATAAAATGTGTTTAAAATGTGTTATTTATCTTCATTGAGGTAATCAAAGAGCAGCTTTCCCTTCTCCCGGCTTCTGACAGCAGAAAGAACTTTCAGTGATAGACCAGAACGACTGGAAGGTAAGGACACATCATGAAGATCACCAGTCCATAGGCTTTGCCATTATTTACACTTTTGGGAATCCGTCTTGGAGGGAAGAAGCAGATACACAAAAGAATGCTCAGAGTCATCCTAATCCATACAATCTGTTCTTATCTTACTTCTTATCTGAAACCTAAGAAAGTTTGTTCCTTTCTGATAGGAGTTACTGAGGAGCAAAGAATATCAAATAAATTTCAAGGTTATTTAGCTTTTTAACCAGGGCTTTCACATGGAAAGAGAAACCCCAAATACATTTGAGCAACCTTAAGCAGTAGTAGCTACGATAAACAAGAAATGAAAGAAAAAAATTAGTGATTTAAAAACTAATGAGTTATATCCAATAAGAGAAAAGCTGATAGATTTTCTTCTTGTTGTAGGGTACACCACTGATGTAAGTGGACTGATATTTGCATAAGATGATTATCAAAGAGGAAATGCATTTGTATTTATCTCCATTTTATGTAGTCTTTTGGCATCAAAAACTGTTCTCTCTCTTAAAAAAATTAATGTGGTGATAGCGTTCTCTGTGGAGAACAATCACTAAATCCACAAAGACCTTTTTAATCTCTGTTGATCCTGGCAGCAGTCTTTGGCAAAAGTTAAAGCAGCAATGGTGTCTTATAGAAGACTTCCTTGATTTCCCATGATGTAACAGGGTATGTAAATGATTCAGTAGAGTAAACTTTGAGATAAAAAAATTCTGAATGGGGATGGTCATGCAGGGATGCCAGTTCCAAGGCTTAGAGTACAAATATGCAATTAGGGCAACAATGCAGGCTTTTATGTCAAAATATTAGTTAGAATGCAAAATAAGAAACATCAGAAAACTGGTTACATTAACAGAGAAGTTTCATGTGGAAAGAAGTAGCATGTACTGCATGTACTGATTCTGCATGTAGCAAGAATCTTCTGTTGGCTGCATCTTCCATATTATGGAGTATGAAAGAGACTAAAAGCAACAATGATTTGTGGAAATTAGAGGTGGCCTTTCCCGCATTGCAGGTACATGTCATGGTTGTGTGAAGTTTGGCTAGTTTTATTCATAGCAAGATTATATGCTTTCCTGCTTTCAGTAAAAGTCTTTCTATTATACAGTCTGCACTGACTTATAATAATGATTTTTAAATCTGTTTTTCTTCCTCAGAAATGTTTGTGAAGTCTTGCCAAGGGGGAAAAAAAAAAGAGAAAGCGAACAAACTGAATAAACATGTATCAGAAAGAAGAAATGGTTGCAACTGAGAATGGCTGATTCTTGTCTCTGTGTACTCCTAGGAAATGCCAAACCAAGTCCTGCAAAACAAATTGTTAGAAATAGTCCTGGCTGTCGCAAACGTATAGCCTAAGCTGATCAAAGCAATGAGCTTCAGTCTGTAAAATCGTGAGGGATGATTCTGTTCCCAACAGCAGGAAAATATGCTGGAAGCCTGGCAATATCTGGTGCTTCTGAATTATTTTTTTTGTATGACATCTTTTGTGCTGTAACGAATCCTGCATGATTTACAGGTAAATTTGGAAAGCTGGAGGACAGCTTTGCTGCTTTAATAACTTCTGCTGCTCCTGTAAGAGGTTTATATTTGCATGCCAATTTAGCATGCTTAATTTGCTACTAAGGTTCACTGTTCTCATTGTTTCATATATCCTGGCATGAACTCATTTAATTTATTCCTTTGTTAGCCTGTGTCCAGCTGGTGAACTGCTAATCCTTGCAAAGGTTATCAAATGTAACAAAAATTAAACTAGATTTTTTTTTTCAGGAAGTAGTAAAGGAGATATTTGACTATGATATCCCTCTCACTTTAATGGCAGATAAATGCAACCATAATCTGCTTATAGTGCATAGCTGTGTTTACTTCAAAGAACTGAAATTTAAAAATATCATCCTTATAGTTATTTCTGTTGTCCAGAATGCATCTCTACCAAATTCCAGTGAGTGGAATTCTCTTAGCCTTCATCCAGGAGAGGATGAAGCACCTGTCCTATGAGGAAAGGCTGAGAGAATTGGGATTGTTCAGCCTGGAAAAGAGAAGCCTTTCAGGGTCCCCTTGCAACCCAAACCATTCCATGATTCTATGATTTTGATGTTTTCAAACTGAGGTTGGGCAGCATAGAGGACCAATTCTGGATTGTCATCCTTATATTATGTCAGCTCTTAGAGCTGTAAAAACTTCCAGCTCATGCTTCAGCTTTCCTCACATCTTAGACAAAGCCAGGGTGATGGGTACACTGGATAATGCGTGATATCCCTGGGAGGCATGTGAAAAGATTCACTTTACTGATCTTTGTTGGCAGTTATTACAATGATTTTTGAGACAGGCCAGTAAAATTTTCATTTTTTGGCCAGGTATAATAACTTAAATTAACTTCTTCTGTGTTACCATTTCCAGCACTAGGATTGCTTGCAGTCTTGGAAAGAGAAATGAACTTCTGAGAAACAAAATATTTTAAGTACATTTTTCTTCAAGTAGCATTCATAATCACTGGATTATTTGAGACAGGCATTTCAGTGCAGTATGGATAGCTGATATCCAGAGCTGTCCAGATTTTTTCTGCTCTGACTGGAGTAATATTGCTTATATGCTTATAACCAGTCACTAGTGCAAAAAGAAAAAAAAGGCAATTCAAAGCACTGAAATTAAAAACATCCTTATGGTAATTTTTGTTGTCCAGACTCTTATCTGTAGTGTTTTAACACTTGTTGCTGGAAGCAGCTTGTTGGTAGCAGATGGAATCTTGTAGTGGCCTTACCGTTCTTTTCAGCAGCAAGTTCTTCTCATGTATTTCTGTGTTGTCTTAATCCTTTGCCGCTGTACTATCCTGAATAACGTGTTTGTATATTTTCTAAAAAAAAAAGTACTGAGGCGCAGTTTTTACCTCAGCTGTCTGGGCAGCACAAGGATCTAGAGTCAGAGCAGGCACTGGGGGCGATGTTGTGTAGACATGAAGGGTAAAGGCAAGAAGTTTGGAGAGGGAAGTTGAAATCTGTAAATGAGATTCAAGGAGGGAGTGAAACATGATGAGTGTCAGGCAAAGCAAATGATAATTCCAGCAGCCTTGTGGATACAATGGAGAACAAGGCTGAAACTTCAGGAAGGAAGAGGAGGCAGTGAGACACAATGATTTTTCTCAATGTGATCAAGAGCAAATTATGCCTTGGTGCTTTTTCGGTTTTAGCAGTAGATATTCCAAAGCACTGTGATCCTTGGAAATTGATTTGCTCTGCTTGTTACTCTGATTATTTCTAGAAATTTGCTGAAGGTAGGAGCAGGAAAATGTTTTTTAGTGGCAGTCAGTCCTGCAAATAAGTGTTCTGGCACCACAAGGTAATTAATGCCAAATGTGTCATCATGCCTTGGTCTGAAAGGAATTTAGGATGGATGCCTGTTTTCTCAGTGAATAAAATACCATTTCATCCTAATTAGAATAATTTTTTACTGAGGACAGTGGTTAAATTATATTAACTATACCCTTCTCTTCAATATTTCTGTAAGCCCTGATGGGGACATTGCAGTTTGTACCAGTGACTGATCCTTTGGCTGATGTAAAACTGTACATGTGGGAGACATTTAATCTGGGGACAGGACTAAATCTAGTCCAAAGAGAAACCCTAGAAAAGTACATTGTGTAAGCATAAAGGCCCGAGAATAAATTGTTTTGATGTACTGATCCATTCCTATTGTGCCCAAATTACTAATGCAAACCTAACTTAATGTTGACAAACTGACAATTATTCAAATCTATTTTTATCTTTTATTTGGAGAATTGCTCCAAACCTGTGCTTTAGTACTTCCTAGTAGAAAAGAAACTACTTCTGTTTTTTGCAAACTGGATTTGTTCTTTAGCAGGAAGTCTCCAGTAGAAAGATTTCTGAGTCCTCACCCAACCGTAGATTCAGGGAAGGACATACCAAACCTGCCCTAAAATCCTGAACCGAAGTCTTTTGTAACCTCGCAGCTGGAAAAATTTACACTGCAAAGACACAATGGAACTGTGTCATCCCTGAGATTCCCATGCACATCACTCATTCCCCTCGTCATCATTTTCCCTCACATTTTATGCTGTAAAGGTGATTCATTTATACAGACAGAAGAGAACAAATACCACGAGGCAGAAATCAATCTGTCTGCACAGAAGCTATTTTTAATGCTGTTTAGAATAGCACACACTTTTTCCTGAAATGTGTTCAAAGATCATCATTCATGTGACAGAATTGTGTGTTTGCTCATTCTGCTTATTCTGTTGGATATTTTGGATTTCAGAGAAAACAGGAGCTGCTTGAGAGCAAAGAATTGCTAAAATTATAAACGTGCTACCATATGAACTCTTGAAAATGCCCATAAAAACTGACACATCAGTAGTGGATTAACATTAAAAACTCCTGTATATAGCAGGAAGCAGGGCTTAAATCTGGGGAAAACAATAGGCAGTAAGAGCCTTTGTATCTGGGAAGGATTTCCTTGTTTTATATTTGCTTGTAAACATGGCACGGGTTCTGCTGAAACATGTGGGGCAGTTTTAGTGATTTACATGTCTGAGAACTTTCCCTGGTGACAAAAATAGCAGGAATTTTATTTTTAAAACTGAAATAAAATGCTACCTAATCTGATTGCAGGGGGCACAGAAGCTTCTATTTCTACCCACTGCATTCAGAGCTGTTAAACTGTAATATTCCTAATCAGATGTGTAACAATGCTTCTGGTTTTCAAAGCCAAATGAATCATACAGAGGTGCCACACCAACCAGGTCTTATTCTTTCTTCCTTCTAATGAAAATTAATTCTTATTTTAAACCTTATTTCCAAATTTTCTGGGTGTTTAATCTGTCAGAACAAAAGCAGCGTCCTGAGCAAAGTTCTGATTCTTAAATCTTAATTCCCTGATTTTCTGCTCCAAGTTAATATTTTTCAAAAGAAAATTGACCTGATGTTCTAAATTTTTCAGAATTGCTGTTTTGTTACCCAGTGGCACAAGCACTTCTAGCCTTTTAAACCTGCTTTGTGCTTCTAAGTTAGTTTCAAGAAAGTGATTTACTTATTAATGATTGAAGAAATTTAATAATGCAGGATTTCTTTGAGTTTTTCTAGCTTGGATCCTATCACCTCATTTAGCAAGATGTTATATAATATGAAGAAATAATGCTTTGCAACAAGTGCTTGAAGTGAATTAATAATCTGAATTTCAAGGTCAATGGTACTTTTTGTACGTGCCAAGATGGCTATTGTTGCTTGGCACTGCTGGTCTCTGCAGGCCAGAAAATGGGTTTAAAAAGGCAGCAAGCTAAGAAACCAAAGTATTGCTTAATGACATACACGTGGTGACTGAAGACATGGTGCTACTGGGAAATTAATCAATCTCTTTAGTCCTCTCATAATTAGGTTTGCAGCCTTTAGGGAAGAGCTATGGTTAGGAAGATAGAGAACAAATGTTTCTAGAAGGAGTGGGGGGGGGGAAAGCCAGCCTTGAAGCTCCAAAATATGGACAAATGAAAAATAGTCATTAATATGTCAACTAAATTAATATCTAAATCTAAATGCCAACCTGGCCTCTCTCTGCAGTCTAAATACTCACTTTACTGTATTTTTTCTGCAGATAAGAACTGGAGGCCATGGAGGCAGCTGCTAGACAGGCATTTTCATGCCACGATTTCCTAGTGAGTGCTAGCTGGCCTAACAGAACCCTAAAGGTCCAAAAAAAGTCTGCTTCCGTGTTATGCTTTCACATGGGAGTTAAAAAAGACAAAAAGTCACATCAAATGTCAAATTTGTACACCTGAAGCTGGACATAAAATGATAAGAGATGTGGTGGATCTGTTCCACAGATTCCTCTTCGCACAGACCAGTTTAAAAGGATTTGTGCAAGCCAAGGAAAGACTGATTAGCTCAGGATGCAGCACAGAGCAGCGTGATTTGCCTTGTTCCAGCAGACCGGGGTCAGCAGCCTTGCAAGCTTGCCAGACAGTATTTTCTTTTCCCAAATTAGAAGTAGTGTGTGCCAATAGTAGGTTTCCTGGTTAATTCTGAACTGTAAATTGAGGGAGAGCCAGGTGCCCTGGCCTCATCCAGAGTCAGGATAGAGCTAATCAGTGAGTCCAGAGGAGCTCTCTGCCATGAAATCCAGCAGGAGCTGTGAGCCCGTGGTTGCCATACAAGGGGTATTTTGGCCAGTCGTTGGAGGCAGAACCCTAGAAGGCAACTCCTCTGTTGCAGCACCCAGGTATAAGAATAAAGTTATGTTTTCCAAAAATGTAGCAGATTTAAACAAAATGGAAAAACAGACCGTCACTGTGGGGATGTGCATTATCAAGACAGGAAAACATGTGCCGTAGTTAAAAGTATTTTCTCACTTCGAGCCCTTACTTCAATTATGGAAAAAAAGCAGCAAATTAATCCTGACACTCCTCTACCATTGGATTGAAACATCAGCAAAGTTTCTTTTTCAGTTCTTGATAGGCTTTCAGTGCTCACGTGGCAGATGTTCCTCAGCCCAGTCACTGTCAGACACTGGTTGGTACAATGACTGCTGACAGCACTGGGGGTATGGAGTGAGTGTTCCATGTTGCACTGGTGCAGGCTGCTGCTAATATTAGAACAGAATGAAAGCTCACTTCCTGGAGGCATCAGCAAGCTTTATTTGCAAATTTTTTTCAGTTGCATCAGACATGTGGAATAAATTATCATAAACTGCTTGTGATTAAATGTAAAGTACCAGGAGGATTTGCAATAGTTAATCCCTTTATTTCTGGAGTCTGTGAAGAGCAAATTAAGCTGAAGACTGATGCATAACTGGTTTTCATTAAACTAATTCTCTTATATTATAGTATTGTTGGGTTTAATTATGGAACATAATTTTAGAAATTATGAGCTTTAGAAATAAGGCAGTCAGCAACGTGTACTAGTCTATAACTGATGTTATTCTGCATGAACCCCAAGTTTATACTGTGATACTTTTAAAGTGACATTAGAAGTATTGAATCTTGATCCAACATTTTGTAATAAACTAGATCTTACATTGTACCAGTATATTACATGGCTATGGCTAAAAGCAGATTTTCCCTCTAAATTCTGCTGAAGATAATCCCCTATTCCCATATATTTTGATTTCAACAAACTTTTGGGAGACAGTTTTGCTTTCCATTTAACTAAAATAGATCAATTTCTGACATCTGAAAGGATTTACATCAGCAAATGTGAGTCTGTTTTAAAAAAAAAACAAAACACCTCAAACAATGAAGTCAAATTTTGTTAGAATGCAAAAGGGATAATCTGTGGTCTGGAAAAGTGTGTGAATAAAAGAGAAAGCAAGCAGGGAATAGTAAATGCACTCAGTTTCTCATTCAGTTCCTTCTCTCTTTCTTTTTCTTTTCCCTTTATCTATCTACCAAAGGAGCAGTTGCCACTGATGTTTGTGATGTAAATGCAGCCATGTCTGGAGCTCTGGACAAGAGGTGCTGTGAAGAAAGTGTTCTCCTCCTTCAGTGTCAGAAAAGGAGCTCAGGATTGCTGGTGAGTTCTCTGGGTCCAGAGAGCACTACGATCCTGGTGGCTGAGCACATTCTTTCCCTGGAGTCCCTGCGAAGATGCCAGGTTAAGTGGATTTTCTGCTTGGCTCCAGGTGTTGAGGTAAACCTCTAAGCCTGTGGTTTCTTGGGGCAAGGTGAGCTGATCTGGTAGTTTACCACTGCTTAAGGGATAATCCTGTTCCTTTGCTCCCAGCTAAGACACCCAGCACTTTGTGTGTTACCTAGCCCTTGAGAGAGTCCACTTTAACCTGTTCACCCAGCCAGAAAAGGGCAGGATTTTCTTGAGTGATTAAACTGAACTGATTCATGAAAACAGGTGATTAATGCTGTAGTTTGGGCAAGTAGCAAGGGTGGGACCACAGCAAAGAAGGGAGGAATGGCATAAAAGAGAATGGAAACAGAATCTTACCCTTTTTTGTTTGTTTGTTTTTCTCAGATTCTTGTGAAATTGCACCAGGAGATACAGCTCTGATTTGAGGAGGTAAATAGAAGCATTTATTCAGGTAGCTGGAAAATACTTCATTGCTAAAGGCAAAGCAATAGGTAGTGGAAGAGCATGGAGAGATGCTTTGTTTTGGTATATGTGCTTCTTGTTTGCCCTAGTTATAGCAAATATTCTTTTAAAATACTTGCTGAGTTAATTAGGCAAGGTCTTTTCTTCAACTAAATGGCATTTTTGTGTGTGTCACATGATACCTTTGAAACTCTGACTTCTCCACTGAAGGATCAGAAGACTGGAATAGAAAAAGGGGAGACTGTGTGCACACATCCTTCTTGACAAGGGAAAGCACTGGCATTGCAAGGCATCACTGAATTAGGGTCTGATTGGTCTGATTTCCTTGTGCGTGTCTTCTTTTTCCATCTGGAAATTTGTTTGTTGGAGGAACCTGAGCCTTTTCTACATTTGTCCAGGATTTATGGATGTTCAGTAGCTTAGGCAGAGACACTGTGCAGTTTGAAGATTTCAGATATGTTCATGTTACATTTTCAGAACAGACACAGAGTGCATTTGCAGCAAGTCAGATGTTTTTTTGGGCAGTGTCACAGAAGCCTCCTGTGAAGCTAATACGAGTATTCGCCGTAATTCCAACATGAACCAGAAGCACTGAAATATTTTATAATAAGCATGTAGTTTTCACTGTCTGTGAAATCTTGCAAAGTATGACAGCCAAACCCTGCTGTAGGGAAATGTGGGACTGTAACATGCACGAACAGAAAAGAATGGAAACAAAAGTATAATAATCAGTATGTGCAGTGACCCTGACCAAAACACAAAACATGCCACCTTTTGTAAATAGAACTTGCCTGGGTTGTACTGAAGGCTGTGAACATCAATTCACAGAATGCAACTTTTCCTGGAGGGTAGGATTTTTTTTTCTTCTGATTTTCTACAAATTTTGCCCAATTGGATGTCCCCTCTGTTCAGCAGGTGTGCCTCATTCTCAAGCACTGGCATGCAGTTCAGTGAGTTTAAAGCCTGGGGAACAATATTGCTTAAAGTTTTGGCCGCAGGGTTTCTGTTCCAAGGCACTTCAAACATCCTTCCCCCCAGGACCCACCCTGACTTACTGCTGGAGGTGGTACACAATCAGTAGCAGTCTCCTTCAGTCACAGGGGTGTGCTAATAAGCTAAAGACAACAGGCAAAGGAAATACTATTCAGAGGTCTTGAGGTCCCAAGGGCTATGACTCAGATTTGGGACAGGGTGCGAGGAATTGCTTTATTTGGTATGTGTTGCCTTCTCCAGCGCCGTGTCATCGTTGAGAGTGAAAGACTCCCGTACCCAACTCTTTTCTCCTTGTTTATAAGGGTGAGGTATGCGGATCATGCTCCTGCTAAACAAATGGAGTCACACCAGGTTTTCCATGTTCTAGATGTAAGCTGGCGAAGGCTGAGCAATCCAGAGTTGAGAGTGCTGTTGTGCAGACATAATGAACTCCAGCACCATTACGTGTAATGCAGCTATGCAGCTCCACGTGGGCCCTCCAGTGCCTACCCAGCTCCACGTAACAGGCTCAGGGGACTCGTTCCAGTGCTCTGATTTAGCATGGGACTATGTAAATACCTCACAACGTCTGAAAAATTTCTAAGAATGTGGCCTTTACAAGATAAGAAAGTACAAGTGGGTGCCCTAACTGCAGCTGTAGCAGCAATTACTGGTGTAATGTGGCAAGAGAAGAATAATCATAGTAAAATGATAATTATAATCCTCTGACCTGGCACTGATTTGCAGAAGTGTTGTGGCTGTAGTTTCTGGATGCTTGGCAGAGAATTCTGAGCATCCTAACATCATTCCTTCAATCAGATACCACATGCTTTAAGTTTTAGGTTATTTTAATAACATCTTTATTTGATTCAGCCTTGGGTTAATTTTATAATGAAGGAGACAAGAGCTCATTAACAAAAAACCTGATGCTTTAATACTCTTTGGTTTAGCAGCTAGTGGCTGTGACGTGAGGTAAATCACTTACATGCATGCACTAATATCCACCACTGAGCCTGTAACCCACAGCAAGTTTTGGTACTAAATAAATTTTATCTTTCCTCTGACTGCAGTCAGGACTGAGGTTTGCTCATGTCAGCAACCACATGTGTTGCTGTACTGCTGGTAATCGCGAGGAGTTACTGAACAAACTCAAGGCAGGGACTGTGCATTCAGTTTTTTATACTGCTCTCATGCCCCAGTGATCAAAATGGAATACTGGGAATGCTGCATTTAAACCAAGCCTGACAGGAAGGATTAACTGGGACAAGCACTGATTTCAACTTGACCGTGAATGTTTCTGAAATATACAAGTAAGAAAAGGTAAATACTGAATGTGAGGGACATCCTGATCCTTTTATCTGAGCTCACTGTTTAGTAGGAAGGGGGAGAAGTTACTTTCACGTTTTGTGAATGCCTAAGGATCTGAGCATGCTCTGTCAAGCAGGATACAGAGCAGACTGCAGCTCTGTTCTGTGTCTGTTAAGGAAATGAGCCCCACCTCTGCTAAAATGGGCAAAACATCCTTGGTAAACAGAGCATTGGGCAGAGCTTACACAATTAGCAATTACTCTGTGAAGCCCAGGCTGGCCACTGCCCAACTTCAGCTGAACTTTTATCCTCCCCCAACATTTTGTTTAGAAACTATTTTTACTTTTAAACAATAATACTCTCCAGCAACACCAATCCTACAGGACGTCAACTGCTCTGACAGTCATCCCAACTCCTGCTTAACTTGGGAGCAGCAGATGCCATCTCCTCTAACAGAAACGATGAAAAGTCAGTGACCAGTACTTCATGTCCTATACATCTTCATTAATGAAAAGGAAACAAGTTACTTCCACAATGCTCTATTGTCACACTCGGTCCTGCACAAAGGCTTCTTCAGTCATTGTGACAGCGCGTTCTTCATGATGGAAAGGGAATATGTTGGAAAGCTGTCAGTCAGGGGACCGGCCGAAGCCCTGGAATCATCTCTGCCCTTGGTTTGGATTCAAACTGTGTGCCAAAGAGTATTTTGCTGGTTCCAGTTTATGTGAGTAAGACTATGCCTTAGTTTCCTTTCAACAATCAATCTCATTTTGTAATTCAACAAAAAATTTGAATCTTTAGTCCTCTGCTACTTCCAGTTTTGTCTTAGCACACCTCCTGGAAAGTGTTGGCAAAATAACCTCTGCTCTGCGACAGTTTTTGAGTTTGGATAGGTGGGTACTTGCCCAGAATTACTTGAAACATTATTAACCACTAATGTTTTCCCAAATCAAGAATCTCCTTCCTTTGCTAGCAGCATATTCAGCTCTTCACAGCCCACAGCTTCCCAGCTCTATTAACTGGCTGGTTACACTCTAAGCACAGTTATATTGCAGCCAAGGTCTCTTTTTGAAAATAAAATTGAAAGCAGCACATGTGAAGAGGAAGTGATGTAGAGAAAGCAGGAGGATAGAGTTTACTTTTGTTTCATAATCCAATTACTTTGGATACACTGAATCAATGGGGCTGTTCCAGCTCTGAGAATAAGGCCTGCTCATGTCACTACGTGCTTGGAATCCCAAGATCTGCCAATTCATGCTGGCATAACTAAAGAGATTCCTGCTTCCAGCTCTCTGCCTGTTCTCCTAGATGCTCTCAGGCCAGTGGGAGGGGGGGCAGCTGGGCAGTGCTCCTGCCCTGAGACACCCCAGTCTGGGGCAGCAGAACAAGCAGCCATCAAGTTCAGTCTTTGCTGTCCTGTGAGCAGGCTCCAATTCACAGTCCTTCACGGATTTTGGCTTCAGCAGCTGAAAAGGTCACTATCCTGCTAGCACTCATAACTCCAGCAAAAATTGTAATCAGAGCCTCCAAACTCATCACAGAGGGTTAAACCCCATTCTTCAGAGCTGTCACCAGCGTGGATCTGTCAAAATCATTGCTTGCATCCGAGGTCAGTGAAGTCAACTAGCCAATGTGTATCTGTATGCATGTACACACATGCTTTTAAATACACTTATGCCTGTTAGCTACGATCTCCTGGTGAGCATTTGATTCCTCTATGGTTCTGAAATGAAGCTGGTTTTGTCAGCAGTTTGTCAAATCGTGTACTGTGAGTTTTTCCCACCAAGAGGAGTAGTAGCAGAGCAGCACTGTGGGAAAAGTGATTTATTGCACACATGTTGTAAGGGAAGTTGCTCTGAAGAATATTTATATTTATTATTTAAATGAGATCATCTGGGGATTTTTCTCAAGAAAGGAATAAGAAAATCTTAAATGGATGCAGCTCTGTGTTGGTGTGAGCAGTGACCATGAATTTTTGTGGGAATGTATGAAAAAAACCCCAAACTCTTGCTCTGATTTTGAAAAATAATGTAGGAGTTATTTTGGGAGTAAAGCCTCCAAATTCCTACCCTTTGGGTGTAAAGCAGGCAAATGTCTGGATTTTCGGAATACAAAACGATGCCAGTAGATAAATGTTTGGAATTATTTTGACTGCAGCCAGCAAATATATCTCATCACTATGGTTGCAAAAACAAACACCCACCAAAGAACTGTATCCGACGCAGGGAAAATAATTAAGGGAAATGGAACAATTTGAAGCTTGTATTAAATTCTTCACATTCCCTCACACAAATCAGTAGTTAGAGGGGTGAACTGTGACCTCGATGTGACTATTCTGTTTGAGTTCTTGCCATTCTAACAGTAGCAAATAGGGCAAACACTACGTAAAAATAGAAAGGAACTTGAGATGTATCCTCCTACTCTGAACCATTTTCCATCCCACATTTTTGATGATCGATGTGAATTTGAGAGTATAGTTTTGCTTTTGAGTCCAAATTGAAAATAATTCGGGGTTTTTTACCTCTGGTTTGGATAGAATTAAAGACAACAGAATTTCCCAGAAGTGCCTTACTGTTAGGAGTTCTGCCAGCTCAAGTTCAATGGGACCAATCCATAATTAAGCAAGCAATGCAGTTCTGTACCACTAACAAAAATAATTTCCTATAAAATAAATTCATATGTTTTAAACCCCAAATATTTTAATTTAAAAAATAACAATAAAAGGAAGAAAAGAAAGAATTGTGTGTCCATGGTTAGATAGCCATAAAAGGAATATAAAATTTATCAGAGATTTTGGTACTTGGGGCACAGCTCACACTGGAATGGCTGGTGCCCTTCCTTGTTGATGTGTTGTGCAGCTGCTAAGCCATCAGCATTTAGAACCAGGCTGAATGTGAAATTTATGCTGTGTTTTCACGAGCAGGGTTGGGTGTAAATAGCCATGAAGCATTGTCTCATCCGGGACCTAAGGTGACACTTCTGAGGAGGGCAGTCTTGGAGAGAGGAGGAGCCAGAGGAAGACACACTGCAGCTGTCCCAAAATAAGGTACCAGTTTTCACAAATCCAAGCCCTAAATGTGTATGATACCCCTTCCCCTAACTAACAGCCAAACAAATAAACCCACCACAAAACCCATCCCTGTGGGTAAGAACCTTAGTCCCACAATGTCCTACCTGTAGTTTTCTGCTCAGACTGAGCTTGGAGAATCATTGCTCGCTTTGCTGTGAGTGATTCTATCAAGGCAGGCTATGCCAGCAGTTGTAAGGGTTAGGGTGTGGGTTAGCCTTAGGGTTAGGTTTAGGATTGGTGTTAGGGTCTAGAGAGCCAAATATCCTACAGCTCCAAGAGCACTGGCACTGGAAAAGGCATGCCAAGGTGATCCTGGCAGGGCCCCAACACTGCTGCTCCTACAGCTTTCTGATCTGGACTACCCATGGTATTGGGTTTGGGTTTGGGGTACGGCTAGGTTTAGGATGGGGGTTAGACTTAAGCTTAGGTTTTAGAGAATCAAACATGCTACAGGACCAGGAACACTGGGGCTGGAAAAGGCATGCCAAAATGATTCCAGCAAGGCCCCAATATTGCTGCTCCTACATCTTTCTGATCTGGGCCACCCATGGTATTGGGTTAGGGTATTGTTTACAGTAGTGTTCATGGTAGTGGTCAGGGTTGTGGTTATGTTAGTTGGTAGGGGTAGTGTTTAGCACAGTATTTAGGGGTCTGGTTAGGGCAGTGTTTAGGGTACTGTTTGCAACAGTGGTTAGAGCCAGTCGTGTGCGTTAGGTTTAGCTTTAGGGATGAGAGAGTCAAAGATCCTACAGCTCCAGGAACACGGGGGCTGGTCAAGGCGTGCCAAGGCGATCCTTCCTCCTCCTCCTCTTTCTCTGGAAAGGTATTGTTTCTCATCATATTCCTGAAAGATGGTGCACATCCATGGGACATGCGTCTCGTTCTCTGCTGAGAAGGTACAGTGATGAAATAACACATAGAAAACTTCAAAACACTGCGTAAATTCTTCCTTCAAAAAAAAGGTGAATGTTCCTTTGCTACACCCCTTCATGTTTTTGGAGAAAGTGAATCAGGAAGGCCTAAAGACATGTGAATCCCTATCAGTAAAATAGTTAACCCTAATAAATTCCTGATAATATGCTTATTATTTCAGACTATACCATACAAAAGAAACACTATCTCACAGATAGCATAAACAGAGCTTACACTGAAACCAAATGATATCTGCAGACTGACAAAGGTACTGTGGAATTAAGTAGTACAATGATTCACTTCCAAAATCTTTTTGACATCGCCTTATTTAAAAGTAAACTTCCGTATTTAAATTGCAGTTCATGGCTACCCACAAACTTTACAGACAGCAATTCCAAGCTAGGAAAGGAGTGAGGATGTTCTACCTTACCTCATCTTATGTATTTTGCACCAGAAAATATACTGAAATATACTGAAATTAGGAATTTTCAATTAGTTTATGTAATTTGCCTATAAATTTTAGAAAAGTAATTTGTAAATCCATTCACCTCCCTCCCCCAGACAGCAGCAGGGTGACATCATATAAAGGGAATGAACACAGTGCTGAAAGTGACCTGCTGGTTTATATTAGCCTCCCTGATCAGGCACATCCTGTGCAGCACCGGTTCAGCTTTACCAGTTTGAACACAGACAGATAGTCTGTATGAACAAAGAGTGAACCAAGAGTTCCCTGTGTAGAGAAGCTTCCCTGCACCCAGCAAACAGAGAGCAAAGCTGTTGGGAACTTTTCAAAGGTGAATGCACAGTCATTCCTCTTCAGACACAGAACATTTTCTGTACAAACTTAACACGTCCTCCTCCTTCGAAACAGTAACACAGGAATGAGCAGGATGAGAGATAAAAGAGGTTAAAATTATTATAAATAGTCTTTCTAAGTGACACCCTTCATCCTGACGAATGTCTACGTGCTTGCCAAAACAGATGGAGAAACTAAGCTGGAAGCTAAGGAGAAAGTGGGTCCGTAGGCAAGGAAGGGAAAAATAAATCATGTTGTGTTTTTAGAACAGTGGGGTACCATGTTCAGGCCTGATAGCAGAGACTGCTTGCAAAGTTTGGTTTTGTGGGACTTTAATGATGGTTTTCTGTGGCTACTGTTACACATGTAAACAACAAATACACCTCTATCTTATTAATAGTTGGGAAAATTTCATTTTGTGAGGATGGATTTGAAAACCTCTGTGCTGAGAAGGGAGGGTGGGGTGGCATTTCTTCCCTCGATACAAATTCGGACTCTGACACCATTAATAACAGCTGTGTGTGTAACTGTGGAGCTGCCAAAGGTGAAATGAAAGGCAACTTAAATATTTTTTCCTTCCTGAGTTCAACACCTATACAATCCCTTTTGTCTACCCATTCTGTGTGTGTGTGAAATATATGGATGCTCCATCGTAGCTAAGTTACTTTTAAATGCTGGACACAGCCAAAAGAAATTTATATCGTCCCTTATAGAATCCCTTCTTGAATCCTTTGTTAGATTAACTGTGTGAAAACATAATCTTATCCTTAATTTATAATTCTTTTGTCAAAAGCCTGATTAACATAGTGTTTATGTCTATGAGTGATGAAGGCAACAGCAATTTAATAGTAACTCATTTAGTTACTATTAAACTAAATGAGTTAATAACATTTAGTGTGTGTTACTTATATCTGTGCAGTAATCGACTAAAACAGACGTGATGTTCAGCTACTGGTGATAACAAAGGCAGTTGTACCACTGCAGTTAATCAATGGATGCTCTGAAAACTGAGGTCCTAAGGAAGAGTAGGAAGAGAAGGAGAAGCAAAAGGAAAGAAAACACCAAACAGCCTTGTGTTTGAACTGGGTGTTTGCCGAAAGATCTCAGCCCCCTTGTAGGAAGTCTGTTGGGCAGGTGGGCTGGCAGAGATGCACAGACAGCTGGTTTTGTCTGGCATACAGGTGTTTAACTTGGCTGCCTGCAGCTTACCTATGAGATGCCAGATCTTTTGAGGGGATCACCTTGTTTAACAAGAAGTGGCTCTTGTCCATTCCCATATTGAGTTCCGTGAATGAGGCTGTGTGGATGTTTTCACTTCCTCTCTGCTCACCTCTTTGACATGGTCCAAAAACCCCATTCACCTTCTGCTGGATTTAATGGGAGAGAAAACTTTGCGGGTATGGTATGGTGGTTTTGCCTTGTATTGGAAGCAGAAGATGTAACAAAAACAGATGTTGCTGATGTTTGATATTGAAACTATTGTTAACGTTATGTCATTCTTCAGAGGATTCTTTTTCGTTTGATTTCGATAGACTGACAAACATTAGCTGAGCTCCGTGTGCTTTTATTTGAAATAATGTTTTTCAGTAGTTCCCAGATGAGCTAGTACTTGATTGTAAGTATTTTGGGATTCAGTGCTGTGAAAGTTTTGGGGTTTGTCCAAAATTTAAACTGCAGAAATAGCTGTAAAACAACAGCAAAGGCAGTTTGCTTTTTTCCAAGCTGTAGTAAGCCATAAAGTAGAGTAATGCACTGGTAATAGATGTCAACTGAGAATCCTCATGAATGGTGTCAGATACACACGATTAATATGCTGTCTGCTACAACAGAGTGTCAAATACAGATTTGTATAAGTAGGTTAAATAAGTTTTCCCCAAGCATAATATTGTCACTGGTGTGCTTTTCCTCTGGTGCTAAGTGCGATTGCAGCCTGGCTGATCTGGGACTGCTGCTGAAGGCAAAGTTCTCCTGTTGCGTTTTTGTTTCGTGACCTGACTGCCCTGTCAAGCAATCATTTGATTCCTCTCGCGGCTTTTATGTTTCCTGTATGGAATCAGATCTGTAAGAGTCTGGGCAACCTCTCTTAAATTCAGACATAAATTTCTGACCATTGTAAAAGGACAATAGTCGAATGTTGATCTGACTTTGGTGTCTTTAATCAAGAAATACGAATTTATGCAGAGTACAATATTTCGTTCTTGCTCCACAGCAAAAGCTGCGTTTCATTACTTTAACTTATAAACCCTCAAAATGCTATTAAAAAGCACTAACACTGTTCTTTATGAATGCAGGTTGTGCAGTCAACCTCCTGAACAGTGCACTGAAAATGTGATTCCCACCCTCAAGATGCACTTGGTCTGAAGAACTTGCTGCAACATCTGTATTTTGTTCTAAAGAAAGCTGTCTGAAGATTCTAAGCTCGTCAACTGAATTTTTTAACATTAATTCTTGTTGGCAGCAGCAGTTATAGTCAGTTAACAAGTTAACAAGTCAGTTAACAAGTAGCTCCTAAAACATGCGTGTGTTTTTGTGTGTGTGTCATTAAATAAATAAACTCATGAATGGCCGTTGTGTATATACAGAACCAGGTAGTTCTGTTGTCAAGTTTTCAGAAATTAGTATTTAAAATAAAGCTACTGGCCCAGAGAGACAGCCATTCTTAAGTACTCTATGTGTATGATTGTTTTTTTAAGGATTTTATTTTTAGACAAGAGGGAGGTATCAAATAACTGTAGAAAAAGGAATGTGTTTATGTTTGAGATGAACAATCCTGTTATGATATTTCCAAGTCTCTTTTAATGCAGCATGTTTTCTTTAAGTTTCAGAGAGATTAAAATTAAAAACAAAACAAAATAAAATCAAATCAATGAAAATGCAGGCAGAGCCAAGTAAGAGGGAAATAAAAAATGAATCAAGAGAAGTCTGTGTGTAAAGAAGCAAAGTGGGAAAACGAAAATTTTAATGCAAATAAGTATCTGTGCCAGTCTACTTTTCAGAGACTGTTTGTTTCAATGGAAGTTCAGCTAGTAGAAACCCAGGATTATTAAAACTAAGAAAAGGGAGCCATTATTTGAAAGTAATATGAATTTAACTGATGGAAGAAACAGGTCCATTAGCTGTAGCAATCCTTATGAACACTAAATACAGTTTGAGAAGTTTGAATTGCTCTTTTAAATATCTTGGTTTCTACTGTACACTTGTAAATCATGACAGTTCTCCGTTTATGAAATGTGTAACTTAGTGGATTTCTCCTAAAACTGAAGTGCTGATTATTTTTTAAAGTGTTGTGCATATTCCTATTTATTCTCATGTGATACCATTGACTGAAGCCTTACACTGAATAATGTATCTCAAGAAATGCTGTGGAATCTCCTGACCTGTTATGCCAGGATGTATCTGAGGTGTTTCAGCATCTGCCTTGGATGCTGTAGCTCTAGCTGTAATCAAAATATGGTGTTTGGGTTGCACTTTAGACATCCACGGTGCTTTATCTTATCTAACCAGGCTGCCTATACGACATGCCTAGTTACAGCCAGATTAACTGGTTTTCACAGGCGTGGTAGTGCAAAGCTGTTCAGACATGGCCTGCAAATCCAGGCCAGCCCCTGGAATACCATGTGAAACCTGGATGGAGTGGTAAAGGTATTACACAAACGAATTGGGGATTTTTGGGGTAGATGTATTGATTTTTGTTGAGTGGGTGGCTATTAGGAGTGAAATTTAGAAAAATAATGCTGTGGGTCTGAACAAATGACCTCCCAAGTGAGCAGTGCTCTCGTCAGGACAGTGACCTGCCCCCAGCCTGAACGGGTACAGGTGCCCAGGGCCAGCAAACCAGGGGCTCAGAAGAATCAAAGGGTAATTTTAATTGGAAAGGCAAATTTTTAAATGGTTGGCACCTTCTTTTCATAGCTGGCACCACAGATTTATCCCACTGAAGTTCCTCCGAAGACCAGCATGCTGGAAAATGTACACTTCTGGGAGAGGGTAAGGAGAACCAGCTCCTCACCACAGTCCAGCACCCCGGAGAATTTTGCAAGACTCAATCACAGCTGGAGCTTGTGCTCTCAGCCTGAGGTAACCCATGAAATTTCGCTCCTGAACAGTCATTTTGCTGAGTGCCTCTAAATCAGTTTTTGCAGTCATGCCAGAGAACAAGCTGACAGTCAGTCAGCTTAGCTTCACAGAGAGGGTGCAAGCTTTGCTGTCCTCAGCCCTGTGAGGCTGTTCTGGAAGAGATGGTGTCTGCTCCACCCTCCCTCCCTCCCTGGGGTACCGCAGCTCCCCGCAGGTGCTAACTGATGGCTGAGCAGCACAAGTGACACGTCTGATTGTGTCATTGCTGGTGTTTTACTGCAGTGACTGGTTTATTATGCCAGCCCGTGGTTGCACCCTAATCAAAAATCCATATGGCTTGAGGAATACAGGATAGGATAACAATCAGTGGTGTAGGGTCAGCTCGAACCCTTAGGTGCTGAGTTGTCACCAGAAATATTTGGTTTCCCTTTAATATACTACACAGCAGATTGCCTTCTTACTCTAAGCGAAAAACTGATATTGAATTAGAAGACCTTGCTGTATATGAAAGAAACTCAAAATACTTAAAAGAGGGGAATGTAAGGGTAGTCATATAGAATGTGATATCTGAAACAAGAGCCAAGTTAAAAAATGATTAGCTGTTTACCAGCCAAAGAAAATAAGTCTCTGTGAGACCTAATCTGCCTGCTCCTCTCCTAAGGCTCATATACCAACTCAAGGGAGTTCTGCAGTGGAAATGTACATTTAATTCTGATTTGTTTTACTTGGCACTTGTATTTCTCCAACCTTACTGATTTCAGCATTCAATATTTTAATGATGCATCTCATTAAAAAAGACCTAAGATCTTAGTCAATCAGTCCTGAAAAATAATACAAGTATCAGTTCCCTTAAATGACACGTGGCATTATTCCCAGTGATTGATTCAGAAGAAAAGGGACCAGAGCTGCACGCAGTACTATAGGGTATAGGTAAGTAATTTATTTCCATGGTGGCAAAAAGATACTTCTTGTTTTGTTCTCAATTCATTCCTGATTATTCTTTCTTAGCCTTTTCTGTGTGAATTTATTCTAAGAGATGTTGAGTGATTTGGAAAGAAAAAGTCAAGAAAACTGGTCAGTATTTTGGGTCTACTTTGAAAACCCTGGAGCACAGTAAGACTTAGACACCCTTACTATTCATGTATTCTCCAGAAACCACATAGATTTCATTTTGGACTATATAATTTGGAATGGTGGGTCCAGTTTTCAGACATGCATCTCCAGTTCATGTGTATTTGCAAGGACTGGTTATTGACACATACAAATCTTTTAACAAAATTCTCATCACTTTCAACTAAATGGGTTTCTCCTTCAGAGAAATGCCACATGCATTTTGAACCTCTAGCATAAAATAGAAATGTAATGTAGATTGTAGACTTTATGCTTGGAAGGTCTGTGTACTTAATATTGTCTTACACGTGGCTTATGAAGCTCTTTTAACTTCTTCAAGTAATGGGAAAAAAAAAGTTACATTTTTTTCTTTTAGCATGTTCATTACACTACACAGGATGTTTTAGGAATAGAAAAATTATGTACTATTGTAATCAATTATATTGATTTTCTTCTGTAATGCGTTTGCTGCTACGGAGTCCACTTAGTGAAATCATGTCTGCTACCACTTTCTGTGTCTTTTTGTGATCTTTTTTCTTGTCCCTGTTTGTCTCAGACAAACCTAATTTTTATCACGTTGTTTGCTTAAACTAGATTATCTTCACTGCAATCATAACTTCAGAGCATAAAAAAATCAAACCAGGTTAAATACACACCTAGTTAGTGTATTTAAAAGTAGTAGTTTAGAGAACGAGTAATTTACTGTATTTCACCAGCAAATCACAGATTTGACTAGTCCTTGAACAATCCTTAGCAGGCAAATTTAGGATGGGTTTGAGGTATGTCTACATAAAGCTATGAATATATATTTGGATAGATTTTTCCATAGCTCTTTGAAAGTCTGGCCTCTGTTTTATAAAGTTTGTAATTTTTTCAGTTGTGAAAACAGAAGAAAATGATCTGGTATTTACCTTGCTCCTTCACATGCCAAACATCTCAAACTGAAATAATTTCTGTATTGTAGTGACTCATTCAGTCAGAGAAACTCAACACATTTTACTCACATGAACGTTTTCAACATCATAATACTTCTGTGAACTAGTTAATTGTTATTAACCCCATTTTACAGCTGAAAAACACAGTGATAAGAGAGATGAGAAACCACACTTTCAAAAATGACCTCTAAAAACCAGGATTTTTGAGAATCCTGAAAAAAATTCAGGAGCCCCTTTTGAATGCAGACATCAGTCACTTTGCCAGTGTCTCCCAAGAAATTTAGCAATTTTGTCAACGCATCTTCTGGCTCTCAACTTTAAAATATTTTTTGCATCTTAACTGTATTATTTCGAAATGAAAATGAATGTATACTTTATTCACTCGCCATCAGATCTACTAAGAATAAATAATACAACACCGACTTCATCGCGCTGGTGAGTGCTGTGCTCCAGCCGTTTATTTAGCAGTGATGCTATTTATAGAAAGCTCCTTCACGTGATGGTGTTGCCAGTAACACAGATGTCCCTTGAATGCACTCTATTTTAAATAGAGGTGAAAGGCTAAGGAACATATAAAAGAACCCACCTTTAATATTTCAATTTAACAATAACAAGCAGGGTGTGGCCACCCTGAAACTGCGGCTGGTCGAATGCTTGGGAGAAGGGAAGGGTGGGAAAGCTCTCTGCTTACCAGTTCCACAGTCTCGTTAGTGAAAACACATCTGACACCAGTGATTGTGGCCTGAGAGATACAGTGAGAATGGGTGGTGCTTTCAGTAATTGCTGTGAATAAACAGTCTTTCTAGTATGTGGAACATAGCCGTGGAATTAGCAGTTTTATGAGTGTTAATGTACTTATATTTTAGAGGCTGTGGATGTAAAACTCAAGAATTCTTGGCTGTTTCAAAAAAAAAAAAATTATTTCTTTAAAATACTGTTTTTGCCCCCAAGGGCACTGTGAGAATCTGCACATAAAGCTTATCCTGAAAGTTTCTTCTTCATGCTCAATTTGCTGTCCTTAAGCTGGACACTGTCGTATTTTCAGTGTTTAAAATGAGACTTACTGGCTGCCAGTTACAGAAAATGCTGTCATTCCTATTTGACGGTGGTTTAACAGTAAATTAAATTCACAGGAATGTGGGAAGGTCAAAGACAGAAAAAAATGCACATTTTACACATGGATAATCCTCCCTGGAATAACATGGATTTCGTATTCATTTGGGTTTGGAGGGTTCTTTTGTGTGTGTGTTGTTGTTTGGGGGGAGTGTTGGGTTTTTTGTTGTGTGCTTGTGGTTTGGTTTTGTTTGTTTGTTTTCAATTAGAGAGTGACAATCTGAACTTCCTGTGAACTGAAAATTTGAGGCTTAAATAATATGTATTTACCTGAAATCAGCTTAGTAGAGGCTAATCTAGCTTCATCCTAGCCCTGGAGAGAAAAAAAATCACATCTATTTCCAGCCAGAATAGACTTCCAGTAACCCACAGTCACCCAGAACTTGCTCTCCAACATATGAGGTCACCTGGAACAAGAGCTTGATTTTTTGAATTCTCCTTTTATTGGGATTTATTCATTTAGTTCTGATTCAAGAGGAGCTAGAAATGAAGAAAAAATATGAGTGCTGTATAGAATCACAGCTAATGTGTTCTGCTGTTCCAGAAGACTCTACCAAATAACTTCCATTCTGCTTTATCTAGCTATGAAGGAATTTTATTCTGAGAAAAGGGAGTATTTTTCAGAGTGCGTAGCATGGTTGAGTGTCTGCCATAAAATAGACTGTTCATTCCTCCAAAAACTCTACAAGCAGGTTGTAGTGAGTCTAGTATCTAGACAGATTTTGTCTGGGCTCATTCAACACATGGAAAAAATATTTCATCCCATTTCTTCCCAAACTGACACCGCAAAGCCGTTTCATTTCTTTTTCCTGACATGTTGTTGTGTTGTTCAATACTGGATGTAGTCTCCCCTGACTTTGGAACGAGCTGGCAGGATTGAGCAAAACCCTTTCCTTTGCACAGTGAGAAGGAAAAATGAGATCATAAAAGAGAAAGTTAACTACGGGGTAATGATTGGGCTCCCTGTACAGAAACATCAAGCACACCTGAAGTAAATGACTCTGGTAAGGCTTGCTAGCCACATACTGTACAGCTATTTTTGTTGCTTTCTGTACCTTAAGGCCTCCTACAATAAATTCTCACCTGGTGAGAATCTGGTGGGCTGTCAACTTGAACAAATTAGTAATGCTGCCGATGGCACAAAACAACAGTACCTTCCCATCTGGGTCGTCTTCTGATCAAAGCAGGAAAAGATCAAACCCCTTCCAGAGATAAGCAGCACTAAAAAACTCGCAGGGACACTAAATATTAACAACTTTTTGCTCCTGCAACTTCCAGTTGGGTGGGGGAGGAAGGAAGATCTGCAGCCAGCTCAGAGAAGGCTATAGTGTTTCTGGAATGAATGGGAAGTGCAGGGGTGTAAAACTTACTGCTGTCTTAGACAGGAGTCAGGCTTTACTTGAACAAGGGAGATCTATTTCAGAGCTCGCTATTGAACTGTGAAGGTAAAAGGAGAACAAGATGCATTACAAAGACATTCAAAAGGTGTAAAAAGCTTGACTTACCACCATTCTTTTGTCTCTGTGATTCTCTTCAATCTGGTACCCGTGTTAGTAGCTGCCTATTTTTACACTGATCCAGTTTGCTTAACAGTTTGCTCAAATCTCTGCATAAGCAGCAGCTGAGAAAAGAAGTAGGGACATATCTGAACAAAAAAGTACATCAGTGATGGGAAAATTCAGAAAATTCAATGATGGCAGAGGATCCTGATAAAATGAGAGCAGAAAACCCACGAGCAGAAGCAAGTCCATCATAAATGGGGGACAACCAGAGCTTCCCCTCCAACAGAGTCTACTTTGAAGGAGTAAGCAAATAATTTATTCCAGGACTATAGCTCTTATTCTTGTCAAGGGCTGCTGCAAAGAGATCACAGTTTCCCCGAATTTACAGCTGACAAATCAAAGGTCTTTTCATATATATCTTATCAGAACTGGGACTGCTGCTTGCTCGCAGTGACTCAGATGAGTAGCAGGGAATTATCGGTCTTCTCCCGTGTCTTTTATCATCTTTTGTGAACCAAGATGTCTGCAGATGATTAGATATCTGGGCCTCAAAAGTAATTTCCACAAAAAAGAGTGCCAGTAAAATGTGACCGCTCAAGCGGTCCTAGGAAATGCGAAGGGCAGAGGAGATGGGTGATCCCTCATAACTGAAATCCTAATTATCGTTAATCAACCATGAGTTAACTGTGAGTCACAGCCTGTCAGGGGTGCAGCCGTGGGCCTCGGGAGGTCTGAGCTTAGCTTCCTGCTTTATGGCAGACCTGGCTCCCTGAAGCTGGACCAGTAATTTAATCACTGTTGGCCATCTCCAGCAGGGGTGATCAGCTCCGACCTTTCGCCTCTGTTGCCTCTGCAGACTAAAGGCTCCCAAAACGTGGCAGTCTGTCACTACAGTGCCTAAGCTCTGCACAGCCTGATTAGACATGGGGCCCCTTGCACAGTCATCTGGCAAACACCATAACACAGTTCATAAATAATAATGTTTTACAATAACCCTTTTCTTCAGTTCCCAAGGAGAAGACGTAACACGTTGTGTGAAAGGAACAACTCTCATCTGGTAATATTAAAAATGTTCTGAACTGCTCTCTAGTCACCCAAGAAGTCAGATGAAGTTGTAAAATCCCTTTCAACAAGTTGGTGTGATTTTAACCCGTCTTCAAGTCCGAGCTTGGAAATTCTTCCTTTGAAGAGGGTTCCTTTGAACAACTAAGGTATGAAATGAATTTCTCAAAATGTTCATGGTCTTTCAGGGTTCCAGGTTTTGTTCTGATATTTATCAATGTCTTTTGGCTTGCCAGAGCCTTTCTGGCTTGAATTCATAATTTAAGAGGGGAGGACAAAGTCAGCTATTCCATGTACCTTTAATGCAAGGTGATTTATTGTATGTGCACTGCGAAATGACAGCAATGTCTGCCTGAACTGCCCAGGCACAGAGAGCTGTTTCTGTCAAATACTTACGGTATGACTGAACACATGCTCAAAGTAAGATCTTTGTTTAGTAAATATTGAATATTCCCTAGTCCTTTATATCCTGTCGTCATTTCCTTTGTACAGCTTGCAGCTGTAGTTTCAAGCCAATGTACAAAAATAATTGGTTAGGCAGAGTTCATAAGTGTGTTTAACTATGTAACACAGATATTTTTGATGTCTTTTCCTCTCAACAAAATTCTTGGAGCTCTATATCCAAACTGTATCCTGCATCCAAACTGGCCTACACCAACATTTTCTGTTTATAAGTCAGTAGATTCCTTCGTAGTGCATTTAATGAGTATAAATATACTGTAAAGCACATACAAATCTATAAATATATACACATATACATAAATATATATATAAAAAAATAGGGAACTTGGCTGCCATGTAGTCAGTTTGTGGTTTTGGGAAACCACAGGCTCTAGGGTGGAGATAGCCATTGTATTACATTAGCTATTTTCTCAAAGTTTGAGAAGCAGCAGCTCGGAACACTTTGGTCCGGGCAGTAAAACACCCGACAGGAAAGCTGTTCCTAAGTGCAGACCCATGTGTTCCACCGGGCTTCTGAAAAGGGGTGGGTGGAAGGGGATGTTGGCCAATTCACAGGTGGCCACAGGCTCCTGGGAGGTGGGCAGGAACGGGGAAGGAGGGAAATTGTGTAGTGGTGAAGGCTGGTGAGAAGCAACGTTCACCGAGCTGTGTGAGACACGTGGAGGGCAAGGAGGAGTGTTCACCCTCGGCCTTCACAGGACTCGCTCCACGGTAATGCCTCTGTGTGTGCTGGGTTTCAGAACAAACATGGAAACCACAATACTGCAGGGTGGTTTTGTCAGTTTTGAGTTGTGGGCAGAGCACGCAGGTTTTTGGATTGAAATCTTCATTTTATTTTCTGCCCAGTTACTATTGAAATGGATTCATTTTCTTGTGATTTTTTTTTTTTTTCTGTTATGTTTTCCCCCTCCTGCATGTTTCTCTGAGTTGAATGTGCAAGTGGTTAACACTGAGTTAATTAATTGAATAGTAAACATCTGTGCTAGGGCTGCTGCCTCTCTCAGTTCCCACTCTCTTTTTAAGTTCTGCCGGAGGACTTGGGCTGTGCAGGGCTAGACAGAAGAGGAGTTTGGATGTTGTTAACAACTCTAAGTTAGGAAGCGCATTGAAGGTGTAAGCACCACTCAAGTATGCCGCTGAACAGCTCTTACAAGGCAGCATGATTCAGCTCAGTGGCTTACAGGTGGAAGGCAAACCATTATTTTCACTTTTTCTGCCTTGTAGAATTCATATGTTCTTCAAAGTCAGGGGATGAAACCTGAAAATTCTGAAAATATTTAAACTCATTGCTTCCTGGGAGTTGCTCTGTAGATGATACCAGAAAAGTCACAGAAAAGAAATAAGTAATTAAAAAACCCCAAATAAACTGACCAGCAACTTAGATGAGGTGAAATTCATGCTCAGTTCTCTGGAAAGACTCCCAGCCTATGCATAGCAATCCTGAAAGGGTAGTGTTCAGCAAACAGCATCCTATTTTCCATCCTTAACAACTCCAGTTGTTGTGATTCATCCAGAGATGGTTTTTTCCAGTGTTAAGATAATGGAACAGCACAGTCTTCCATGAATATGAAAGCCAGAGCCTCTGACTGAAATTGAAAATATTCTTTTGACAGAGTAGCAAAAGAAAGATGATAACTAACATTATCACACCAAGGGAAGCAATACATTTGCAGTGTCAAGGGTATCAAACCAATGATTAGCATATTCAGTTTCAAGTTAACCTCATTATAAATTGTAACTGTAAAAATCTCTTTTGAAAAATTACTTCAAAACTGAACTTTACTCCAGACAAATGGCTGCAATTTGACCTCTTTGTAATAGCTTTATTTTTTCCCCTTTTACTTTAATTCATTATGATGTCACCCATAAATACAATAATCTGTGTCTTCTGCCAAAATACTTCACAAAATATTATTTGTCTTCCAGGGGGGAGTGGGGAGGGGAGTTCCACTTGTTTTTTAAAAAAAGTGAATTAAAAAAAAGAAAATAAATATTAATGTATTTTATGATTCAACAATCTGAGGCCATGTTAAGAATTAAGAGTTGTTTTATTGGTGTCTCAGTGTCAGTTCGTTTACATCACTAATTACGTTGCAGAAATAAAAGTGCTTCATGAAGGCTCAGACCCTGGATCACAGCCCACAGCCTCACAGTCGTACCTCCTCGTGGGAATTTTATCACAGTATTCCCCCAGGTGCTACAACTGGGTCAGCAGCTCTCCTGGGAGCTCGGGCGTAGACGGGGCTCTGTGGGAGTTGGACAGCTTCAGCACTGCTCACAGACACCATCCAGGGTACAGGAAGGGAATATCTATTTATTTTCCTCAGGCAGAACACGGAGTAGGAGCAGAGCTGTATAATGGCTTTTCTGCTGCACGGCTCCCCAAGGCCATTGCTCAGCTGGAAGCAAGGGTGGGTGAGTCAGCAGTCTGCCTCTGTCCTTAAGGTGTCCTTATCCTGTGCACTATTTAGGCAATAAAACTGTAAGATTTTCCATTCAGATCCATGATATGTGGTGGTGAACATACTTCACTGCTATTCCCAGAATAAAAAGCTGTCAGTGTAGCAAGAGGGGTAGCTCTAGCAGCACAGATTTAGAGGAGTAATTTTTTCTTTCTTTTCTTAAGACTCTGGATTAAGCTCTTTCAGTGTTACCTGGCTCTCTCACCTGTTCCAGCTGCACTAGCAGGGCCGTATTTAGTTTGCAAGGTTCAAGGTTAGCTTGAGGTTGGGCTCAGACCACGGTGAAGAAATGTAAACATGTGAAAGGCATGTCAACACGTTTGGGAAATGCCATATGGTGTTCTTCCTCCTCCCCATCCTTGCTAGTGAAAGCCCACTGACATTTTTGCAGTGAATTCTCTAGGAAAGAACAGATAAACACCAAGACAAAACTGCAGCATAGCCAGGCTCAATCTCAGATGAGAGGTTTATCCCTCCTCTGAAAACCTTAATCAGGCCAAGCTTACGTGTGACTGGTGTTTGCTGACTTATTGTTTCTGCCTGTCCTTTGTGAATCATGGAAAGAAACAGATCCCAGTGCTGTCAGAGATGCATTCAGGCTGCTTTAACCTGTTTATAGTGGTTCTCAGGGTATGTCTGCATTGCACAGTAGAGATACCTGTTCGGGCTACAAACAGGTTTCCTCCAGAGCCTGAAGAAGGACAGCTGTGCCAGTGGGGCTTTGCATAACACTAATTGTCATGTGCTGCTCCCTCAGCCTGGCCGCGCTCTGGGCAGTACAGTCCTGCTGCCTTGTGCAGGAGAATGGAGGAGAATGTAATTCTCAAACAGTTCTGCCTGGTGGGGCACAAAGCTTTGCTCTCCTCATACATGCTTAGGATTTCCTCTAATTCCAAGCTTTTCAGTTTCTGTAAATGCTTCAGCTTATTGATGCCTTTCATTTCGACAGGAGACAAGCTCACATCCTTCCCACCAGAAAAATCAGCCCTCACTGTTGCTAGCAGTGCTGAGCTATGGTCACACAGTGGAAGAGCTGGGGATCTCCCAGTATCTCCATTTCCCGTAAAAGAGACTGACATCCAGCAGTCAGGTCTGATGCAATGCTCCTGTTCTCCTGATCTCTCTAGAGATCCTGTTCTGGCAGACCAAAAGGCCCAGCATCGTGCAGGATTGCCCTGGAAGCCCCACTGCTTACTGGGAATGGCTGCTCTCAGTCCTTTTCTCCCCAGCTCCCCTGCTGGTCCACAACCTTCTCCTTTCCACCTCACTGCTTTCCAGACAGCATCTGCTGCCCACCAAACCTGTGTTATATGGGCTCTGCAGAGGGCAAGAGAGCCATGTTTCAAATCTAAGAGAAGTGCATAACTCACAGGACTATTGCTTTGTACATCTCCAGGGAATTCAGAGTTGTATTGAAATGCCCAATTTCCATAGCTGATTGGCCAATTTAAAGGACTCAGCTCCACAACCAAGTCTCCTGTGCAGCATGTGACTGGCTGGATGGTACCCCACATGTCTATGTTACTTTGAAGAACTGGGCACCCATCTGCAATTCCTAAAAGTTTAAATTTAATTTGCTATTATTTGGTTTCTGAAATTATTTTTGGTCTGAAAATTCCCTGGTAACAACATTGTGCTACCTTTTATCTTCTTTCCTGCTTCCTCAGGTGCCTCCATCCCATTTGAGCTGTGTCTCTTGCCACCGTGGTTCATGTGAGTAAGTCACAGAGGTGACCCAGAATCACCTAAGTGAAGGTTAAAATTTCTATTTGTCGAAACATTTTCTGAGGTAAATCTCATCTACTTCTTTTCATTCATTCTTATACCCGCTTCTTTTTTCACACCTTCAGGCACAGCTCTATGAAAGCTGGTTTCAGTGTTGATGTAAAACTTTAACAGTTGGCATTTGGTCTCACTCCCACTCTGCATTTCTTTATTTCTTTAGCTGTGATCCTACAGCTGTGTGTGGGCTTGTGTTAGAAACCGGATCACTGAAATGGTACAACATTTATCAAGGGAGGGAGGCAGGGAAGGAGGAAGGAAGGACAAGTTTGTTAAATTGACTTCACCAAAGTCTCTCAGAGGATGCAGCTTCCTCCTCTCCCTGCATGGCTTTCTCTCCCTCCTTCTCTATCTTTGCCCACCTGAGCAGTCCCACCTGCCTCTTGTAGATCCCATTTCCTGTAATCAGCTCCTCACACCCTGTGTGTGCAGGTGTACAACATCACGTTAACAAAGTTTTCTGTCTTTGTCTTGTGCACCTTTTCACCAATACAGAGAAAAGTGTACTTGTGCTACTGGGGCATGGAGCTCACAGAAAACAAGCTGCCCATCAGGTCAAACCAATTGCAGTTCTGCATTGTAAGGAGGACGTGTTAATGGGGCTTTTCAGGCAAGTCTGTGAGCCTCTGAGTGCTCATGGGGGATGCTGGGTGGTATAATGATAGAATTTTCACATGACCAGAATTTCATTACATCATTTGTTAGCATATGGAATACCACAGGGGACTCCTACTTTATTTAACATAGTAACAATGAACAGCTGGCTGCATTACAGTCCTCTGTGTCAGAGAGGATACAGTCAAAATATATTAGTCTAGTTTAAAACATTCAAATTACTTTTTTGTAGGCTGGCCAGTATGCCCCGTGAGTGAGCAAAAACAAGGAAAAGACAACTCAATAGTGGAAATAAAATGTCAAACATAATGAGAGCCTGAGCGCTAAGCAGAAGAAATGTTGCCATGAAAGGTGTTAGAGGGATTTAACCTATTTAAGGGACACGGATTTTAAAGGTATCTAGTTTCCAGGACTGCTCTGTTGTCTACCAGCACTTTTAAGCCAAGAGTTACACATGATACAATGTTGATATCACTATTCTGATAAAACTACGGTTTTACTTGCCTGAAAATTCCAGTGTTAAAAATGTCAGCTATTAGCTCCTTTTGTAGCTCTGTGAGTTTAGCAGGGACATTTGATCGTTCCCAGCTACTGGCATTGCCTCGTCTATTAGGGTTTTTCTGCAGCGCCTCTGCTCCCTTCCCTCCCAGACAGCATCATTACTGCTGCAGTGAGGGCACTAGACATCTCTGGCAGTTTTGATGTGTATTTTACAGAGAGGTCTGGAACCTTCTGCGCACTAGCACTGTGTGATGTGTCCCAAAAGCTGGCATGTGCAGTTGCAGCCCCTCTAATGGCTAACAGACTGTGTGAGCTTCTTCTTTCTCCGTGCAGCCTTTATCGAGTTTCCTAGTTTTTTCCAAGTCTCAGCTCACCAACTAGAGAATTAGGGTTAAGCATAATTTATTCATGTGTTTTGACAGATGGACAGAGTTCTGTGATCTATTCCATAGCAAAACAGAAATATCCTGCACAAACTCCCGTTCTGTAGGATTTTTAGTGTTTACTCGAGTACATATGGTGTAACAAAAGTTAATAATGGGAAGAAAGGGACTTAGATGTCACTTCTGGACAGTTTGTGGTATTGCCCACAGACCTTTTCAGAGTGCTTTGCAAATGTAGTTTTACCAGCCGAAAAGGACATTGTGTTCCCACAGTTGCTGTAAAAGATCTTTTCGTAGTATTAAAACGTGGGATGGACAGGAAGCCTTCCCTCATGATTGGCCTCATTTTTTTGTTGTTGTAAGTATGCATGGTTATACCCTGGCATTTGTGTTTTTCTAATAGCCAGTAGAATAACACTGCCATTAGCTTTTCTTGCCATTAGGCACGGGTAGACACAGTCAGCATGTCCAGCCTCACAGGAGCTGGTGTCTTTGGGCACTGGTGCTTGCACTGCTTTTTCCCCAGCTCACCTGAAATTCTGCTTTGGAGGCAGATGGCCAGAACAAAGAAAGGGTTTCCAGATTTGGCCTTACCAAACCGCTGAATGAACAACCACTTGAGGTTTTGTTACACATGTAAATGTAACTTAGTCATACTTAAATGCCCAGATGAAAGGGGATTCAAAATTGGGAAGGGAAAGAAAGAAGAGCAAAATGCAGCAATAGTCTTGAGGTATCACCTTCAGAGGAGGTTTTCAACAAGATGTCCCTGTTTAACATTGAACAATTGGATAAAGGATTGAATGAGATCTTATAGATTTTTTTTTTTCCTTCAGAAACACTTTTATGATCTGTGGAAGACATTGAGAGGGAAACACTTTCCTCAGCCCCAAACTGAAGTGAAACAAAATTCATCTCTATAGTTCCTCTGAAACAAATACAAAGAGACTAACATTGTCTCACATCTTACAGTCACTGATGGGGAAAGTGAGGACTGAAGGTGGGCAGGGTGGGTGAAATCTGCCTAGTGCACTGACTTTCTGCTGCTCGGGTCCATAACTGATAAATGCACCTTTGGGAATGGACTGGAAAACACAAAATGCAAAGTTCTGCCAGTCTGCAGCATGAAAATTACATTCCTGCCTTTCAAGCAAGAGATGTCGAAACACAAAGCTGCTGTTCTTAAACACAGCTCCTTGTGCAGAGGTGTTAAATCGGTTTATTTACCTGACACAAACATGACTAGAATCTGTGAGAAGGAAGGTGCCTGCCTCCTGCAGCATCCCAGCTGAGACAGGCAGTAGGACGTGCAGGCAGTGCTGGTTAAAGGAGGGATGAAAACAGCAGCTTGACTCAGCTCAGGTCTTTTGATGGGAACAAGTGAATTAGAATAAGAGATGCAGCATTTCATGTCGGCTTGAACATTTCAAATCACAGAGAGGACACAAATGTAATAAAAATTTTATTGTCTTCAGAATAATGGAGAGATATATTATGGGTTTTGTGTGACAGCAAATGCTGTAATTAAGACTGCACTATAAAAACAAGTGTGACAAGAGCTATTTTTAAGGTTCTCAAACTCTTTGACAAATTCTCCTTTTAAGCTTTCTTGCTTCCCCTAACAGTGGAAAAAAAGTCATATGATGTAAAAAAAATCAGAATCGCAAGCCCTTGTGAAGCTTGTTCAAAAAAAAGTAGAAAATAAAATACATATTCTGATTCCAGTTTACATAATTTTACAAAAAATAAGTTCAGAAGCACCACAGTAGGGCTCAACGGGAAAAAGTAGCTCCTGTATAGCATTTTCTACAAATGTAGTTTTACCTGCTGGGAGGATACTCAGTACTTGGAGCTGTGGTGCTAAACAGCCTGCAAGTAAAACATTTCGTAAACCAGACTGTATTTAGCCTCTGTGTTCTCGTTATAGCTGTTTTCCAGACACCGAAAGTTGAGTTTATTTCTTGAAAGAGACTCCACAAGTATAAACTAGAGCACAACTTTTTATTGTATGTAAATGTTACACGTTTTATTGCTGAAGAGCAGTATCAAAACTTCACACAGGACATTGGATTCAGTGCTGGTAAGGGAAAACGATCCATCCTCCCTGTGTAGAAAGGATTACGTCATGAAGGGATGGAAACAAAGAGCTCTGAGGGACTGGGATAGGCAAACTTCCCTCCATTCACAGGAAATGGGTGAAGCCTTGCTTGAAATTATTATTCAGACGTTTTGTGCTCTGAAGGAAATGTCTCCTGATAGCAAAAGCTATTGGTTTCCTGTTGTGAACTAACAGTTTTGGCATAACCAAGAATGAACAGGAAGGGCAAATGATTGGGGGTCATTGGAAGAACTTATTTTAATGAAAAGACCAGACCAAGTAAGTGGGAAGAAATTTGGCCTGAAAAAAACCCTGAAATTAAAATGGGGGTGGGGGAAGGGAGAAGAAAAGGGCTCAGGTGCTGATTGCTACAGTGGAAATAAATCTTTGTGGAAATAAATAATAATAAAAAAAACTGTCCCCCATGAAATGTTCGCAAGGTTAGCAGGGGGAACACTGTTGCTGGGCAGGAAGTATCGCAGGGGGAGAAAGCCCTTTGTGTCCTACCTAATTAAGAGCCTGATTCAACAAATATATATCCGGCTTCTACACTGAGGAAAGCAATTTTTGGAAGTTTTCACGGATGAGGAATTGTTTGGGGTTTTTTCGCAGCTAGGACCTCACAGCAGAGGCACTTCCAAGTGCCCTTTTGCAGGCAGGGTGTATAAATAGCAGTGCCAGCGGGTCCCTGCGCTGCCTGAGCGCTGGGCCAGCTGAGCGTGCACCTTCCAGGCAAAGGGAAAGGCTCTCAGGACATCTTCCTGCCTCGGGCCTCCTCCCCAGCCTGCTGCCAGAGCGGACAGGAGGCTTCCCTTGTCTCTCCCGAGGTCTTTGGGGATCTGTGCCACCTTCACAGGCTTGCTGATGCCGTGCCAGGACTGCCCTCCCACGCGTGCTGCTGTCTGTCGCTGCGGCTCTTCTCTGGAGGGGACAGCCAGAGCTGCTCACAGCTCCAGAGCCTTCCTCCTGGAACATCCCAGGAGCCGGAGGACGGCAGGGCATGGCAGGGAGCGCTCGCTGAGCCCTGTCCTGTCACTCACAGGGTTTCACCGTCAGCAGCGAAAAGTAAATCTAAAAATCTCGACGGCGCGGCAGACTCTTCTTTTTAAGATGGCAGCCTAAGTTTCACTTGAAGCATTCGAAGTGCTTAAAGGCTGTTTCTAAACATCAATGAAATCCGCTTGGACTTCCGTGTTATGTGCTTTTGGAGCAAGCATTTTCACCCTTGCAAAGGTTGTTTTGATGGTATGGAAATTCAGGTTGTAGAAAATGGCTGCCTGGTTCAGAAAAACGTGAAGAGTCACTTTGTTTTTTGCCAGTTCTTAAAAGGCTGCCCCTAAAGAGTCTTTTATGATGCCAAACCCACAAGAGTTCATAAAAATGTGTCTGAATTTGGTTTTGGATTTAATTTATGTAGAATTTTTAAACCCATATACAACAATTCTGCTTTCTACTCTTAGAGAAATACAAACTTCAGTTACACTGGAATCATGCTTTTTTTTAACATCTCCTTTTAAATATTTTTGTTTCCATTTAGGACTGCCAGCATTACCATGGAAACCCCCAAAAATAAAGACTTTCCCAGCCTTGCGAGAGTACACCTGCAAGAGCAAGAATTGCCTATCAAAAGTGACTTCTTCACTATGGGTGTCACCTAAGGACATTTTGCGTGGTCAGTATCACTTTTTCTCTCAAAATATGTTGAAATTATATTCTTAGCATTGATACAATTTGGTAGCTTGCCATGGACCGGTAACAAATGTCTGTTGCTATCCAGTAGTGCTCTCTTTAATATACTATCTCAGCTTCAAGAGAAAAACCAGCTCTTGACAAAGTGTGGAGTTGAGTTTGGAAGCCCCTAAATAACAAGATGAAATAAGCACTCATCTCAGTGAGAAAAACACGTAAAATGAAGATCTAATAAGCTGTTTCAATATGAATCATTCCACTGGCTCCAGAAGGACTTGGGCCAGAGTTACAAAGAGAATTGCAAGAATTCATCTGCTGCTTCCTAGTAGAGAGGTGGAGCATATTTACTAGTGAGCAGTTGGCTACTATCAAAACGGATCTGTTTAGGCTTTTCAGCATTGCTAATTTTATACGTATTTTTGTTACAGAATTAAAAAGTTTGATCTGAAATTTTACAATTGCAGCTAGCTCTGTGCAGTTTTCAAATTAAGAACAAAAGATTTTTAGTTAATTACTTAATGGCTTAGCATGTATTTTTTTCCAAGCAGGAGGCAGCTATGGTGGTAGGACTGAATTCAGGTAATCTGGCAGTATCTATGAATAATATTTCAAGACAATGTTCTTGTAATAACAAGCCCTCAAAAACCAACAAGATATTTTAAATCTTTTGGTGCCTACTCCCTGTTCTTAACTATATGAATTGTATATTCTGCTTGCCAAATTGTTAAAATTTCCAGTATATGAAGGCTTTTGATTTGTGTACCTTTCTGCAGTGTAGTGGCAATTTGACAAGTCTGCATCTGTAATGAGCACCACTGGGAAAACAGAGATTTTTTTTTGTTTGTTTTTCCGTATTAAGGACTTTCCATGATTCCAAAACCAATGAAAAACTGAACTTTAAAGAATGCTAGAAATACACCTTTGTGTTATTACCAATAGCACAGGAAAATCACCTACATATTTTTTGTTGTTATTTAAGCATACTGGAAAACCTAATTTAAATGCATTCAGGTGTCACCAAGATTTGCTTTTCACTGCTGTTTTAATGAGCAAAGTCCTTGGAAGAACTGTTTTTCAACATAGACAAACCTCAGAAATGCTAACTGTAACATCTCCATGGTATGTCTAATACCAAATGATCCTGTTCAAATCAACAGACACCTTGGGAAATTAGATGCTATTCCACGTGAACAGGAACATCAGACCTCAGCTCTCTGGGAGTATTGAGGTACTAAAGGAAAGAACGAATTCTGTCCTCAAACCAAGTGTTTGCAGTACAGAGCTGAGTCCAAAGAGGGAGAGGTTCATTCAAGGAGAACATGTAGCTGTACGTGACAAATTAGTGCCATGACTATTGCACCATCTCCGACTACAATCTCATCATAATATTGGTTTTTTGCAGGACTGGAGCTTCCTGTTGTACAAATGAAAAATCTTCCCAAAGAAGTCTGGTGTTTGCAAGAAGAAACCTTTCCAGAAGTACACAGGTACTGTCAACAAGATACAAGAGTATTGAAGTAATTTTTGCAGCTTCAGGTGCTGCACTATCAAAGTTTTGGGTGTTTGCAGTCAATAAGGTTTCTGTGTCACGAGAGAAATGTTTCCCCAACAAATGCTGATTCAAATGCTGTACATTCCCACTGCTTCAGTTTTTGCTCCAGGCTAAGTAGATGATTATTTAGTGTTGCTACAAGCTGTCATACTACTTATGCTGCTCCCCAAAGAGGTGGTTGTGTTTCAGCGTTAGGCAGGGAGTGTTCCTGTGTGTGCATTTGTGCCCAAAAGGACCATTTCAAAATCTTTGTTGCCTATGTTCGTTGATACCCTTTAAGGTTGATTGTTGTTGCAGATGGCAGCAGAAGTTGAATTTCCCTGTGAAGGTGGGTAGGAGAGGCAATCAGATGAAACTGGGAAAAGCGTTTTAAATTCTTATGTGGCAAAAAGTGTGGAAGCTGTGGCTAGGTTAAATGCGTGTGAGGGGTTACCATGCAGGGTTCATTTTTCAGGAATGAAGTGGAGAAATTATAATGAAATTAATTGTAGTGGAATTTGTAAACTGGCATAGAATTGAGGTCAGTCATTGTAAAATTATTCCTCTTCTTTTGGCTGGATGCTCCGCACAAGCTGCTATTCCCCCTCCTACAGTGCTAAAATCACTTCTTTTCATTTGTGCGTGCTTTCTGGAACTGATGAGATTAAAACAGCATAATACCACTTCAGCTCAATAGGAAATGATTGCAACTGAAAAGCATTTATTTATTTGATGTGAATCATTCTGTAGCACATTTCAGTTCCATACTGGAGAGGCGTTTTTTTGCCTTTTCCACTTCTACTTAAATAGGAGAAGTGAGAAGATGTCCCTGTCCCTGGCACCTTTACTTTGCTAATGCAGGTGACACACACCTCACTTCATAGTGCTGGTGTATTGCAAGAGGACATCTAAGATAGTTTCAACTCTTCTGGTGTTCATTGTTACCACATCAAGTCTTTGCAGTTGTTTATGAGGATGCTGGTCAGTGTAAAAAAGAAATCATAATGTAGTATTAGTATCATAGAAAAGGTTACAAACAAAGAAAACAGAGTGGGTTTTGCTGTAATGTCACTGACTGTTGGCTCCACCTTGCCAGTAGTTTTTAAAATGAGCTAGACATTAAATAGTCCCAGTTTTGTCTAAAAATAAAGTTGATGCTTAATGGGGAAAATTTTCTCCTAATTAATAGGACAGGTGAATTGTGGGGAGAATAACTTAATATTATGGTAACCATAATATTTGACTTTTAATTGTATTAAAAAACGCTGCCCCTTTAATGACAGCTTCCTTACACTAATGTGCAACTTTGCTTTTGTTTTTTCACTTTAGTTAAGAGTTCAGATCAGATCCTTTTATTCCAGTTTACATACATGCCAGTCATTCCAGGATGGAACTAACAATTGTATTGTAGCAAAAGCAAAACAGAGTTTGTAGAAAAAGAACATACACCAAAAAACCTTTTTTTAGGCCAATTAATATAATTGCAAAGAACAGGCAGGCTTTTGGGCTCAAAGTCCTTTCTCTGGGTCTGAAAAGGAGTGGCAGAATCTAAGATAGAGACGAGATTAGGCCCAATTCCTCTTAGTTTAATCTAATTATGTTAGTTAGGCCACTTGAGAGATAAGGGTACTTAGCAAGCGTGGAGCAAAACTCCCTTCCACGATACAGCAATCATTCTCTGCTAGGAAAAGCTGTGTTGCAAGGAGAGCTGCACAAGGCTGCACATGAGTTTCCAGAAACCTCCTGGGGTCCCTAATTGCTGGCATGCACGCAGCACCCAGGCCCAGGCACTGCAATACGGGGTCTGGGGTGTCCCCACACCAGCCCAGTTAACGTCACAGCCCGAGGTTTGCACTGAGGGCTCCCCTGGACCTGTGGCTTCATCCGTGACTGTCTGACAGCTGAGGAGCCCGAGTTCTTCTCAGAGAAGAGAGCAGATCACTGCCTCTGATTCTGGGAGCCCCTCTGGAGTGTCCCCCTGAGGTGGTGGGTGGACGAGATTCCAACCTGGCAAATGGATGGATTACCAATATCCTTGGATTCCTTGGCCATCTGGATGTGCTGCTACCATAAGGCTCATTTTTCAGCTTGATGAATCTAATGATTTTGGCAATGGTTGTGGCTGCTCCCAATCATTCTCTTAACAATTTCCATTACCCTGGCCAGTTATTTTCAGGGTCTTGGCCTTTCCCTTCAGAGCTATGTTATTTTATGTTTCAAGATCTCTCTGAATAGCAACTTGTACAAGTATGTCCCTTTGTGTCTGCTCCTCATCTCAGAGCAGTTTACATACAGCAAATGCCTCTTGAATGGGCTCGTGACAAAGTGACTCAGGCCCTGCTGCTCCAAAGGACCTTCCCACAGACACTGAGGAAAAGGAGACAAACATCAGCTCTCCATTTTGCTGGACAGGGCATGCACACTAAGTGGACAGTCAGGCAGAAAGTAACGTGGGTTTCAGAACGGTGTTGGTGGCAGACCCCAGCTGTTCCCTCTGATATGGCACACACAGGGACTCCCCAGACAGGGCTGGTTTCAGCTCCATTTTACTCTACAGTTTTGGCTATCTTTAGGTTTTTTCGGCCCCAACAGGCATCTTCTTGTGTATTTTAAGCTGAAAGAAAAGTCAGTAAACAAAAACCGAGTCTACACAGGCACCCAGGAACAAAGCTGTCATTATAGGGTATGCAACTGCTTTTTTCTAAAGCATTGCTAGGTCTTATTCTCTCAGATCCGTACACACTGTCCAGTTCATGTCTTAGACCACTGGGGGAAGGAAAAGTTCCCAAACGTGCTTCAAATACTAAACTAGTCCCAGGAGGAAAAACCTAAA
Organism: Gymnorhina tibicen; assembly: GCA_013399875.1. NCBI lineage: Eukaryota > Metazoa > Chordata > Aves > Passeriformes > Artamidae > Gymnorhina > Gymnorhina tibicen. The sequence continues at coordinate 374,885 of VXAZ01010504.1, forward strand.
CAAACATTATCCTCCTCAATGAACACACCCCATCCTTCCCTAACCTAGGCAGCCAGTGACACTCTTATCACTTTCTGCCAGCAGCTCTGACTGTTCTGTTCTTCAGAAGAAAGGCTTACACTGCTTGTACAGTTCTTAGTCACCCCTGTACACTGGATGCCTCAGTTACTGAGCCAGCTGTTCTGCTGATTCTTAGAAGGGCTTTCATAGACATGAATTCTATATAAAAATGCTGCTGCCCTGAGGCTAGGTGGTGACCAGTGGTGACTGGTCATTAGGTCACCCCCAGTGACTTGTGGTGACTGGCACCATTCGTTACACAAGGGGCCAAACAACAGAGATTTTAGCAGAATGGCTTCTGAGTGACAAGTTTCCTATTATCAATCTTTACTAGTGTATGTACATATCACAGTAAAATAGACCAGGCATCTCTAATTACCACTGCTAACTCGCAAAAGTAGGGTTGGCTAGTCTTAGCCTCTCAACAGAAGAAGTTATAATAAGAATCAAAAGCTGTACTTGGTGAAAATTATCAGTTACCACCAGAAATAAAGACATTTCAGAAGCCATTTCCTTGAATATATGGTTAATAGTTTCAAATCTTAGAAAGCACGTGCCAGCTCCTCCCCATCATACAGCTGCACCGACTCCACAGTCTTTGGATTCAGTTCAAATCTTGTTTTCAGTATGACAAGAACTTTTGCCAACGCTGTAGTTAAGCCACAAGAATAATTCCAGTAATAAGACAGACAAATAAAAATACCTCCACAAGCAGGTAAGGCTCTAAAGCCTTGGGAAAGGCTGGGTAAGTTTCCAGCACAGGTAGAACCACAGCAAATTAAGCAGGTTTGCTTAAATTGTGCCTGAGATGGCCACTCCTAGAAACAGGTCTTGGGCCACAACCTAACTTCTCCTTTCCAGGTGGCCCTTGCAGACAGCCCGAATCAAGACTGTCTAAAAGTGCCATGTGCTCACTTCAGGCCACATCAGCCCTTAGCAGAAAGGCCACGGCACATCTTGTCTGGCTGGCCTCAAACTTATGGCCTCATCACGAGGACAGATGGGATTTGGGGAGGTGACAGGGACAGGTAATGCTCAGAGCTTGCCAGCACTGCAGGATAAGGGTCAGATGCTGGGAGGGAACTTGAGTTTTTCTCCAAGTGTACTGGTTAGTTCAGCAGTCCCAAATGTGGTCCCGGGACCTGACCGGGAGTTTAATTCAAAGCAGTAAATTTGTTCTTTAGGCTGTGCTCAACTCACGGAGCTTCTTTATCCACTGGATCAAGGAAAGCCCCAAAAATTACACATTAGGTATGCACAGTTTCATAGCAAATGCAAATACACACTTTAAATGTCATATGAATGCAGTGGATTGCATTCACAGATGCTGGCGGCCTACTTAAATACTAGCATTTTCTTCTCTTAAATGCATTTGTAATTTATAATAGCCAGCTAACATCAAGAAGCTCTTCATGCTCCAAGGCTGAAATACTTGTATTTTATACTTGTATACTGTGCTACCCCCAAAGACTAATAGTAAAACAAAACAGGAAAATTCGCTCCCTAGAGAGAAGACTCCTCCAGGCTTTAAGGACACATAACTTCCAATTAAAGCTTTACAGAAGAGCTGATACGTGCAGTGTGACTGAGGCTCAGGACTGCCCCGATGTATGTCTGCCTGATGAGGTGCCCATGGCACTGCTGTAGCATTACAAACATGTAGCCATAAATCCACCTCTGAATGCAGTTCATCTCTGCTGGGAATGAAGTTCATCTTTCACAATACAACATGGTCTTCTGAACAGAAGGAGAAGGAAAAAAGCATTTATCATTCTTGTGCCAGGCAGAGTTCAACTTGAAAGAAGCAGGATGAAATGTGTATCACTCATCTAGGGAACAAATCCACGCCACAGATTTGTCTGAGAGACGAGTGAATGCAATCCTGAAAAGCTATCCATTTCAGAATGGGAGGCTTGAATTCAGTCCAACCAGAAAATGCATGCTGAGTAGCATCCATTTATTCAGAGTAGTAATGGTTTCTTCTAAGAGCCTTGATCATTGTGTTAAACATAGTATATATAACCAACAAAAATTCCCATCTTTGCAAATGCAGGCTATCTGCCAGTTCCACAAAGGGATTTTTTTTCTAAATAGCTACTGCATAAGGGCTGTTGCCTGCAGAGCAGGTTTTGTGTGCTCAGCCTACTGCGATCATCAGGTCTGAGTGCACAGTAAATGGAATTCACAAGCCTTTCCAAGTCACCTCCTGTGCAAAGCCCTGAACAGACAGTCCCAGAAGTGAAGTAAGGAACAACTTCCCTCTCCGCCCCTTTGGGCAGCTCACACACATGCTTTCAGCAATACCTAAAACAAGAAAAACACCTACAGCCACTTCACTGGGACTGACGGAAACAGAACGGAAATGAGAAACTGATTAAGCGGAGAGCCAGCTTCACACGCAGAGAAACTTCCAACTTTCGTTCCTAACGACTTTTTAAAAAGTGCTTCAGTTCTGCATGTGTTCCCTTTGAAAAAAACAAAAATCTTGGCCCATGAGCTCTCAGTGCCTACACAGATGAAAGCTGTGAGAGGCCTTAAATGACTTCAGCAGGAAACTACTGGGAAGGGGAGGGGTCTGTTTGCTGACAGTCCCATTACACATTTCTAGGAAAAATCTTTTCAAGTTCTGTGGACGAAAATGAAACAGAATTACAGCACTGCCTCTCTTTTGGAGACAATCAAAACAACACTTTCCCTGCTCCCATGCTGGAGTGCTGCAAAGTAATTCCCTTCTTTTTTTATCTCCCCTTCTCTCTTTCTCAGGATCTCGGGGTCAGGAATAGCACTTCAGATTGAAGAAATTGTTAGAATCAATGCGTTCAAAGTCTGCTCCAACAGGACCCGTGTTTGTTTCAGGTAAGCTTGAGGAATACTTTGCTTGCATTCATAAATCCTTCTGCCATTTCCCAAACCCCTCACAAACTGCTTGGTGAGCTCAGGAGTTTTCTACTTAGCAGCGATGACAAAGCACTCGACTACTGCAAAACCATGGCGAGGAAGCTGAGCAGTAACAGACGTCAGCCAACGTCACCCCCAGATCACTGGGGTGGAAGGTCATCCTCAAACAGTATTTCCATTTTTCCCCTCTTGCTAAATTGCTCTGGGAAAAATCCTCTTTTTTGGTGTGATGTAGTTAAAAATTAGAAAGTCACCACCACTTACACCAAGCTGCAGCTCCCGGCTGTGCTGGGAATTTTAACTGATGTCTCCACCCAAGCAGCGTGTGGAACCAATGTAATGGCTAATACAATTCAGAGCTTAAAATGGAGTGATGCTGCAGCTCCAGCTGTTTTTGTAAGTCAGCACAAGAGATCTTTTGGAAGCATTGGAGAAGAAATAGAAACAGAGGTGAATTATGGCTCCTAGTCTGATGATGTGCACTAAGGAATACGCGAGTGACAGTGTAAAAAGCAAGATAAAAGTAAAGCATCACTGGACAGTATTACACAGTGCCATGCTCAGGACCAAGACAGCCACAAAAAAGTGATGACTGTTGGGACATACCTCATGGGAAACAGGTGCATTGGTTTTTATCTCTGCTTTTAGAAAAGGCACAGTCCTCAAAGGTGAAGATACGGGACAGCCTGGGATAGACAACACAGCTTTAGTTCTGGTGAAGAAGAAAGGTTCACTGTGAGCAGACTTGGCCCAACTGCCCTTAACAGCTACTGGGACTCGCTGTGCTCTACAAACCCCTCAGCTATCAGCAAGCTCCAGCTCCCTATTTATCAGCTCATCCAAGCTAACTCTGCAAGGGTTTTCTTATTCCCTGAGAACTGAGCTGTACTGTTTGACCAAACAAGCTTCCACCTTCTTTCCCAGTCCTAACATGCAGAGACCCAAAATCACTGGCGGGGCACAACAATGACAAGCATTTACCTTATTACCAAATATATTTCCAAGTAGGTCCCTAGTTATAAGCAGAAGATCTCAACTAGCTGCTGGTTCTGATGCAGGTTTTTAGCAATTTAATAGTTACTTAGTATTTAATGAGTATTTATTAGTCATTTGGTAGATCTGTTGTCTGTCTGGAGATGTTAGAGACAAAGAATTTATCTGGTGAAGAGAATCATGGTATAAACTGTCCCCACTGAAGACAGAAGCTGATTTGCTACCAACATCAATGCTTTATATTTGCACAGGCTACTGTGCTGTGTATTTAAAAAAATAATTAAATAAATAGATAAGCAATGGAACTATTTGACAAGAACTAAAGAGCGGTGAGATAATCATAAAACCCCTCTGGGGCTTTCATCTCTAAAAACAGATTTAAAAGGTTGCTTATAAATAATAAAAAATTCTGTGCTTCTTTGAAAAGTCGAAATACCCAAACCTCAGGTAATGCAGTTCTTAACTAAAATTACAACAACCTCTCTCAGAACATGTTAAACCTGTACATCCCAGTTTCATATCTGCAGGTAGGACTCACTCTGCAAACCAGATTTAACTAGGAACATTTTTGCTAAGCACATTCTAAAAGGCTATAATTCCCCCCCGAAAAAATGGCCTGAGAGAGAGAATTCTGTACTTTCTGGAGTGGTAAAACTAAACATAATTGAAAATAACATGCTTCAGGCTCACAAGAGTCCTCAAACACTACTACAGATACAGCAGCATTTAAAATTACTAGGTTGAAATTATCATCAATCTGACTTCAGCACAGTGCTAGCTTTTTCCCTTAGAAATAAATTTAATATCATTTCACTCTGTCACTAACCAGGATTACTTGATTCTGAGGACAAATTCATATAGTTGATATCACTGAAGCACATAAACAAGCTGAGCACTTTTCTAAAATAAAACTGCAGGACGTCAATGCAAATCAACAGTAAAAATATATTTTAGAACTATGTAAGAAGTAGAATAACTTAGTTACAGAGCATCTTAATGAGCAAAAGAAATGTTGTTTTGCAGCCCACTTCTGAAAACTAAAGCAGTTTGCTTTTTCCCCACTGATAAAAAAACCCTGCTATTTTTTGCCATAAACCCCCCAACATTTAACCCGTTATTTTTGATCAACAGACTTTGAAAAGAGCAACACATGAAGGAAGGCTTTTGTGAATCATGCGGGTTATAAATTTTTTTTTTTTGGCAGCTGAAATTCTTTAAATTTTGGAATTAGCAGTCTTGAGGCAGAGGGGCTAGTTCAGAGTTATTGAAAGAGGAGTGTCCATCTTACAGCATTTTCCTACAGCTGTACTGTGAACATTCTTTATGCTCTATTCTCTTGACAGGAGTGATTTTCCTTGGATATCAGCGGCCCATGGGAACTCCAGAGCACTTCAGTAAAATGCAGTCTCACAAGGAAGAACCTGCAACATCTCAGAGATCACAGCCTTAAAAGGATCCAAACCCAGTCAGCAACTGCATCTTCTGCAAGTGAAACCTGTCCATCTTCTAAAATCATCTCACAGGGGGGAGATGTCCGCAGTTGGAGTAAATAAATGCAACAGCAACCCAGGAAAAACTATGGCTAAGGCAATACTTTTGGGAAAGGCTTTAAAAAAGTACTTTGACTCTTTTTTTCTCATGTTTCTATCAGATAGATTTACTAGATTTTTAGAAGTCTGTTTTAGTCAAGCTTCTTTCTGATCACCACTGTACATTTGCAAAGCGTATTTACCATCCAGGGAAAGTCTTCTACAGACCACCATTATTTTCAGAGGAAAAGGGAAAAATACAGCAAAGGCTTCAAAGATGTGAGTGAATTATTTCATTCACAAGTGCAGCATGTGCTCTCCCTTCTGTAATGACACAGTACAGAAAACAAGATGTAATTAATGCAATTCCTTTGCCAAATGAGTGGGATCTTATAAAGAATTGGCACATAATTCTGATTTGAGCTTTCTTGTTTTAAACAAAACCAAACCTGATACAGAACAATATAATGTACTAACACGGTCCTTCACCATATTTTTCTTTTTCCCCCAATACAAGTGTCTGCAAAGTGCTGGGCCTGTGATCAAAGGACACTCAGTGCCCAAACCAGCACTGCTGACACAGCCAGACATTTCTGTGCACTATGGTACAGTCATGAAAGTGAACTGAAGAAGAACATTTGGTCTTTTGTTGTCTTACATACCAAGACAGAAAAGCATGGCTCTTCCCCTGTTCTACCCAATGAACAGATGTGGGTTTAATCACATACAGAAGAAAATGCTCACGAGTTTCAGACTATGACTTTGATATTTAGGAGTAAAATTACTTTTTCAAAGAAAGTGATTTTCATCTAATTATCTTGAAGCTGTCCATAAAAGGAAGATAGGTAGGGAATTGGATAAGTACATCAAATAGGGTTTTCTTTGGAGTTGTTTCCTTCAGTTGGAGAGAAAACTAAGGTAATTTTCATAAAGAAAAAACTTGTGGCAAGATAACAAAAGAAGCCTCAGGGTCCAATATAGGAAAGTTATAGGAGATTCGTCAATAAATAGGTATTACAGAGCAGTGTAAATTCAGATGCCTCCTCTGTCTTGCTGAACTCAAAGCCGCAGATGAACTCAACACACAAGGTCAGCAAACAGCAGAGTTAGGTAAAACAGAGGCAGAAAATGCCACACAAAAGCCCAGAAGGACACCTTAATAAGGGCTGTAACTTTAAACTGGCCACTAACCTACATCTCCCAGTGTCCAGCTCCCCTGCCACCCCCTCAACTCGAATCACGTCATAAATACCTGACTCAGGTTACCCTTCCTCCTGAGGAGCATCGGAGCTCTGACAATCCGCGCGCGGAACGCAGACCCAGGGAACGCGGAGCACGTTTTGAGAGGACGGAGGTGGCACGGAGGTGGCTGGAACGTGCACCCAGGGAGAACAGGTATGTTTCTAATGCCATCTGGCCTGTGCTTACCGGGATCCACCTTCGTGTACGTGGCCTCTACAGGGATGGTGTGCACAGAGTACAAAGGGATCTCGTTTCCACATCTGGGTGTCGCACCAGGAGCAGAGGGCGGAGGGACACAGATGAAATCTGTGATTCTGATGTGAAAGTAAGATGCACGATTGCTGGCATCTGGCAACCATAAAAGACACATGAGGCAGAGCTGGGCCTCTGGCCTCTTGCCAACCAGGGTGTCTGCAAGGATAACAAGAGCTTGTAACCCATACAGAAGGGTCAGGATGGCAGGGACACAATTATGGCCCATGCTGGTACTTCAGCTGCAAATTTCCTAGCTTCCTAGAGTTTCAGTGAGTCTACCCAACATCCTAAATTACTTTTAAAACATTCAAAGTTCATCACAAATGACCAGGCCCACAAAACATCCAGATGCACACCTCCCACTGAAAATCAATGGGCGTTAAGCCCCTAAATACTCCTACAGCTCTGACCAAACATTTACCTTTTTTTCCTCCCCGCTTAAAAACACTCCGAGTTGTGCCCTCCCTTTGAGCCTCCCATAGCTTTTTTTTTCAGTCCTATTATTTCACTCCAGCTTCTGGAGAGCACCAGCCAGCAGCGCCTATCTCCGGAGCCTCAGAGATAGCGCTGGCGTCCCTGGAGCGTGTGGTGCTCACTTCAACAACTGCTCCTCAGCCTACTCACGCGTTACCAGCTCCATTTACAGCCCGTTGGGACAAATTCCTCTTAATGCCAGTCACAAGACGAGATTACAGACTCTAAACTCGGTATTAAGGAAATTCCATGCAGACAGTTTCTGCTTACGGACTTTCTTGCAATGCCTAGGACCTATCCGAGTTCCTAAAATGTTTGAGTTTTTAATTATGAGCAGAGAAACAATAGCTCACTTCAGCATGAAAAAGAATACACCCACTATTTTTCCGTGGTCTGTAATTTAAAAATAGGCCCAACTCATTAGCTTTAAAGCTTTCAAAAATACTGAAACTGAAATATAGGGCTCAATTTCTTTTTGTTTTTCAAGCTAGACCCAGAGACTGGAGAGTTTTAGACCAATGACTACTTTAAGATGATGAAAGAGGATAAAGTTTTTGAACTATGAATCTAATATAGCCAGAACAGATTGATTCCATAGTAAATTTTTAAACAGAAAGTAAATTTTTAAACATTGACTAAATTTGAAGCATTTAAATAAGACCAGAGCATTAACTGCACGCCAATTCAGAAGTGCTGCAGGGCCTATAATTTGTCACACTGCACATATAGATCAGGCTGACTTTTCTCACTTTTTTCCATCGTGTGCATGTTCAGAATGCAAACAGGGGCCAAAGTACACCTGAACAGCCAATTGAGAGACTTCCTATACGTAACGTGAACCAGACAGAATCAATACATACAGTAAAAAAAAAAATTGACTAGAAAAGGGCAATTTCTTACTCTTGTACCTAAAAACACAACCCTGGGGGCCAAAACTGCTCTCTTGACATTTTGTTGACAACAAGAGTTATGATTAGTGTGGACATGGACTCCCGGTGCTTCCCAGGCACCTTCTGCAGGACTTGGGGGAACACCTGGTATGCGTTCAGTACGAGCCAGAGGTCCCCCAGTTCCTCAGGATTCAGGGCTGTGTTCCCTATCCCCAGACTAAAGTTCAGGGTCCTGCTGCCCACACACAAAACCGGTGAAAAACTGCTGGTTTAAGATCTCGGTAGGTAAGTCAAACCCTACCAAAAACCCGACCGCTCTGAGCGATCTCATACTTGCAGTCGCTTCACCTCAAAATAATTTGATTTTAAAACTGAATTTAAGCAAGTTGTTAGTAATCACTTTTCAAGTGTTTATTTATTTTGTTGAGGGAGAGAGGAGAGGAAAATCAAGCTATTTAGCTTTCCAAGTATTTAACATAAAACCCAGAAGAGCTCCATCTGGCAACCAGCAGGATTTCTAAATAATCTAAATAGTATCTACATAAGAACCAGGCTGTCTATGGAGTGAGACAACTTCAACTTTTACAGCCACAAGAAGTCTTTATTAACATAAAAGGAAATTATAAAAAAATTAAGTTAGAACAGGAACAAGAGCCTGGCAAGCTGACAAAAGACCCCAGGAATCTCTGCATTAATCTTGAAATGCTGCTTTTGACTTTGTTGGAATATAGCATCATACTCTGCGTGGTTTTAAAAAAACAAAATAAAAAACCCTCTTAGGTTCAAAGGACTCCAGTACAATAAAACCAGCTCTAGGAAAATATTCAGATTAATGAAAATCAATATATAATTCCTTACTTTGCCACACAAAAAACAACCCTTAGCATTTGAACGCAGTTTGGAAAACATTAGTATTTAATTACAGTCATGGACAAGGCCCTTCATGTCCATAGATGTCTGTCTTCATTAAGATGATGGTTCTGAGTACTGCTGCTAATTATATTAATTAAACATACTTTTGAACTAGTCTTACATATAAAAAATAGGATAATTCTAACTCCAAAGTAAAAATACACCTCAGAGTACACAGTATTTAATTTTCTGAGTTATTCATATGAAGGATCTGGCCTTGCACTTCACACCTAGCCCATCTACTTTTTGGATCATTTGTGAGTGAGCCAAACCTGGTGGTGGTTTGCTGTCATATGGGAAATATTTAACTGGTCCTCAACGCCCCTGTCAAGTTGCCATTGGGATTTTCTGTCAGTTTCTTGGCGAAAAATCAAAGAGTGGAACAGTGGGCCCAAAAAAACATGTTACGGTGATCCTGTGAGGGTAGGGCAGCCTTGAAGCTCTGCGTTTTCCGCTATCCCTGGGCTACAGGAAGAGAATTTCTATCTTTATCATTGCCCATCTGGCACCTTTCACAGGCAGCAAGAACAAAGAAGTAAAATGTACTGGCCCCTACCATCTGCTTCTGCTTGTGAAGTCTGGAAAGAGCCCGATAGGGGAGAAAGCAAAGAAAAGATAAAACCCAACCCCTTCGTTTCCCACACCAAACTGTTCTGGCAGGTACACGTTGTGCCTGTGCTTCTTACAAATCTTGGGGCCGCTCTAGAGACCTCTGGTTCCCTACAGCAACACAGCTGCTGAGCACAGAGCATCCCCAACGCTCCCAGCCCCACGTCCTCGTTCTCAGCCTTCCAACGGCCCCGAAAGAAAGGCTGTGTTGTCTGAGATCTGCTTTATTGGATCAACCACTGTTTTATCTAGAACAGGAAAATTCCTGTGGGTTTAATAAGAAGTATTACCCTACAGATTTTCTCTGGTCCCACCTCCTTTCCCATCAGCCACATCCCCTCTTGCTGCAAGGCTGCATACACCATGTGTTGGCTCGACCCCTCCTGTCTCTGACAGAAGTTTGGCCAAAAAGAGCAGATTTTCTGCTACTTTGATCATTTCCTGTGGTAAAAAGTGAAGGGAATTATCTGACCCAGGGTCTTTTTTTTTTTTTCCTTTCTTAGTTTTGAAAAATAACATGGCTTTACATTTGCAAGTTCCCTTAAATAGTGTACTTGCTTTCCAATAGCATTTTGCTGCTGGTTTACTGGTTGCCTTACAGAACTTACTTTTTTTAGAATCAGCAAACACATTGCTCTGATCTCAAACTTGAATTCAGCTGCTGTATTACATCAGTAATGACCTTCCCTATGCTGAAGCAGCAACCACAGGATGGTATCAAGTTTACAGACAATACAAAGGTGGCAGCTTCTTCCCTGTTAAAAAATTATTACATTTAAAAAACAAGCTTACTTCTCTTGTGGTGGGGATAGCGTTGTTTTTGGCTAAGAATGTGCATTGCATAATGTCTTTAGAAATAAGTTAACCATTTTATTAAATGCAATATTAGAGTAGTCTATGACATACGTGATATAAGCTCCCCTAAAACATTTTTTTTTCCATCAAAATCATCAAGATTCCAGATCAGAAAACATCTCATGCTTGTGTAAGCCCTTGTTGAAACAGTGACAGTACCTGCTGACTTAAATGGTGTGGAAGCATTTGGGAACAGGGGCCTAGGTACGGTGCCAAGTGATAATCAGTGACCCCGATGGGCCCTGCAAGTGCACCCTGAAAACTTGTCCATTTTATATTTTTTCTGTCCCAGAGAGTACAAAGTAAACAAACAGCATGAATCTACCTACTGAACTAATGTCCTGTATCAGAATTAATATTCTGTAGGAATAAACTCCAAATAAATGGTCACAATATACATTAAGTCTTTATAAATGTGACACTACAGCATTTAAAATAGATATACATTCACACTCAGTAGTGGGACTCCACTCTTTTCAGCTCAGAAAAACGCCACAATGTGCAAGTTGTGCGTGTTGGCATCAAAACCCTTCTTTTTTTAACTTTGCTGTGCTAATTACATGAGTAGCACAGATTTTGACAGATACACTGTTGAGCTGAGGCCAGGGAGCAGTGTGTGCCTCCCTTTGAATGAGCTGTACTCTCAAAAGAAATGATTGAACACTTTGAACTCTTAATATTACTATTGCTTAAAAATGTTATGGGAAGCTACTTTGGTGAATTTACTATTTGTGTGTATGTATTTTTTTTAATCAGCCTGTTAAAAAATCATGGCCTGGCTACATGTCCCATTTTATTTATAAAACTGAATCCTTCCAAAACTCACACAGCTCAAAAGCAAAGGGAGACCTAGAGCAGTCTTAATCTTTCAGTATTAAAAGAAAGAGAAGAGACGTACTTATTTATATATGTATGCATGTACCTCACCTAGAAATATAATAAGAAAGGGGAGGAAGAATCTACAGTAGCCTTGTTAAAACAAAAATTGCACCGAACCACTTCAAACAAGATCTTGCCACAGCGAAAATCAGCATTATCGTCATTAATAATACACTGCCTTTCATATGCAGGAGTAATAAGGAGGCTGTACTGTGATCCATATAACCTCAATGATGTATAAATGAATCAAAAAGGATCTAATTAGTTCAGCAGCACCAAAAATTATTAAGCAGAAACATCAAAAGAGCCAGCGGGACGTTACTTTTTTGTTGTCAGGCGCGCTGCAGAGCCGCCCTTCAGAATTCTCTGGTTTGTATCTGGAAGGAGGAGCCCTCACCAAGGTAGGTCACAGCCACCGAAGAGACCTGGAGCTGAAGGATGCTCCCCACACCTGTGCCCTGCCCTGCAGCTCCCCAACGCCATCCCCGCACGAAGCCCTGCCCATGCAGGATCTCTGCGGAGGAAGGGTGGAGCGGGTTCCTCGCCTCCTGTCCGCAGGAGATAGCACATCCTGAGCGCGCTGCGCCTGCCCGCTGCCCCTCTTCCTCCTTCCCCCGCCGACGGGGAGGAAGGGTCGCTCGGGAGGGTGCCTCAGCTCCCACAGAGGCACCCACGAGGGAAGGGAGATGCGAGGGACGGCTGAGCAGATAACTGCAACCAGCACAGAGCTGCAGGACCTCCCTGGAGATGGCCTTGGCCTCCTGCGAGTCCCTCCGGGCTCCTACAGCTGCTCCTGCCACACAGATGGGAAAACGCTCTGCGCGTGCACACGTGAGAGCTTGAGGAAATACCTGTGGAGGCATCTCAGTCAAAGCTGGAACACTGTGTGCATGTATTTATTTATTATAAAACGGTGAGAGGACTTCCATCCTTCACCACATAGCTGTGGGCACCCATGCCCCTGCAGCACGCACAGCACGGTGAGAAAATCACACCCCGCAGCAGCGTAGCCTGGGCTGATTGTGGCAAAGAAAGGTCTTCTTCATACAATCCACTGAAGTCAAGAAAAGTTCCATTTAAATATAAACAAAACCTAACACAGAGGTCCACTGTACTTAAGGAATTATTTTTTCCTAACCTTGGAGAGATGGATGTAGCTTGTATCTCCTCCAACAGATGTATTTGTCCACTACCCAGCAACGTTTCACTTCACTTAGGCAAAAGCATCATATGCAAGAGAAACAATAATGCTATAAAACAAAGACCTTTCACTACGCCAGGTCCATTCCATACCCAAAACCCAACGGTTTCCTTCTCCAAAGGAATAAATAGGACAGTATTTGTTACGGTTTAAGCCACAGTAACATTTTTAAGGTGCTTCCTCCAATAGCTTTCAACATTGTTCAATCTGCAGACCTATAAAAAAACCCCACAATTATGCAATGGAGCAGGACAGACAAACAAAACCTCCTTGCCAGAAGACTCACTCTTCTATTTACCCTTAACAGAACATATAGAAGGCAACAGATCTCACAGAGCCACAAAGACCAGGCTGGCAACATTCAGCATTGCAACTGTGGGAACTACTGCAGTATGCACTAAAGCTCCACTCAAAACTCCCAAAGAATTCAACTGGAGGTCGGCTGCACGTCAGAAGTTAGCCATCTTCTCCTGTAACCTTCAACATCAAACTGCTTTGACAGAAATCTCTGCTGAGCTCCAACAGAAACCTCTGAGGAATCAAGGCACCCGCTCCGGCAAACCTTCACAATCCCAAGCACACATATGGCACGCTCCCAGCTACCCAGCAGAGTTAAGTTTTTCAAGAAATAATACCGAAACTCATAGATTTAACACACAGATGGCCCACAACATCTGCAAGAACTGAAATACAAAACCTTCTCAAAAGGTAACACCGAATGCTGATGCAGACAAAGCCGGGCTGTGCCCTGCTGCAGCCACCACCAGCGCTCTGCAGAGCAGTCCCAGTGCAGAGCAATCCCCATGCCAAGCAATCCCAGGGCACAGCGCTCCCAGTGTATCCTGGCCCAGCTGTCCACAGACACAACTGGAGTAGCTCTGTCAGAGGCTCCTGAGGAGGAGGGGTAGTACTGGGAAAGGGACAGTATTTATGAAAATAAAAGAACTGAAGCCTGTATGCTGCTGTCTAGAACTTACAGTTACGTTTGTACCACCCATTCCCTGGGGGAAATGACATACAAAATACAAACAGGCCTAGTTGTTCAATTATTCAAGTATTAAGAGATTCACAGAAAGGCATCTGAGAAACATAACATTTTAATAGATGAAATAAATACTCCAGTACATGCAAGATAAAAACTGACATTGGAAAAAAATTAAAAATCACTTTTGTTATAGTGTAATTTTTGTTTGTTTGTTTAAACACTCACAGTAGCTTTTCCCCCAGTTTGGAAATCAACACATGGAAAACATAATCACAACCTCCAGTCCTTCCACTCCTACACACCAAATGCACTTCTAACCTAACACTTGATGCAAAATAAAAAAAAGTCATACAAAGCAAAAACAAACAAAATAGTAGCTACATCCATCATCTATGTGTTGTTGGGTTTTTTCATTTTTTTAAATGAGTAAGAACTGAGGTAACCTTTTTCCTGCACAACCGAACAGCAAAATTTAGAAGGGAAATTTCGGAAGACAAGACAAGACAAACTTTAAAAACCGCACCCAGCGCGATTAAAGCTCTTTTTTTTTCTCCTTTTTCTAAGATACCCCCACCTCCCCAAATATAAAAAACTTTGAAACAGTTTTACCATTTGTGTGAAGACCTTGTTGAATAAAGGAAAATTTATCTGCAGATACTTGCTTAACTTTAAAGTAAAATAAAAAGAAGCCCAAACTGGCTACCTTTATTAGTACATATAGTTTGAATATGTTCTGCTTCTTCACCACATGAAATCAGAGGACTGGGCTCATCCAAGCAAATTCTTTGGTATACAAAAAAGGGGTGAGGAGGTGGGATATTATTTTCCTTTAGCAATGACTGGGATTTAAACAGAGATGTGGGGGTTAATTCACAGAATTGGAGTTCACTGGCGGTAAAGTCCTGGGTGAAGATCTTTCTCTTAGTGCCTGAGATAGCAGGTTGCAGCCATCCGAGACGGCGCAAGCTGAGTTCCTCAACCTTTCCCTGTAATCGCTCATTTTGGTGCTACTTTCGGGGTGTTGGGCTATATCCCTGAGGCATTGGGTCAGGAGCACACAAGCAGATACCACACTCATGGCTCCTCCTAGGATGGCAGTTTGCACAGCTTTGCCCTCTGGATTAATGGTGGCAGCTTTACCCAAAAACTGGGGCTCAGTGGCAAAGCCCACCAGAGCATAGACAGACTGCACCAAAGGTCCACTGAACAAGACGCACCGGTTCCTGGTCAGCTCGCTGGGTGAGGTCTTCACCTCCTTGACACAGGCCAAGAGGGCAGAGGCGCTGGTGCTCATACATTTGACACTGAGTTTGAACTGCTCCTTAGCAAATTTATCCTTGGATTTCTCACTGGCCAGCACGCAGGCGTCTGTCAGGAATTTCAAGTTCTTGGACATGTTCTGAGAAACCTCCAGCAGGAGCTGAGGGCTCATATCTGCCAAAGGGGTGGTCTTCAAGACCCCGCAGCCGTGCTCCACCTCATGCCTACATCGGGTCACCTTGTAGCGATCCACCAAGCCAGGCATGGCAGGCTGGGCCCCCGGAGTCTCCACTGCAGCCAGGTAGGCAGCGTGGGCAGAGCACTCGGTCAGGGAGACCACCAGCTCCCCCATCTCCATCAGGCTTTCCCCCACCTCCCCGAAGCGTCCCATGTTGAGCTGGCTCTGGACGTCATGGGTCAGGATGGAGAGTCCTTTGGTCCTGGCAATGATCGTGTCCCTGCACTTCTCAAAGGACTCACCGAAGACAGACAGACTCTCGGTGTTCACCGGCCTGGTCTCGCTCGACAGCAGAAGCAGATCGGCCACCAGTTGCATCTTGATCTTGCAGTGGTCGCAGATTGAGATGAGCTTCTTCCTCTGCAGGGAGCTGCTGCTGGGGATGCCGCCGCCGGAGACCTCGCTGCTGGACTTGCCGGAGCCACCGCTAGCCATAGCGCCGGGGGGGCACTCGCATGCCGCTCGCTACCCCGCTGCCGCCGCCTCCGCCGCCGCCCGAGCAGTCCCGACTGAGCCCGGCAGGATCGCTCTGCCTTTTCCGCAACATCATTCCATTAATCGCCGGGAGGCAAGAAAAGGCTCTGGGCGCCGGGGCTGCCGCTGCTGCGGGGAGCGAGCTCGGCCGGGGCGCCCGCCCCGCTCCGGCGCCAGCGCCAGCCTCCGCTCCTACGGCGCT
>VXAZ01010504.1:391601-413059 GCA_013399875.1 Gymnorhina tibicen
AAAAGAAAAAAGAAAAATAAAAAGAGGGGAAAAAAATAGGGGGAGGAAGTCTTCGTTTAAATTCCCTTTCTCAGGCTTTCAGACAAACTACTGGGAAGAGGCGGCTGCGACGGCGCTGCCAGCCAGACGCTGCACGGCTCTGGGTGAGCTCCCCCGCCCCGCTGCCTTTGCTGTAACCTCACTTGAGCCTATCGAAATCTTTTGTGCGGT
Source organism: Gymnorhina tibicen (assembly GCA_013399875.1). Classification (NCBI taxonomy): domain Eukaryota; kingdom Metazoa; phylum Chordata; class Aves; order Passeriformes; family Artamidae; genus Gymnorhina; species Gymnorhina tibicen. The sequence goes on from VXAZ01010504.1 coordinate 391,812, forward strand.
GTCACCGCCCTTCGTTTAAATCCTGCCCTCCCCCCGCCGCCGCTCCGCGCCCGCCGCCGCTCGCTCCTCCCAGGCGGAGGGGGCAGCAGCGCCGGCACCGCCCGCTCGCCGCCGCTGCCCTGTCCCCGCCGCGCGGGGCTGCGGAGCGGCTCCGGGAATAAATACACGACGGGGGGTGCCGGAGGGAGAGGCCGGTGGCAGGAAGGCGAGGGGCAGCCGGAGAGCGGCCGCCGGGAGAGCACGGCCCGGGGTGCGTACCGAGCAGTCGGATACCGGAGAGCGAGGAGCCGCCCCAGCGCCGGGGCAGAGGCGGCCCGGGTGCCGCTCCCCGCCCGCCCCCTGCCCCGGCCAGCCCGCCAGGTGAGTGCGGCGTTCCGCTCGGAGCTCCCGGCCCGCAGGGCAGCGCCCGTGTCGGGCTGTCCCGGTCCGGGTGGCAGAACCCGTTCCTGTTCCTGTGCCAGCCGGCACCGGGTGACAGAGCCCGAGGCAGCGCGGCTCGGAGCGCGGGGCCCGCCGCTCCTCATCCCGCGGGGCTCCGGCTGCCCGGGTACCCGGCCCGGGCTGGCCGTCGGGGGTGCCGTAAACACGGGATGGGGATTGCTGCCGCTTTATTTACACAGAAATAGTGCCCTCAGCACTGGCCTTGACCCAGATTTTAAACCAATGAACGCGAATTTGGTCTGTTGCTCTCCCGTTTCTGTCGCTCTTTTTGAACAGTGGTTACTGTTTGTTAGACTTTAGCAGGGAAAATGTAAACCTACTGACACTGCTGTGTACTGAACGCTCTATGAAGACTTTCTCTGATCTGTTTCCATTCTGCAGCACACCAAGAACTTTTTGAGACGATTCTTGTCAAAAGCAAGATGTTATGCTCAGTAAACCTGAGGTACACATCAGATTCTGTCCTGTTGCACAGTTATCTGCATAAACATAATTGTGATTAATCAAAGTCCATGTTGAAACCACATCTTACATTTCTTACATATTTTGCTGTAGCTTAAGCTGCAGCTAAATAATAACATTATTTTGCTCCTTTCAATCAGAATTCTCTTTTTAAGTTAGCCTCCTAATCCTAGGCATTTACAATGCGTTTAGTGGGTTACAGAACTCCAGAAGTACATTTGTCCCAGTTCACAGTTAACATCCTGCTACATTCCTACTACTGCACGGGTATAAGTGACCTTGAAATAAATGGAACAATTTCCTCTAGGAAATAGAGGAATAGGACTAGACTCCTCACTTGCAGTTGCACGTCAGATCCAACAATGTCCTGGCACAAATAGAGCCCACCTAATGGATTCCATACATTTAAAGAGCTTCAGACGAGTTTATTTGCACATATTCTTAGCCATTAGCTAGAAGAACCTTTGGCCTTCTACTTGCAGAGCAGGATGTGAGCAGGATGAACACAGATGTGAAAGTGGGGGGTTAACAGGATGTACGTGTTTGAGGGGCAGGGGGAGCCCTTGCCATAAAGCCAGGCTTGAGGAAAGGTGCAGATACTGGTCTATGGGTGTGTCGAAAATAGGGCAGATCTCCACCCATCCCTCCTCACGAAAACAGTGTGAGGGAAATTCTGTTTACTTGAGTCAGATTATAGCAAGTTCAAGGAAGGTCATGATTTGGGCCTAAACAATTTTGGATTACTTCCAGCAACTTGTTTTCAAAAGTATAAATAGGAATGACTTCAGGCTACTCTGAAAAATAAAAATCAATGGGCAGAAGAAGCCAGCTGAACTGTATTTCAGTGTATTTCCAGATATGTCCTTAAATGAGGTGAGATAGTATGCCACACAAGGAACATCTCTCATAAATATTAACCTAGTTTATCTTTAATGAGAATTGACTACATTTAATTAGGGTTTGAAAGATTTCATTTCAGAAAACGTGGGTCTCATCCCTGGCTGGAAGAGGTGTTACATGGCCTAATAATCTTTTCCATTTTTAGATGCTGCTGCCTGCCATGATGCTCTGCGTGATTTGCGCCATTCCCCAAGGACAAAGCGGAGAGATCCTTGGTTTGGACAGATCCTGCAGCGCCTCCTCCACCAGCCTCCCTCCACAGAAACCCAGCTGGGCCTTTCCCGTGGCAGTTCCTACAAGCTGACAGGGCCACCAAAGCTCTTAGTAGCTGCTGCAATATAAAGCAAATATTTTTCTAGCTCTTTTAATCCATCTGCAAGACTGATCCAGTGCTTATCTGCCTCAGTATTAGCAAGGGGGAAAGCTGGTTTGTTCTGTAGTAGGTGGTGCATGTGGACAGTGTCCAACAAGGTCTTGCCGAATGCCATTCTCCTCCCATAGCAGCCCTGGTTTTAATATGCAGGTTTTCTGCATATTACATGTTTGGGGCAGAGTGACCTGGCTTTTGCTTTTTGAAAAAAATGATGTAGAAAATACCACCTTCATTAGTCATTTTTACCATGGAAGTGGTAAAATTTCCTGGAGCATTTCCTGGAGCAGCTCCCTGTTAGATCCTTCCTACACACTGCAGGGTGGCTGCCTGAGTACACCTGGCCTGGCTGGATTCTCTCTTAGTCTGTGTTTCCCATGAACATACAGTCTCATTCTAAAAGGCAGCCTTGGAAGTGGATTCTCTGGGGCTGGTGCCCTGAGCAGAGCTGAGAGTCAGCAAGGTACGTGCTTTAAAGTGCCAGTGCATGCATCTCTGTGATTGAGGAGGAAACTTGGACCCCGTGATGGTTAGGGTGGGTATTTCCTTCTTAAGTCTTCTGCACATCTCTTTCAAGGAGAATGTGTTCATACCCATGAATTTCATGGCTGCTAAGTGCAAAGGTGATCCATGGGACTTGGGCAGCTCGCTGAATAGGTATAAAAACTTGGAAGACATGAAAATCAGGTGGCCATGCTTGGCTTTAAAAAGATTTCACTGACAGGGTCTGAATGAAATAACTCTCTGGGCTTTAAACCAGCAGGCATTGTCAGATACAAGGGATTAGAAGGCTTTTTAATGTGGCTTAGTAGTGTACAGAAGATTGGCTTACTTGTATGAGCTCTTCTTTTGTCACATTGATCTTTATTTTGCATTGTGCTTAGTACAACAGAAACTGGAGGCTGAAGTCGTCTTTCCTGAATCATCTGACAGGACTTGGACCTTTTATTGCCTAGTAAAACATTTTTTTTGTGAAGGAGGAATTGATTTTTGCCAGTGTAGCCACTGTTGAGTAATAGCTGAAGAATACCAAGTTGTAATAATTTCATGAGCACTGCATGTGGCCAGGTCGGTGAGAGGAAGTTACTGTACGGTGGGTTGTTCTTCTTTATATTACTTTCCTGTATAGATGTATCGATCCAGCCTAATAGGGAGCTAGCTGATGAAGGAATAAAAGGCAATTCAGTGCTTCCCCTGTGTCAGCTCTATGTGACTAAGCCCATGAGGTGGTAATTACAGGAATGATACCTCCAGTTCTGAGGGATGCAGCTGGTTTGTCAGGCTGCGAACTAAAAATCATAGGAGGATAAAGTTGGCAGGGACTTGATGGAAGAAATACTTAAACACCAAGGCAGACTTTGCAGAAGAGGCTGGATGGAGCTGGGCCTTCCTCTCTGCAGCAGTGTCAGTCGCACAGAAGGAAAGGCAAGTGTGTTTGACCGGCTTATTGTTCTTAAGATCTGTTTTGTCTTAAATGTTTTGGTGCTGAGTAAGTGTTTTGTGGTCAGTACTTACAGCCATTACTTCATGAGAGGCCAAACCGTGAGGTTCTGGGTCTGTCTCGGGTCTGCAGAGGTAGCCATGGTTGATGCACTGGGTATGCAACCTGAGAGTTGGTCTGATTGTAGCCAAAAACACGGACCTGGAGGAACAGTTAGCTGGGCACTTGCGACAGCAAGTGCAAGCAGAGTCACAAGTTCTGTTTCTTCTTTTCTCTGTAAATAAATAGCTTTTAGAATAGTGGGTGGGCTTTCGCATACAGGTTTAATTAACCTTGGGGTTCTGACGTGGTGGTTTGTCTTTGTTTTTTTTTTAATATGGCATAGTCAAAAACACAGTATCAAAGGTAAGAACAAACTTATTACATAGACACCATTAATGTAAATATCCCAATTGTGGGATACTGGTCAGCTCCTGTTTCTCAGCTGAAAGATAATAGCAAAAGAGGTTTTTCTTTTGTTGTCCTTTCATTCACCATTTATTGCACTATTTTCACCACTTGCCGTATGTAATCGATTGGTTGTCCCCTGCTGTTACCATGGATATTTAATACATCGACATGGAAAAGAGACACATTTCTGTGGAAAGGAAAATGCAGCTACAAAACTCCTCTCGCACTGAATGGACAGCTGTGCCGTATTTTACGTGAATACAGCCAATAATGGCTTTTTGCTTTTATTTTTGCCTGCCATCCACACACACACAGATATCCCTCCTGCACCTCGTGTGCCATGAGGCTGGTGCCCAGGAGAGCATCGGGTGCCGTGTAGCTCCTCGTGTCCATTCTCCCTCCCTGGAGCCAGGTGAGAAGGGCCAGAGGCAGGTTTGTAGCTCAGCTGCCTTGAAACTCAAAAGCACTTAATGGAAGAATGGCAAATGCTGTTGGTTAGAGTGGTCCAGCACAAACAGGAATCCAAGACCCTCCCTTAGACTCTTACGTCTGGGTTTTTTTGAGATCAAAGGAGAACATGGTATTTTGAACAAAATGTGCAAGGGCCCACCCTTCCTGAACCGCACTTTTGGTGGTGTGTTCTGTCCTGCAGCTGTAATACTCTACAGAAGGGTTTGGGTTTCTCCCCTCCCTGCCCTCTTTTAATAGGTATCATGAGAGAAATTTAATGGATGTTTTCACAGGAGTCTCTGATCCTACACTGCTCTCATTGTGCCTGTGTGTTCTGTGAGCAGGGCTGCTGATCATTAACAGTTTAAGCCTAGCACCTCTAATTCATCAGGAGTTCATGTAATGTATTACTTACATTAGATGTAGGTGCCAAAACTGACCTGTAAACCTAAAATGAAACTGGGACTGCAAAATTAATTTCATTTAGATTGTGAAAATTAGACTATAAATGGAATTCCTGTGGGAACTGTGTAAATCTTCTTTGACATTGATTGAACGTAATTCTTTTCTTAATAGGGTAACTTTAAATTGTGTAACCGGTACATAGTTTTAACCAGCACAGATTTGTAGCAAGTCTTGCAGTAAGACAAATACTAACAGGAACATTCTGTTCCGTGGTGTTTATGGATTTCGGGATATCAGAGCTTCAATGCAGTCGAGTAGACAGTCATCATACCCCCTCCCCAATCCAGAGCAGATAGGTAATGACACAAAGCTGTCGTGTCATCTCCATCCCGTCAATACATTTTAATTTATAAAACGCACATGCACAGGATAACACAAATTCAGGGTGAAGATTTGTTTTATGTTCAAAACTGAAGTCAGAATCTGAATTTCAAGGTTAGTACCTGAATCAGAATTTCATGTCTGAATCACAATAGTTAATCCCTAATCTGGGAAAAAATCGAATTAAAGACTTAATTTTTCAAATTGGATCCAGGAATTCAAGGTCTGACTAGCTCTGGAATAGAAATTTGTGTTCTCTTAATAGATGACAAGTAAGTGTGCTTGTTTTATGCATGAAATTAAATTGAGGACTGAAATTATTCTGAATCATTCAGATGTTCATGCTCTAGATGACAGCATATTCCTCTTGCTATGCTGCTTTTTTTTCCTTGAGATTTAGACATGTTCTTGTTGTTTTTAAAGATAACATGTTCAGGTCTGATTCTTCAAGTTTTATTTTGCCTGTGAGTAAATTCAGAGGGTTGGATTAACACGTGCACTGTCTGTGCATGAGAGCTCGGGCATTAGATTCTCTCTGCAGGGGAACATTTAAGCTACTTGAGATAATTTGACCTATGAAAACAATAATTTTGAATGTTTTACTGCAAATACCTCATAATATCCTGGCACTCTGTAAAATGTATGACTGTGCTTTTAAACAGGGAAGAATATGCTGAATGCTGGGACATCTCAGAACTTGCTTGAAGTTCTCTGGGTCCCTTACTCAGCAAGTCTCCTGTATTGTTTAAAACAATATTGTCCTGGTACTGCTCTAAGCCAGTAGGTGCAAAGGCAGTTCTAGTGCCTGTCAATCATTTTTGATACCCAAAATTACCACTACAAGGCTGCCTTGCACAACACTTAATTCATCTGGGCCTCTACTGAACATCCTTTTGTGTCAGTAGAGTTCTTGAAATGAATTGATTCTTCCAGACACAGCGAGTGCTGAGAGCAGGTAGCCTTTGCCTGTTCATTCTTCCTTCTGGACACTTAGGGCTGATCTTACTGTCTTAATTGTCTATATGTCCTTCCAAGAAGGCAGGCACTGCCTTTTCCTCAGTGAAGTTCTTTGTTCTTTCTAAGGTTTCAGTCCAAGGAGTGCCAAGGAACAAGCTTTAAGACTGTACTGTACTGTATTTGCAAAGAAAAGTAAAATGTGACAGATAGGAACCCACTTTAAAATAGAAAATTGCGTACAAAACTCCACCACCAGCAAAGACTTGAGAGAGCTTCTGGCAGTTAAAATTCGCATTCGTCTCCCAACTTGTAAGAAAGAATGGCATGGAAAATACATTTTGCACAAATACAGTTGCAAAAATGGAAAAAAAGAGAGAATCTCAAAGTTCATTTACAGAAGTTTAGAACATCCTGAATCTTCTCATGTTACAGCTTGACCCAGCCCTACTCAACAATGAAAACAGTTTACAAGAGAAGGTAGATCTGCCTTTCTGACAAGGTGCAACTTTATAAGTAAAGGTACTACTACTAAAACCTGAGTGTTGCAGAAGCAAAAATGACAGTCACGGCTTGAGACCTTCCCTGGCATGACTAGATGGGACTTTGAGCTACAAGGTAAAGCATTTAACACCTTACTCTTGCAATCTACAGTGAAAGAAGCCATCTATTATCAGACACATTCTGTATTGCAATCCTAACAGTGTTAGCTGCTGGGACTATAAAAACTGTTTAAAAATGTGAAAACACTTAAGCTATAAAAAGAATATTGGCATTATTCAATAGGTAAAACACAATCAAAACACAATGTGCTCCAATAAAAAGAAAATGCAATTTAATTTGCCCCTGTCAGTGGTATGGGCTGTGCTGCGTTTGTTTCTTGCACGGGAAAGAGGAACAGCGGAGAACAGGAGCTGAGCAGGTGTTTGTCCTGCAGCTGACCCCACAAGCAGCAGACTTGAACAAGTCTTCCCAGACAGAATTTTGCCTGAACAGAGGTCGTTGCAAAGTCAGAGCCAAGCATGAAAACGACCTCCTTTTCAAATTAAAGCGTTCATTGGCATGACGAGGAAATGTATAGTGTTGTTTGGTGCAGTGCTGGGCATACTGAACAACTTGTTCACCTACCAAAGGGAATTTTGAGATCCATATCTGAACATAGTATCAGAGATTAAAGAAAGCAAGTTGGCTCGGTTTGTTCTAACAAGAAAAATCATAATTGAAGAAAATATTTCCTAGTAGAAATTCAATGAAAGTATTTTATGCTGCAAGTCCAGCATTCCAAGATAGAATATTTTTTTCCAGTGAATGTATGCACAATCCAGTAATAACAAAAGTTAGCAGAAACCTATTTTAGTAAAACCTCATTAATCACGGCAATCTGATGTAGTATACCTGATGTTCATTATATTTAATGAGAAATCACCAAGCAAATGTGCTCATTAGTGACTCTGGTATTGGACGGCTCTGTGAGAGGAGAGGTACTTTTCTAAACCCCGTTGCAGTTATGTACATTTAACAAGCTCCACGAATAGCTCTGGGCTGCTTCCTGTTCCTCAGGCACTGGCAGCGTGTCCGAAATGTTATAAAAACGTGTGGAGGCTGGTTGTTTATGGGGGTGCTGAAATCTTGGATCCCACATCCTCCTCCGCTGTTTCTCGTGGTATGTGTGCTTGGCAAGCTGCTGCTTCATGTGCCGTGTCTCCCTGGTGCTCACCAGCTACGTGGCCCTGCAGTGTCTGATCACTTCAAGAGTTAGTCCAGGCTTAGGAGAGCCTCCCCAAACCCACACCCCTGCCTCCTGACTGCTTTTGTTTTGTACTTGCACACCTTGCCCATAAAGGCAGTGGGTTCATTACGCAGTCGGAACAGGACCATCTGGGGTCGGAACTAAATGGTCTTTACAGTCTCTTCCAACCCAAACCGTTCTATGACTAAAGGATTCTATGATACAGTGACGGAATTGGGGCTGAAGAGTTCTCTCAACAGCATTAGCTCCTCTGCTCTGAACCTGGTCTGCTTTCAATGCTGGAATGAAAAAGCAGCCTGTTCACTAATCAGCCTGACTGCAATTAATATCTACCAGCAGCAGTAACAGTGATGCTTCCTTAAATTCCCAAGTTTAAACTTACTGGAATCCAAGGTGAAAGAAGGGAAGATTGTGCTATTTGTAATTAAAACGCTACCATGAGGGAAGAATGAAGACTGGAGTGAAATAAAGCTGTGCAGACATCCATGCGTGTAATTTGGTTTAGATAAAGGAAAAACAGCCTGTACAAAGAAAAACCCGTATCTCTTCTTTTTTTTTTGTGGTGGTGGTCAGATGGTCTGGAGCGGTATTTTAGTAACAAACAGCAATAATTTTAATAGTTTTCTTTTAGAAATCTAATATTGCTGAGACAGCAGTCAAAATCAGAAGACTCGTGCAATGGGCCCAGTTCCCATCACACAGATTAGCAAACCCGGATACTTTTCATCCTGCCTTTAAAAAAAAAAGCAACAAGAAGCAACCACACAGTTTAGATCCCAGGCGCTGGGCCATCATTTATTTACTCGTTTTTACCTCTCAGTGCCCAGCGTTCATTCCCTGCCCGGGCCCTGCAGGACCGCACCGGGGCTGCGGGGCTTCGTGCGGGGACGGCGGCACCCGGAGAGGCGGCGGGGAGAGCCGGCAGTGCCCGTCCCCGGCCGCTTCGGGGACCCGGCCCGGGCCGCGCCCAACCCGCCCCGCTGCCCTCCCAGCTCCGCCGCCCTTCCAGCTCCGCCCCGCTGCCCTCCCAGCTCCGCCTCCCGGCCCTTCCAGCTCCTCCCCGCTGCCCTCCCAGCTCCGCCTCCCGGCCCGTCCTGCTCCACCGCCCTCCCAGCTCCGCCTCCCGGCCCGGCCGCGCTGCCCCCGCCCATGAGCCGGCCGGGGCCGNCGGGGTCCGCCCGCACCACGCGCAGGGAACGCCGCGGCTGCCGGGGGGGCGGCGGGGCCGGGCCGGGGCAGCTCCGCGGGGCAGCGGCCGCTCTGCCCGGTCCCGGGAAGGCGGGGGATCCCCGGGCCTGGTCGGGACCGGGCGGGAGGGATCCCCGAGGCCGGTGGAGGGTGGCCGGTGCCGGGTTCCTTCCTCCGAGGCTCTGGGTCCGTGTGTGGGGGTTTCAAAGTCGGGGCGAGCGGCCCTCAGCCTGCCCTGCCCGGCTGCCTCTGTCCCGCCTTCCCAGCACCCAGCCAGGCGCTCGGTGCCTGCCAGCAGCCTCGTCTGGCTGAAAAGTCTGGTTTTTTGAAAGTATTGAGAGATACACATTTTGTGACCGAGGGGCGGATACCCAGGAGGAATCTTCATTTCACGTTTACCGAGTAGATACGTTGTTGTTTTGGTTTGGTGTTTCTTTCCTATGTTCCCTCATAGTAACAACTTCTAATTCCAGCTCTCTCTCGTCGCCTTCATCCTTCTCAGCCCGCTGCCTTAACTTTTCTTGGCGGTTTCCCATCACTCTCTTCTCCATGTGGTTGTCATGCCACTGTTCGGTTCTTTTCACTAAGCTGTGTTCCATCATCTTCTGATAAATGCCAGAGCATTCCTTACAGTCATTTACTCTTTCCTGCGAGGTTTTTCCCTGGAATATTTTGCAGAAAAATCCTGAAGGAAATAATAGAGAGAAAACTCTTGTTTCATATAACACCAGTTGCAGCTGTAAGTCAAGGTGGAGAAGTGTGTTTTATATGTGAATTATACATAAAGTGACGAGAAATATGGATGCCTGCCTTGGTCCTAGTTGGCAGGTTATGGACTTGTTCATCCTATGGATTGTTACTGCATATATCCCTTTAGGAAGGGACATTCTTAGAAAATTGAGTTAAAATTTTAAACAAAAATTAGTAAAAACCTCAAAGTTCACTTTTCTGTTAGTGGTATCAGCCAAGGACCCAGTAGACCCAGCTGCTAAAAAATCAAGGCTTAATATTGCCCAACTTAGACCACATTTGGCCTTGTAGGGAAAAAAAAATCTTAAAAGGTGAGCATTTCTATTTAATGAGACGGCTGAAAGGGAGACTCAAGTTAATGCTGTTGTACCTCCTGGCTGTATATTCTGCCCCAGCCCTGGTGGGCGGGTCAGGAGGTTGTTGAGGGTTTTTCCTTTTCAGCTGGATCCAGGTCGGGTGTGCTGCACAAGTGCAGTTGTGTGCAGATGTGGCGGAGCAGCTGGGGAGTCACTGCTCGGGCTGGCGGTGTCCCTGAGGAGAGGCACACGGAGCAGAGCAGGGACTGAGGCAGGGCTCGACAATCAGGGGTTGTTTGGTGTCCGGGATGGTCAGCTGCAGGGCGTTTTGCCTGGTGGGAGTCAGGACACATACAGGGAACATGAAAGGCTTGAGGGGGTGGTGGCTGGAGGGTGGAGGAGAAGAAAGGGCATGAGTGTACTTGGTGGAGTGGGATGAGAAACAAAGGGGCCACTGTGAATTTGGGTAAGAGCAGGAATTGCGCTCGGGAATGAGGAGCACAGGGCATAGATCTGTACAGAATCAAGGGTCATTACTGTAAACTGAATGAAATTACTCCCAATATTTTTTATTTCCCTGGCAATTAGTCTAAAACCATTGGAGGATAGTGGCTGTGACATGCTTGGGTTCGGCCACAAGCCTGGCAAGGTGGAGTCTGTGGCTCCAGCCAGGATCTCGTGCTGCCCCTTGCACCGTGTGCATGACTGCCTGGTGATCCGGGAGAGTGATCTGTGGAAAATGAGGATGGGCAACAGGGGAAAGAGGCAGAGGTGCTTCAGCAGCTCAGTTGCACAGCCAGAGCTTGGAGGAAGCCACCGAAGGATTTCCCTCATGGAAAGGGACTCTCCAGAAGCCTTGAGTCCTGGGGAGCTGGACACAGAACCGAGAATCTGGGCTGGAGGTCTCTTTGTTACGGAAATGTCAGGTGCTCTAAATAGTTCATTACTGTTACAAGCTCAGGGTTTCTCAGGCTTGACTGATCATTGAATAGGCAAAGGAATTAAGTGCCTTACATTGCTAACGTTTTTAAAAATAAAAACACAGGGCATTTATGAGAAATTTCTGAGAATGGGAGCTGAGGGGAGGAGCAAGGGAAGGAATATGTAGTTTTTCCTGTGGCTTTCCCTCTGGAACTTCATGTTACTGTTCAAGTGAGTCTGCTAGACTTTTCAAAGCAAAAGCTTATGCTTTTCCTTCAGCTTTTTACCTTTTAGATAGCTTTAAACACAGCTGCATGATAGTTTGTACAGAATCAAGAAAAGAAGTGCCATGTAGGGGAGCTCTTGGCATCTTCTGATAATACTCCCATTCAGGCTGTAAGAATACAACTTCAGGAGCATTTAATTGCTGAATAGTTAAGGGAAGAATAGGTAATACATGTTAGTAGCTTGTGTTGTCACTAAATCCAGAGTCAGTTTCTATATTTCACACAGGCTATTTGGAAATGTTTATTTTTGCCTTTCTCTTTCAAAACTTTGCTCTAGTCAAACCAGATTAAATTAAGGTTCAATTTGCTTTTAATTCTGGAGAATGTTTTTCATTCAGTCACATGAGATTTTGTATTTTCACTGTACTTTACCAATTTGAGCATTCTCCAGCTTCCTCTAAGTTATGTTCCCACTTGGGGAGGGCAGGGACTTTCCTTGGGCTCTCCTTTCCTCACAGTTCGCTCATTTCAGAAATTTCCAGGCATGTGAATTACTTGAAAGCGTGTTTCAGACTTGCAAAATCGAAACAAAGACATAATCAGTAGGGAAAGAAAGGATGAAATCTTAGGCTCCTACAGCTTCTGTTCTGTGGTCCCTGAACTTTAAGCTCTTGTCGGAACAACAGCAAACCGCAGAGATGAGATGGGGAAAGAACATGGGTCACTTGTATGAAACCTTAGCCTTTGAGGGGCATGGGATGCTCCATGGGTGTTGTAGGAGGATGCTCTTGAGTTTGTGTATAAGCAGGTGCAGAGATGTGAGGGTAACGCACTCTGAGACCTGGAAATCGGCTCCTGACCTTTGAGGCCTCTGAAGGAGAATTATCTTTATCTACTGCTACAGTTCATGTTCTTAATGGAGTGATGTGTCGCTGTTGTACCGGGGACAGCAAGAAATGACATAGGCTCGATCCAGGAAGAAATGGAATTATTTATTAATTTACAGACTCGTTTCTATGTCTTAGTTCGCTTGAATGGCATAAGGTTATTGGTCCTTGACCATCCACCTCTCAGAATGATTGGTTAAACCCTACAACACCCACTTCAAAATATTTCTCCAGTCAGTATCACAACAGTACCGCATCAGTCTTGCACCTGCAAGATAAAGGGACTGGTTTACAAAAACCTCTGACTGTTTCCAGCCAGCATCCATGTGAAAGCAAGGACTTTCTGGCAGAAAGCTGGAAAATCTCCCAAGCCTTCAGCATCCACGGTGATGCATTTTGAAGTCACGACAACACCTAAAATACCTGCCTTAATTCCTGCTCTTTCAGTAGTGCTTGGGTGGATGCCAGTATAAAATTCTGGGGTTTTTTGTTCCATTTTTTACTTTTTAATTCTATGATACAAACACAGTTTCAGAAATCAGGTTCTGGCTTAATGTGTCACCATATTCACCGCACACTCGTGAGCTGTTTTAAGGGGCAGCAGTTTGAATTGTGCCTTTCCAAATATTTAATAGGCTGTCAGCCTCAGCAGAGGCATCAAGAGGGTGGTTTTTTTTCTTTTTTCTTTTTTGTAGGAGTGATTTCTCTGGGTGATTATGTTGTCAGACTGTGAGCTGCATCTGTGCATTAGAAAAGTCATGAAACCTTTAATCAAAGTCTGTGGCATACACATTGAAAATCTGAATTCTTGTGGGTTTAATTGTTTAAAGACACAAAGTAAGGAAACTTAAATTCTCAAGCAATCACATGATTCCCAGGAGTGAGTTTTGACCTCTGAAAGTAAGATCAGATGAAGGGTTTTTTTCATATATATGTGTAGGAGGCTTTTTATTGCAACTTTCCCATTTCATCTCGCATACATAAATATTTGTGAAACTGTGAAGAAAATAAAAGTATTATTTTTTGAGCTCCCTAGGTGGAATTGTATTGAATTAACCTTAAGGCTGAAATATTTCTCAGTATGCGATAAAATGAGATTCCACCTGTCGGTATGAAAATGTGCATCATTTTGAGGGGAGGGTTATAAATGGAAAGAGCACTCTTGGTGAAGTATCTTGAAATAACAGTCACTGTTTCTTTTGGTTTCCCAATCTCCATCATTCAACTAAAAAATATTTTATCAAAGCACAGTTATTCTCTAAACAAAGAGAAATTAAAAAATAAAAAAAAACAAACATATTTGTGAAACAGTTGAGTTTAAAGCTTCCTTGTCCTTCTCAAAACAGAAAGATGACGACATTGAAGAGGGAGATCTCCCCGAACACAAGAGACCTCCAGCACCAATAGATTTCTCAAAAATAGATCCAGGCAAGCCTGAAAGCATCCTGAAACTGACAAAGAAGGGGAAGACTTTGATGATGTTTGTCACAGTGTCGGGAAATCCCACAGAAAAGGAGACAGAAGAAATCACCAGCTTGTGGCAGGGCAGTCTCTTCAACGCAAACTACGACGTGCAAAGGTGAGCTGTTGTGCACGGGGAAAAAGTTCTTGCCTTTGCAGAACCCTTTCTTTCTTCCTGAAAACCTTCTCAGCTGTTCATCCTCTGCTGTTCCCCAGCTGCATCATCCATTACTATTGCTCTGTTTCTGTGTCAGTTGTGACAAAACTTGTGGTGTGGTGCAGAAACCTCTTCAGTGCTTATGCACCATGTATGTATGTGTAGCCCAGATTGTTTTTGTCTCAGTATGGTTCAGCTGTTTATCAGTTCTAGCTGCAGTGGTTTGCCTTTTTGTGCTTGATGGAAAACATCATACTCTGAAGACTTGTCACCACAAAAGGCTTTTTGTTCCCCTGCTAAAAAATGTGACTCTCTCTCTGAGAGAGAGCATCATTTTGAAACAGAAGAATGTTGCATTCTTGTATTGAGGCTGAGAAGGGTTGCAGTAAGTGTATAAAGCAAATTTAATGCTCTTTAGTGGATTTTACATAGTGCTGAATTAGTTCTAAATTTGTTTCCTTATTCTTACTTCCTTGGTTGTTTTATTTGTTTACTTCATACATTTTATTCTTAAATGCCGTAGAAGATTGTTCTGTTGTCCCCATCCCCAGGCAACAACAAGACCAGCTTCTTGCTCTTAAACATATGCCTCAGTCATGGAGGCTCTCTGAGCAAATGCTGGAGTGTTTGAAAAGCACAGAGTTAACTGAAAAAAATATGGATTTTTCCTCTAGGTTTATTGTTGGCTCCAATCGGGCCATCTTTATGCTGCGGGATGGTGGCTACGCCTGGGAGATCAAAGACTTCCTGATAAATCAGGAAAGGTGTGCAGATGTTACTCTGGAAGGTCAGGTTTATCCTGGCAAAGGAGCAGACGGAAGCGAGAAAGTGAAAAACAAAACAAAACCTGAAAAAGCGAAGAAGAAAAAAGACACAGAGAAGAAATCTAACGGCGTCAAAGAGGACAACCGAGCAACCAACCAGCGAGAGGAGCTATGACAGCCACGGTACCCAGACTGAATCCTGCTCTGCTGCTCCTTGAAGGGAATCTCCTGATGAGTCCTGGGTTTTTTTGGGGGTGGGGCGAAGGAAACAGAGACTACTGAGGCTTAAATTTGTGTTGAAATTCACCAGTTTACCCATTGCTGTTGGCCGTTTGTTTAGTTACAGGACAGGTAACGCTTCATGCCAGCAATTGACTGCTTTAGTTTGCAATTTTTTTATGCTTTCGTTGTTGTTTAAAACTAGCATACAATCTGTGTGTCTAATATCACAAACTTAATTTCAGTGGGAAAGAAGAATTATGGTCTCAATGCACTGATGTTCATCTGTAGTAGCTGTGTCCATCTTGGGTGTGCAAATCATGGATTCACAGCTGCTGTCAGAGAGCCAAGTGCAGTGCGAGAAGATTGTCTTGGAAGATGGTTTGATAGACACAGTTGGCACAAAACTGCCCAAAGTTGCAAAGAATAGTGGCCAAAGATGCCTGAAATTACAGGGTTTAGGACATGTTTGGTTAGACTGCCTGTTTCTTTAAAATAAACTCAACCCGTTGTGTTCCAGTAAATCTGTGGAAGTGCTTAGGAGCGTGATGGAAGCTAGGTAGGAACTCTGCTAATGCACCTCAGATCTGTACAGGAAGGACTCTGTGCCCTTCAGAAGTGAACAGAATTAGAGCACCTGCATGAGCAGTGTCAGGGTGAAAAGAGAAGATGAATCCAGGGCATTCAGGTTGCTCCTGCTGCTGAAGGGCCATGCCTGTGGAAGCAGCTGTTCCATGTGTCCCCCTGCCCAGGCAGTGAGCTGGAAGAAATAGCTTTAACTCTGAAGTTAATTTGGTTTACTGATTTAATGGTTTGTTTAAATATTTGAAAAAGCACTAGTTACAGCACAGAATTAAACTTTGAGTTACACATATCACTTACTGATGCTTAATAACCAGATTTCGGTGGGGTTTTTTTCTTGGTACAGATTTCTGTCTGGCGTGGTTGATTGTAAATGACCATCTGATTCGAATACTATGAAGTTTGATGTATGGGAGCCAATACTTTGTATAATTGGGGAGGTTTTGTTATTATTCAGATTGTATTCAGTCAAATGCTTTGCTTAGAATTGTTTCCCTTCTGCCTTACTACCAGGTAGGGACTAAATGCACCGAGTAGCGTGGTCCACATCCTTTTGCAGAGGATGAGCACAGTATCAGCTGTCTTCATTCAGTACTAGTAAGGTGTTACTTTTCCTTTAAGGTGCTAAAATCCAAGTGTTTTGGATAAAAGGTCCTAATTGAACCATAATGGTTGACGTTGTGGAATACTTCAGTATCAAAAGTATGAAACTGTGACTGAGTCCTTGTTCTAAAATAAAAGATGTCACTAAACTTACTGTTTTGCAGAGCAGTAAAACGTTTTAAATAGATCTGAATTTGGTTATGTATTCAAGAGGCAGACTAACTCATCTTTGGTTTCTGTATGTAAGGACTAAATTTTGTTGATGAAGGTTCCAGTTGATTAATTTTGTTTAATTTTAATTATATTTGTATGAATTTAGGATTAAAGAAACCTTTGCAGCTGCACTTCATTAAACAGGCCTGTACCTGTTTGAGTGGAAAATTAAAATTTGTTTCTTCAGGATTAACTATAACTTTTTATAGTCTACTACTAATACGGATGTGCAGCAAAGTTGAGAAGAGTCTCAGTAGACATTTGGATGGTTGAGATGTGCAGTCCAATTCTTGTCCGTAATTAACTGATCATTTGGTCACATATTCTGGGTTTGCACCAACCTTTGTAAACAATATTGCTTCTCATCTCAAGGGAAGAACAGAGGTCAGATGAAACTACAAAAATGAAATATTAATGAGTTTTTTGCTTTTTGAAGTTACAGGACAGAAATGACAATTCAGGTTCTGATCAGAAACACATGGAAGTGCAATTTTGTATTTCTCCTAATGTTGTTATTTCTTTTTTGATCAAATTGGGTTTGAGGCTGTTGGAGAAGCAATTATGGCACAACAGCTATAGCCCAGCTTCTGAGTATAGATACTTCAGTCATTCATAAATCTACATTTACAGTAGATTTTGTCTTTCCCCTTTGCAGTTAAAATGAGCTTTGTTGAAATTCAACCAGCCAATTGACCAGGTTTTTTTGTTTGGTTGTTTCTGAGTCAGTTGCCGGTGCCAAGTGCAGGTATGGCTTGTGCCACGTAGCTTATTCAAAGCATTTGAGGTTTTTGGCGGGTTTTTTTTTTGTTTGTTTTTTTTTTAGGTTTTTAATCTGTGTGATGACTTGGCAGTTGTTTTTTGATACTCTTTTTTTCTTTTACTCTTCCATTTTTCTTTTCCCTTCTTCATGCTTTAGACTCAACAAATACTGAAATATACCAGTAAGTGCAATGTGGCAGTGGCAGGAGCTGCTTTACCCCAGCCAATCTTTTTCTGCTGTCACAGTTCATTACCCAAGAATAACCTGAATTGCCTTTTAAAACTGGTAAAGTCTTTGAGACAGTTGCACTTGTCCTGGGACAATGTTACATAACCAAGTGGTTGGTGATGATTTAAGAAGCCCAAACCCTATCACACACATAAATACGTGTATATATTAAAATAAGTATCCTCAAAAAGGTACATAAGGCCACTGATGTTCTATGAGCACCTCAGAAGATGGATCCTCCACTGGGGGCTTACCAGGCTTTCAGTAACATTTTTTGGCTCCACATACAGGACGTTCAGATACCTCCTTTAAAACTAATTTCAACGAGTAGGGTGGTAATTACAGCTCTTACTATTTCCTTTTTTTTTTTCAGTTCTATACAGAGGTACGTGGAAGATCATCTGTTTTCATGACAGCGAAACATCTGCTGCCTTTCTCCTCTCGGCATAGTGGTTTCTCTGTTCTAGCACTATAACTAACTTTTCTGAGCTGCTGTTAAATTTTTAACCCAGCTGTCCCACTCAGAAAAAAACAGTTTGTCAGTGATACCACGCGGGATGTGGTTGCACTTTGTGAAAAATTTCCAATGGACAATCAACTTTTTATGTAATAAAATATTGGAAAAAATAGTCTGGGTTTTGTTGATTTGGGGTTTTTTTTTTAAACTGTTCTGACACAAACGACAGCAGGATTTCTGATCTTAACTTAGAGTGGTCAAAGCATTTCTCTGAACAGTCAGGTCAGCCTTGCCTTCCAAGAAAATCTTTCCTGTCACTGTTCCTGAACTCCTTCAATTTCGTCCCACAAAAGAAATCATAAATTAAAACAACATTTTGTAAAGATGTGGAACAACCTGCTTTTACCTGGTATTTGGCCCCTGTTCTTGATGGGTTTATGGTAAGGCTTAGAAATTATTTCCATTCTTTTATCTCATTTCCTTTTTTATTCAAGGAGTAACTCTGCCTTTTCCAGAGGTTTTTTTATTTTAATTGCTTTGGATATTTATAGAAATTCTAAGAACCTGTGCCTGGATAGAGGGGATGCCTCCATTTTTAAAATGCCTAATTCATCGGTACTGTCACGTTTTTCTTTATTAAGATTGCCAAGCTACTAGGTCCATTGATGCCCTTCTGTTTGATAATTCTTACTCTGGGATAAAATGAACTATTTTTGAATATCTACTTATAGATATTTAGCATTTATCTACTTATATCACTCTTGAATATCACTATTTTCTATTTATGCTCTGCCCTTTTAACAGGACAAACCCTACTGAATTCAGGTAGTGTTCAGTTGCCAGGAAGGCTGGAATTGCTTGGATTCATGAAGGAAAATCACTCCACTAGGATTTTTGGATGATGGTATTTTTTTCTCCTGCACGAGTCAGGTGGTGGAGGGGGCTGGACACACCGTGGCTCTGGAGCAAAACCAGATCTGTTCACCATCATTTAAATTAACTAATAATTTAAATATTTTTTAAATTCGTGTTAAGTATATTTTATTATTACTATTATTATTATTATTATTATTATTATTACATACACATTGGTATTTGGGAGGGGAAAATGAGACAGTTAAAGGAGCTTCAGCCTCTTCCCCATCTTATTGTCAAAGGCTTCAACTTCTCAGAAACAGAACCTTTTTTTCTTGCTCCAGAATTGCTGTGTCTCTGTTGCAGTGGGACAGAAGACACCCTTGGTTTTTTTGCAGAAGGGGGACTGGAATGCTCTAATACATGAGATTTATAACCAAAACTTTTTTTTTTTCCCTGAGGTAATTTATTGATACCGCCAAAAAAAAAACTTTTGGAGCCCATCTTTACTGCCTGTAACATCTGCTGCTTTTAAAGGTAATTACCAGTTGTGTCTGAACAAAGGCTGGACTTCTGTGTTGGCGCCCTGCCCACTAATTCTGTGGGAAGCTCATTAAATCATTAATATTTAAATCAGTTCAGCTGCCTTAATTGGTGGCAGAGTTACATGTCATCAGGGCTCTGTGTGCATTGGAAGGAGGTGAACAGCAAGGCCCTGGAATTTGCTTGCGAGGTGCAAGGATTTGAACAGCACCATGAAGTCACCTGGATCTTGCTGTAACTTTTATATAAAGTTTTCTCTGTGATGAGGAAGATTGAATTATACAGGAATAATTGTAGTGCTAGGGTGTACTGGAAACAAGATCATGGTTGAGCAGTTGCTGAGTCAGTAAGGAAATAAGCAAAAAGGTTTAATAGGTGTATTTATGTGACCATTGGTATTTCTGAGACTCGTGCCTGCAGGCCATCTTGTATATTTGGGTTTTTTTTAAACTTGTCCTTAGTACAACTCCATTTCATTCAATTTCTTTTTGCAAAAAAATTAGAAATGAGTCAGTTTTCATCCCCTCATCTAAAATGATATTTCAGAAGTGTTCAAAATAGTGCATATTTGAAATTACGTGATACTTTTATATGAGTATTTTATTATTCATCCTGCCAGTTGTATCCACAGCCATACCCTGTGCCTTGCCAACCCCTGACAGTCAGCTGCTGTCTTTAAGGTGCCGTACAGCATTTTAATCACTGTGTGGACTTTAGATAATTGCACTTTGAATAGGATGGAGTTGCCAGGAGCTTAATGGAAGCACAGACATGCAAATGCTTTGGCATTTAAGACAGCAGTTGAGCACAAGATTTTGAAAAAACAACTTTCTTGCCTTTAATGTGGGTACCAGGTAGTTTGCTGTGAACTAATGAGCTGTGAAACCTAATGAGGGAAAGACCACTCCCCATTTTATCGACACTCCTCCCAACCTCTGCTCCCACATAACATCACCATTTAAGCCATATTGCTCAGCTCTCAGATAACCCAGCTAAGGCCTGAAATGTATTTCAGACACGTTGTTATTTCTGTCAGTAGTGACAAGCCAGCACAGTCTCACTTTCTGGGATGAGAAAATCAACTTTTAGATTTGTAATCAGAGCAGACCGTGTTCAAGAGACATAGCTGTACCACTTGAATATTGCAGCTGGCCTACAGGAGAGCAGAAATAAAAGTCAAATGAGCTGCATTAATTTCCTAAAGTGTTGCTATCACCTGACAGGCCCTTTGCTTTTGGGTGAGGTATCTGTGCTTTAAGAAACATTATCCTGTACTACTCATCCTCCACTAACACAGTAGGAGAGGAGATGGGGTTATGGGGGTGCTGGTAATTTCATCATGATCTCACATTACACCCTCTGGCAAAGGAAGAGAAAGACTTCTTTGTATGGGACTTCCTCCCGAGCAGTTTCCTGTTGAGTCCTGTCACTGTTCCCTTATCCCAGACCCCTTACCGTGTCCTGATAGTGCTGAGACACTCCGGTTGATATCTACACTCAGAAATCGCAAACTGATGTGTTTGCAGAGTGCTGGAGCTCGCCCTGGTGTTTTGTTTTTGAGGTTATACAGTGAGGGTACGTGCTGGGGTCTGCTCCATGGTGAGAGACCACCAGAGGGAGGACTTTTTGAAGGTCTTTGGTGAAGAAGCCGTGCCAGAAGAAGGAAGGGTGTGGCTGCAGCGGTGGTGTGTACACATCCCTCCGCCGTCCTTCGGCCAGAAGGTGGGGTGGCAGAACAGCCCCTGACACAGCCGCCGGCATCGCCCTTCCAGGCTGACAAAGCCAAGGACATCTCACAGCGGCTTCAGCTCCCGGCGGAGGTGATGGCCTGGCTGCTCCGAAAGGCTGCAAGGGTCGCGTAAAAAGCGCTTGATTTGGGGACACGGACAAACGGAGTTTCCTGCGGTCCAGAGGACTGGGGGGAATCAAAGCTCTGCGAAGCAGCGGAGGGAGCATCCCTACCCCTCGTAGCTGGGCGCAGGAGCTGTGAGAGCTCAGTGTGGCGCTTGCTGCCCAGCAGGGACTCAGCAGGAATGTCACGGCCGGGAGCGGAGCCCAGGCGCGGCCACGAGAGGGCGCGCGCGGACAGGGAACGGCCTGGTCTGGAGATATCATTAATATAATATAATATAA
>VXAZ01010505.1:0-164948 GCA_013399875.1 Gymnorhina tibicen
GGGTACTCACCACTCCGGGATCCAAAGGGATCGCAGCCAACTCCCAGTGAGATCCTCCTTGGAAAAGAAGAAGCTCTCTGGCGGTGTCCCCCTGCGCAGCTCGACCGGTCCTCAAGTCCAGAGAGGGTTGTCGGTCGCCTCCCGGAGCACCGCCACTTAAAAACGCAGCGTGCTGCACAGGGAGGAAGTGGCTAACCCAAAGCGGACACTCACGCCCTCGGGGCAGTGAGGACACGTTCGGGGGGCCTTCTGGGGGGGCCACTATAGGGCATACCGCAACAGCCTCCCACTATGACCCTGAGGGAGGAGCCAGTGAGGAGGCTGCTGTCAAAGTGAACCTTCTGGTTCTTTCCTTTTTGCACATCCCCCATACCTTCTGAATTTGGCTTGTGAGTTCATGCTGCCCACAAAGTGGTTAAATCCCTGGAACAAGAGGAGCATACCCTGTGACTTCTGCAACAGCAAAGGAAGGGTTGGTACCCAGGTTCTCCTCTTCAGCTACATGACCACAAAAAGTAAAGGGCAAACAGGCCAGGGGAAATTAATTATTTCAGCCAACTGACACTGAACAGGCAAAACTAACAGTGGCTGTGGAAAGGAACTCCAGTTATGTGCTTAGACTGGTGAGCAATCCCATCCTAGCTGCTAGGGAACAGCTGGGAACCCTAAGGCCACTTCGATTTGGCATAGTTTAAAATAAATTAATAAAGATCTTAGAAATAAATCCATGTCAATCCTTTTAATTTACAGAGCATTGCTAAGTATACACAGCACTTCACAAAGCCTGGAGAAAGGAAAAGAAATGCCCTGAGGGTTGCTGTGAAGGGGCAGACACCTCTCATGAAGGGTGAAGAACACCTGCACCTTGGCCATGTGGCAAATGGCATCTGATTCTAGTACCAAGGAAAAAGGATAACAGGGCTTTGGGATGCAGAACTACCCCCTGGAACCCCCTGCACAATTCCAGTCCATGCCTGGCATGTGTTGGGAGGAGATGACTGGAAAGGGCAATGTGGGCCAAAGGCATCACTATGTCCAGCTGTCTGTAATCCGGGGGACCTGGTGTAGTCACGCTCTTGTCTACCCCCTTGTACCTCAGGCCTGGCCCAGGAGCTGCACCTTGGGTCACGGCCAGCCCACACCCAGGGATGCTGCCTACCAGCCGTGCCCTGCTGGTGGGACATAGGGAGCAGTTGTGACTGAAGCCCTGCCCACAGTGGCAGCACTTGGAAGGTTTCTCCCTCGAGGGGGTGAGGGCAGAGCTGTCCCTGAAGCAGGTCCCACCCTCGGGCACAGCTGTGGGTGCGCTGGTGGCCGATCAGGTCGGAGCTGTGGCTGCAGCTCCGCCCGCACTCGGTGCAGCCGTAGCGCTGCTCCCCCACGAAAGCTCGCTTCTACCCCGCAGCATCCCTGCTCCTCCGGAGCCTTCTGGGACCGGGTCTCCGGGAGAAGGGACACGGCCCCGACACGGCTTGGAGGAGAAGCTGCCCTCGTGAGAAAGTCCCTGCTGCCCCCGGCCCATCCTGCTGGAGAGCAGGCTTTCCTTAAACACCTCCGGGGACAGGGACTCCACCTCCTCCCTGGGCAGCCCGTTCCAGTGTCTAATCACCCTTTCAGCGGAGAAATTCCTCCTGATGTCCAACCTGACCCTGCCCTGGCACAGCTTGAGGCCGTTCCCTCTCATTCTGTCCCTGTTCCCTGGGAGCAGAGCCCGACCCCCCCCGGCTGCCCCCTCCTGCCAGGGAGTTGTGCAGAGCCAGAAGGTCCCCCCTGAGCCTCCTTTTCTCCAGGCTGAGCCCCATCAGCTCCCTCAGCCAGTCCTCATCGGATTTGTGCTCCAGACCCTTCCCCAGCTCTGTTCCTTTCTCTGGACACGCTCCAGCCCCTCAATGTCCGTCTTGCAGTGAGGGACCCAGAACTGGACACGGGATTTGAAGTGTGGCCTCATCAGTGCCAAGTACAGGGCTGTCCTGCAGCCTTCACGAGTTCCCTTGCACTGCCGCATTCTTCTGTTGTTGTCCTCTTCACCTGACACTCCGCAGCATCTCTTTGTATCACAACTGTCTCTGGTTCCTCCCTCACATTTCTTCATTCCACCTCCAGAAAAAAAAAAGGCTCCGGAGAGACTTTATTGCAGTCTTTCAATATAAATAGTCTCCTCTCCATCTTTCTTGTAGGCTGCCTTCAGGTACAGCACAGGGTAAATCTTACTGTCTTTTCAGAATTTACCAACATTTTAAGAACCCTCTGGGTTTTCAGGTGGGACATTTTGGACTTATCCCATGGCTTCAGTGGGTTTTACTCTGCCAGCCAGCACTGGCATGACTGCGAGGGATGTCTGCGTGCATTTGAATGAAATGCAGTTCCCTTGAGTACCCAGGTGGTGGCAGATTTGGAGTATTTTAAATCAGTCACTTCAACCTGTTCTGCAATGGACCTGAACTGTTCGTACACGGGTTAAAGATGAAATTGTTACTCTTTCATACCTCTGAAGCCATTTAAATGGCTTCCATTTAAAATGGAAAATCTCTGCTTTCAGGTATAATTAGTCCCTAAACCCAAGTTATCTGCTATCTGCTTTTCTTACTCACTTTCTGCTAAATCAAACTTTATTGACCAGACTTGTTAGGGAAGGGCTATTTATGATTTTGTCTACTTGTTTAAACTAATTAAGTGCTATTGATTTAAAGAGTCTGTGTGTGGATTTAATTCCTGTGTCTGCTGCACCATGCAAAATACCCACAGTATTTCTTAATATTTCCATAGAATTTAGGGGGGTACCAGCACATTAAGTGACACGGGGCTTTCAGAGGGAGGGTGGGCACAGAGGATGCCTGTGATAGTTTGATTTCTTGTTTTCATACATGCCAAGGAACTTCTTGGTTCTAGTTCTTTCTTCAAACCCAGCAGCTAATCTGTGACTGCTATACAAATTTTCCTGAATGACAAATACAGGGTGAACATTTTGAGTCTCCTTGGGTTTGCGCAGCGTTCCCTGGTTTTCTGGAGCTCATGTTATGCTGATATTCACCATGGCTTTTTGAAGCGTTTTCCTGAGTCTGTGCTTCCCATGATAGATTTCTCCAGTCCTGTAAGTGTGGTCTACCATCACAGAAAATTAAATCCTCTGCCTTTGAAAAATTCACTTCATTACTCTTCCTTGAAAAACAAGAAAATCCTCAAAACCAGGGAGCCTGCTAAAGTGCAAAATGCATCTACAATATACTACCCAAACCAAAATGCATGGAGTAAAAATAAACGTGGTAAATCAAGCTTTAATCCTAGTCTTAGACCCCTTTGATGCTTTTCCAATTGTTTGTTCATCACAATTTTTCAAGTGTTTCCAAGAAGCATCCTCATTCAGTCCAACAGCCATACTGTGTGTAGCCATGGTGGGCTCTTTTTTCTCCTGGAGATTTTGGAAAGCTGAAATTTGGGCCGTATTCAATTACAAAAAGTCAAAACCATGCAATAAATCACACTGGAGTTTATTCTCTATGAAAGTGCTTCCCGTTTGAGGGAATTGCATTAAAATGCTGCTCTAGACTGAAAGTTGTTTGTGACAGGAAACACCATTTCATTTTGTATTTGTACAATATCTAAGTACAGTTGTGTTTCTGCCCACTTCAAGGTCCCTAAGAAGCTACTGTTGTATAAATAAAAGACAGCTGTAGATCCCCACCTGCTGGGTTTTTCATATATTGCCACCAAAATTAGACTGAACCCCTGATTTTGAGAGGAAAAATTAATTTTGGCCATAACTCCTGCTTGTTATGGTAAGAAAGAACTGTATCTAATACTCAAGCTGATGAATTTGTTATCCTCTGGTGACCATGCCACTGAGATCTTGGGCACCTGCACGTTCCAAATAGCTCTGCTGAGATGGAAAAGCAACCAGTTTGGCCTGGGTGAGAAGGGACCTCAAAGATCATCTAATCCTGCCATAAGATCTTCATCAGGCTGAGTTGCAACACAGCCTTGTCACTGTTCTCTATTTAAGCTCTGTGTAAGTGAAGGGCAAGTGCTCAGGTCTCTCCCTTGCTGTTGTTTCAAGTTCTATGATTTGGCTCAATTTTTCAGAGAGATGAACAAGAGAAGGGGATGATGAATTAGGACCAAGGCTGCCTAAAGAAACAACAACCTATCCACTCTCTGAGTTAGAATCCCTGTGTAAGCAGCTGGATAAAGTGCCTGTTCCACAATGACCTCTTGTTAAAACTGAGTAAGTGAATGAGGGTTTGGAAGACAAGACACCTCAAATTGTCATAAAAATATCCACTATACAGCACTGAATTGTCTAAACTGGAACGGGAATATAGCTGGGAATGTGCTGAATCCAGAACTGAGTGTCACATTACCATCCATAGTGTCTCATCCTCCAGTGAGGAGGCACAAGCTAAGATGAAAGAAGTGATCAAGCTAGAGAATTATTTCAGTCTATGCAGCCACGAGCCTGGTTTGATGGATTAAAACCTGGGTCATGGGTTACTACCCTCCTAAAGCCTTTAGGGCTTACAGGATGGAGAAAATGGTTAGCACAAGTTGGAATTGCAATTGTCACTGGATTTGCATTTTTAATTGTTGGCATTAGCCTAGTTAAGTGCATGATAACACGCTTATTTATACTTGGCATTTTCTACTTTTCTATTTTCTCTCTGTCATGAAGAAAAATACAGTTGAATGATTGCTTTGGATCCCAACATCAACCTCATTTGCATTTTAATCTCGCTTTTGAGTGTGTTGAAAACTTAATTCCTTCCACAGCTGTGGATCGAGGCAAAACTTGCTCTTTTTTTTCTGCAGAGCACCAAAAAACCCCAAAAGTTAATTGATGCAGAGCGGAGCTGTCTTCCCCTTCACCACTAATGAATGATCATTTTCAGCCCTGAAAATCTTGGGCAAGGCCTCCAAGACCTTTGTAACTTTTAGAATATAATGAAGGAATAATGTCTTATATGCAACCACAGCACAAAACCTACAATGTAACTTAGCTGAAATAATTATCCTTGTTTTACGTGATTAAGAAATCAGGATCTGATGTGGATGTTGGCCCAGCAATCTTTAAATTCATGGATCCACATTAAGACCTCCTAGATGTCATCCAGGTCCCCAGGATTAATATTCCACATTGGCTGTCTCTCTTTTTGCAGAGTTATCTTGCCATAATAAATTCTGTGATTAAGGGTTATCTGTTAGTTCTTTATTATTCCGGTTGTTGACTTCAACTCACAACAGAAACACCTCAATTACCTGCCTGAGTGCATCACTTCTTCAGCACTTTAATCAGCAAACTTTTTCAGAATTCTCTCCTGCTATCAGCTTAGTAACAATTTCATGGGTTCTTTTATTTTTCTCTGAAGCAAATGCTTCTGAAGGCCGACAGGTTAAAAGCAAAATTGGGCAAATTAGTGCCAATTTCACAGATCTGGAATTCCAGCTGCTTCTCAAAAAATTACCCTCTATTTCCTGCATTTTCATATCATTATTTCTTACACTTGTACCATTCTGCTGTTATTACTATTATACAAAGAGAAGAAAATGGAGCTGGCTGAGGGATAAAAAGAAAAGTTAATGGCTAAGTCCCCTGGCCTATTCATGCATGAGCAGGTCCAGAGTCAGTGAGGTCTCCCCAGACATCCACAGCACTTGCAGGCTGTGGGTTTCTCCAGAGAGCAGCTCGTGTGCTATGGGCAGTGAAAGTGGATCGGCCCATCCTCTTTCTAGCCAGGATTTCTGATCAGCAGAGAAAGGGACAACGCAGACAAAAGCTGCCGGGACCGACAGCTCTGGGTGGCC
This sequence comes from Gymnorhina tibicen, assembly GCA_013399875.1. NCBI lineage: Eukaryota > Metazoa > Chordata > Aves > Passeriformes > Artamidae > Gymnorhina > Gymnorhina tibicen. The sequence continues at coordinate 5,797 of VXAZ01010505.1, forward strand.
TTGGACTCCCAGGGCCCACGTCTACACAACTCTTTTACAAAGGACAAAAGCTCACCAAAGATTAATTTCTAACAGAAGGGAAACATTTTAATAGTGAACATCATAAAAGCAACAGGAATACAAACTTTAACCATTGATTTCATGAGGAGATTCTGATTTAAGCAGAATGGCATTAAACATCAGAAAAGGTTATGAATAGTACCCCTGAGTTTCCATGGAATAGTAGCAACTCTTACTGAAGCTCTGAAGCCTCGAGACGCAGGATTCTGAAATGCTCTACGGATGGAAATTACACCTCAAAGATACCAGTACAATATCACACTTAAGGGATGTCCTTTGAAGCCTCTCAATTTGGCTTAAATTAACACCCTGCTGAGTTAAGACTAATCCAGAACCCCACACAGTAGGAACGAGTGTGTGATTGTCAGCCTGCAGTCACACAGCAAAAGTGTCATACCTGGTCCCGCAGTTTTAGCTTTGGGACCGAATGTGACATTCTGCCAGCAAGACGAAGGCTCGTTAAGAGAAACAGTGTTTCCCATTCTTAAAATCTAAACCTTATTTTATTAATTACTAAGAGTGCATCCTTTTAACAAGCTAACATCAAAATCACAACTACAAACCACAAAACCAACCATGCACAAACACAGCATCAGTTCAGGAGAAAGACTTTTTGGCAAAGGTACAAGCCCCAAAGTTTCTTTATCCCAGTTCAAAGGTAAATGATCTTTTCTGCACTTTTGAAGCTTAAAGGTTCTGACACTGCCCCAAGCCTGTCACTGACGGAAACAATGACATAGACCAGACCAACATGTCTTAAAACTCTGCACTTTCCAACCCCGACAGGCCCAATGTCAGAGTCCTACAGGGGAAGAAAAAAAAGAGAAAAAATTTGTTTCCTCTGCTGTTTTCACAAGATAATGCACCTGAGCCTCACAGTGTTCCTCCTCAAGCAGTAATTATTTACCCCACTCCTACCCGTAATTAATACATAACAGCCAAAACCATGTAATAATCCAAATAGGATATGACAGAGTATCTAAACCCAGGCTCAGCTGAGCAAAAGAACGAGTGCCCTATAAACCAATTTGGCTTTTCCTCATGAACTCTTGGTAAGCAAGGTGGACCTAACAGGGGTTTTTTGGTTTGTGTTTTCAGTTTGGTTTGGTTTTTTTCTTTGGGGGAGGGGAGGTGTTTGTTTTAAACAAAAAGCAGAAAGTATTTTTTTCTAGTTTGAGCAGTGCTGCTGGCCTAAGAATCAGCTAAGTCAAGGACACCTGATTTAAAGACTTCCTAAAGGAAGCAAGCTTTTGCAAACAGACACTGGGAACAGGGGTGCTGTAAACTGAGCATCTTTACATAAGCATCTTGCTTCCCTCTACATACATCAGACTTAACTGGAGATGCTTAAAACATCCCTGAGGACTTTATCATTAGATTTAGCTCGTTAGGAGAGGCACAATTGCCCAAGTACATGCTGAAAGACATATCAGGTAAAAAACACACTCAAGTTTGATGCATTATCTTGTACGTGAATGTTGCACTTCACTGCACCCCAGTGATAACCTCCTGAGCTGCCTCGACAAAGGTCATTCCTGGCCAAAACCCCTGCAGGCTACAGGGCAAGGATTTGATCAGCTGCTGCTTGCTGATGCACCTGAGTGTACAGTCAGCACCTCCACAGGTACAGCAGCTGCAACACCACAGCCCAGAGGTCACCCGCCCCGAGTGGCAGAGCAGTCCAGAAGAGTCACGCGTGTTTACACTGGACACGTTCAGAGCACAACACTGAGCAGGCTGCAGAAGTTCCAGGATCTTGAGAGATTGAGAACTGAGGTGCAGGCAGAGCTCCAGAGGCAGAGGAAAGGGATAAGGCACTGGCACCTTCACAGGAGAGGAGATTGCTGGGATTAAGAAGGGGACAAGAAATGGATGCTGCAGCAGCCATCTGCTGTCCTAGCAGGAGTCCTAAGCTATAAACATTGGAATTCAGGAGAGCATTGCCCGGGAGCAGTGTATTCAGTTGTTTCTGAATTTCCTGAAGCACCTGCAGCTGACTTTGCTGATTCAGGAGAAGCATATCCATGTTTTCCCTCATTTTCTTCACTGTACAAAGAGAAGGGAACGTTAATGCCTGCTATGTAAAAACACAAGGCAGTTTAGAAGCCTTTTTATACTTACACTGTTCAGAGACAAGATTCCAGTGATCCATCTCACTTTCCCTGGCACCACACCTTTGCTCTTCCTTCTGTTGCAGAGATGTAAATTCAGGTTGGTTTGCATCTAAAAGGAAGACACTGCAAGTCAAGAGATGCAAGGTGCACATTCCAAACATGGCAGCTCAGCAACAACCCTTCCTCTCACCCATATCTTAAAATCCAAGCTTCATTCAAGTCCAAACAGTGGTCCAAACTAAACCAAAACCAAAGATTAGGCAGTTTTAGGGGTTTTTTTTAAGGGGGAGGCACAGGGAAAGGAGCAAGCAAGGGATCTGTTAAGGAAAAGGGCAGTAGGGATTTAGTAAAAATGGGTTTGTATTTGCACACTTTCTTCAGAAGCAGATACAGCGTTAGACTAATCTGATACTTCTTAGTGTCCAAGTGACAGGGCAAAAATGAGACTTTTCTTCAGGAATTACAAACTCTTTCCTTTTGTAAAAGCCATGAAAAAGAAACAAGGCTTAGGAATGTAAGGTTGCACGCTTAGGGCTCATTGGCAGAGTTCCTAGGCCACCTCTCTGTATCTATGGACTGAGAGGCCTCACACCCTACGTTAGGAATTCAGTTCTGCCATTCTATTACCAACTTGATTACAACTGCATCATTATTCCCATTGTTAAGGTGAAAGGCTCCTCTTTTTTTTTCCCCAGAAGAAACAAACAAACAAAAACAAGTAAAACAACTCCAAACAAACAAACCACAAAAACCAAAGAAAAACCTCACACACAAAACACCTGCTTCTCATGCCAACACCCTGAACAATTCTGTGGGTGTCTAGCCAAGATCCAAGACGAAAACCTAAAACATTTTTGATCAAGGATAAAGGGACTGCCCATGTAAAGGTACAACAACAGGGAAAAAAACCCCACGATGCCCGTTTTTATCCCTGAGTTTCTGGTCATTACTAGAACATGAAATATTGCAAAATCCAGAGAATTCCCTACTTGAAACAATCCCTTTGTTTGACAGCCTGTGCTGTGCTAAGAATATTCCAAAGATTTCCCTCTGCAGAAAACAACAAGGTAGGATTCAATATAATATCCACATATAACAAAAATTAGCTGCTAGAGATGACCAAGGCACTGTTTACAGTCAAAATTCCTTCCACCTCCCTAAGCTCAGCATTTTGGTGGCTTGAGCACTTCTGAAGATCTAAGGTTGGACATCAGGCAACACCATAAAGCAGGAATTAGTGAGATCTTTATTATTAGTGAGGAACTGGTGGGATCTGAGGGCTTTGAGGAGTCTAAGGTGCCAGGCAACCTCCACGGTAATGTTGGAAAACATACCAGTTTAAAAATTTTGTTATAAATATATAACTTTAGCCAGGTTTGTTCACCTTTGCCCCGGGGGACGGGAACTGAAGCTTCTTTCCAAGGCATTGTTTCTCTAGGTGAGGCCTGATGGGCTTAAGTTAAGCATTTCAGCAGACTGGGAGTAGCCCCAAAGAGATAAAGGCCATCGAGGGAACATCAACAGAACATCAGTGGTCATCTACGAACATTTACCCCAGACTCTGCCTCTGGCAAAGTTGGAGACATCTCCTCCGTAAAAGACTGCTAAGAAAATCAAGGAAAGAAGACCTAATTAGCATCGGAGGTGAAGAAACCTGGATCCAGTAAGAAACCAAATACTAAGAACTACACAACTTGAGACCAAGGAACACTGACCCAATTCGTTTCTACGAGTTTTGACTGTATAAAAGATCTGAAAAATCTAGTAAATGTCATGTATCGTGGAATGATTCTCTCTGCACACCCGGGCTATGTGTGGATGATTTCTGTGGTACATCCTGGCCAGAAAATAAAGTAATGCCTTGACTCTCTAACATTAAAAATGTTGTTGGAGGGTTGATGTTTTTTTCCCTGCGGTTTCGGTGACAGTAACACCTAAATTCAAACTTCAGCTTTTTCAAGGAACTTCCTCAGATGGCAGAGATAAATGCATTACATTAGGGATGGAAAGAAAAAAGTAACAAAACCAAACCAACCAACCAACCAACCCCCAACACTCATATCCAGAGCAAGGAGGGAGAATTGTTTAGGAAGAAACGGAGACCAGAATATTTCATATAACCCCTGAGATTCTGTATAACTTGAAATAAACACAAATCAGTTACCTGCTGTGTGCTCACTGGGTCTCTCTCTCAGATGCTGCTGTCTGATGAAGTTCGAGCTCACACTGAAGCCATTTCTGTGCTCTGAACGCCTATAGGGCTTCTCATCTTTATGGACTCTCTGATGCTGCAGCAGAGCTGTGTTCCCACTGAAGTTCTTTCTGCATATGGTGCAGGAAAAGGTCTTCTTTTTCAGATGGGTTTTGTGGTGAGCAAGGAGGCTCGAGGCACGGCTGAAGGTTTTCTCACATTCCTTGCACTTGTAGGGCCTCTCCCCTGTATGGACTCTCTGGTGAACCACCAGGTTGGCCTTCCTGGTGAAGCTCTTCCCACATTCTGCACACACAAACACCTTTTCTCTCGTGTGGATCTGCAGGTGGGTCAGGAGCCTGCAGTGCCCCTTGAAGCCCTTCCCGCATTCTGGACACTTGAAGGGTTTCTCCTCCCAGCGCAGTTTCTGGCCATCAGCGCTGAGGACGAGTTTCCTGGAGTCTCTTTTTTCCTGAGGGGAATCGGCACAGGCTGCCCCCCTCTCCGGGCTCTGGGCTTCCCGCACCTGAGGCGGTTCCTCTTGCTTAAGGTCTTCAGGGAAGCCGTTCTCCTCCTCGTTGTCCTCCGAAAAGTAGTCCCCTGATGGAGTAAGAGACCCATCTTTAACACTCCTCCTTCCCTGAGGCAGATAAGCTGCTCCTTGTAAAATAACTCAGTTTCTTAGGCCGACCTTCAGCTAGGCCCCTTCACTAGATTCCCCCTACCCAAACAGGAATGGAAATTCTGAAGATCGAGACAAGAAGGGGAGAAAAGCGGCAAAGGGAAGAAGAGAAAGGTAAGAAATGTTCCTCTTCTCTTCCTTCTTCTCCCCATTTCCTTGTACTTCTTCCCTTCAGAGAACGGCAAGATGCAGACTGCCAAGATGAAGGAAGGACAGGAACATGCTGGAGCATCTCACCTATCCCAAATACCTGCTTTTAGCTATTTGTTCCCGCAGACCTAGCTCAAAAGCTTCCCAGGCTGCTAAACTAGCACTAACACACTGTTTCAAAGCTGGCCATTTGGGTGGGGATCTTTTAGCACAATAGAGCCCACTAACCTTCATTAGGCAAAACCAGCAGGGAGATTTAGGTTGTTTCTCACTTGTGCTAGTTCATATTTACCGAAAAAAAGTTAAATTATGCAGGTTGGCACATCAGGCTTTTTTCTCTATCACAACAACATCTGTAAGTGCTATAAGGACACTGTATATTTATGCATCAGAAGTCAAAGTGCTCTTTATTGATTAAAAAAATTAGCTAATTCCTAATTAACTATTACAATCTCTTTCCATAGCTGGATCTAACACAACATTTACTTTCCTTGCGATGACAAGCTAATAAACTGCATTCTGAAGAAACCCATCAGAAACATTAAAACATGTCCCTTTCTTTCCTAAAGAACACAACCTGTTTATTTCACAAGTGAATATGCACCATCATACACCCCACAGTAAGCTCTAGGTATTTTATTCTGATGGCTAGATCTTATATTTACAGCTGTTCAGCATTAACAGGATTATACGGATCACCTAATGAACACTTGGTCAAGTTTGGTTTTTGCAAACAACTTCAGGTGTTCACTATTAATTCAAGCAGAGGATTTAGCAATTAGCATCTCTGATCTAGAATTAAAATAGTACTCACACATTTAACACAAAAAGTTTGTTGAATCCACTAACAAAACCAAACCAGGCTTTCTACATTCAAGATAAAACTCTGCGGGGCAATTTCAGTCCTACCTCTATGATACCAAGGAATAAAATTCCTAAGTGACGTGTCCTTGAAGAGGCAAAATGCTCTCTGTTTACGTGGATGCGGCAACCAACATCTAAATAGCAGCAATAAAATAGGCAAACTTGCTGAGAGAGGGAGTCCCTCTCTCTTACATCAAGGAACTACACACAAGAGAGAGCTTTCTCCCAGAGAGACGCCGAAGGCTCTTTCCGGCAGGAGCACTCATTCCTCACGCTACAGCCACGAGGCTGATTGTTCCCCGAGAGCCTTGCAGGTCTCTGACAGTGACATGGGAACCAAAGCACCCTCCATTCCCACCCACACCCAGAGCTGGGCACTCACACGCTTTCGATGCAGCTCCACAACTCCCTCAGACCCTCCTCACCTGTGAGAAACCCAGAAAAGAGAAATGCGCTGGCTGCCCGTCGCTCCCAACGAACTGTATTGGCTTATTTCAAAAGAGGAGCTGGAAAACCGCAGCAGAAAGAAGCCCAGAACACCACTGCAGCCTTGCCTCGGCCTGGCATGGCATCCGGCCCCATCCTAGCATCCAGGGGATGGAATGCCGGCACCACGCTTCCCCGCGGGATTTACCTAGCACGAGTTTACGTCTCACCTGGATATCCTGCAGTATCACTCCTGCCGGGGCTCTGGAAAATGGAAAATATGGACTCCATTGCTGGCTCCATCTAGAAGAGGACAGGACACGGAGCGTGGAACGTTTTCCAGCAGATGGGAGCAAAGGGGAGGGGCAGACGCTGGTACGGCACACTTCGGCAGTGCCCGGCCTAAGAGGAGCAAACCTGCCCGTACCAGCAAGCCCCCCGGGACAGAGAGGGCAGCCCTTCACAAAGACCTGAAGTTGGGTGACTCGTGAGCTTCATCCAGAGACCAGTGTGATAAAAAGTGCCCTTTCCTAAGCTCAGTGTTCCTGGGAAGCACCGACCAGCCCTCGAGCAGCGGGCCGCACTCCGCTCTCACCCTCCACACCTCCCCTCCTGCTTCCGGCCACGCTTTAATCCCCGAACCCGCGGGCGCCGTGCCCTCCCGCGGGGCCGCTCCGCCCTCTCCCGAGCCCCGGGCCGGCTCCGGGCCCCGCTCCCGTGCCTGCTCGGCCGGGCCTTCGCTTCGCCCCGCTCCCAGTGCCGCCGGCTCTTCCCGGCACACCCCAGCGCTCCTGCCCGGGGGCCAAGACCCGTCGGCGCCGGGGCCGCCCGGCCGGGGGGCTCAGTGCCGCTCCCCTCAGCCCGCGGGCGGCGGGAGCACCGGGAGCTCCTCGGGTTGGCCCTCCGGCATCGACACCCCCTGGAAATCCGGCGGGAGCTCTTCCTTCGCTGCCCCGCGCTGTTCCATCCCTGCCCTCCGACCACTTTCGCTCGCGGGATTCCCCCGCACGGAGCGTCCGCGGGGCTCCGTGTCCCCGCTGGGCACGAACAGAGTGGGCCTGGCAGGGGGTGCAGCTCGGCAAGGTGAGTCACGGAATGGGCCTTCGTCCTACCCCCCTGCTCAGGCAGCGTCATTCCCGAGCACACGGCACAGGCCTGAGTCCGGATGGTTCTGGAATAGCTCCAGTGAGGGAGACTCCACACCCTCTCTGGACAATCTGTTCCACTGATTGCACAGGACAGAAGTTTTGCCTCCTGTCCAGGTGGAACTTCCTGGGATCAGTCCCTGCCCGTTCCTCTGGTGCCATTGCCGGGCCCCCGGAGCAGAGCCTGGGCCTTGCTCGGAGCCCTCCCTGCAGACAGGGACACCCAGGGCTGAGGGCCCCTCTCAGCTGGGGCTCCTCTCGAGGCTGCACAGCCCCAGCTCCCTCAGCCTTTCCCTGTCAGAGATGCTCCAGGCCCTAAATCATCTCCACAGCCTCTGCAAGACCTGCTCCACAAGCTCCTTGTCCCTCTTGTACTGTGGAGCCCAGAACTCTGGGCCAACTACTACAATGACAGTAATAAAATCGTAGTTGGATAGAAATCCACAGATTTATGCTCCAATTTATCCTCTACACACCGCCCTTCCTGATGAGCCTCCAGGGAAGCTGCCAGGACCCGTTCCAGCCTCCCATTCCCTTCCCCCTGTGGTGTGGCATTGGCACCACAGTCACCACAACCCACCTGACCAGGACAGCCTGGAGCTATGGAGGGCCCAGGCTCTGCTCCGGGGGCCCGGCAATGGCACCAGAGGAACGGGCAGGGACTGATCCCTGGAAGTTCCCCCGGGACAGGAGGCAGAACTTCTGTCCTGTGCAGTGACCGAGCCCTGAACAGAGACCAGAGAGGGTGTGGAGTCTCCTCACTGGGGATATTCCAGACCCCTCTGGACACAGTCCTGTGCCCTGTGCTCTGGGATGGCCCTGCAGGAGCAGGGAGGTGGGACCAGATGAGCCACTGTGGTCCCTTCCAGCCTGACCCATTCTGTGAGTCTGTGCCTCCAGTACAAGTATATTAATACTACTTTTTGGAGTAAAAGGGAGGTTTCCTTGACAGGTGGAGGGACCTGGAATTGTTGAAATGGGGGAAGGGATACCTTTGAGGAAGGTACAGGAGAGACCTCATAGCAGCCTTACACTACCAACAGTGCATTGAGAAGATGAAGCATCAGTTGATGCAGAGGACATTCCTACCATATGCCATGGAAATAATATCTCCCCACTATGATAAAAAAGCACAGGAATGGGATGCCCAGAGAGGTAATGAAGTTTCCATCCTTCAAAGTTTTTAAGACCTCACTTTGACAACTGAGCAACCTTGTCTGAATTCCATATTGACCCTGCCTTAAATAGGAGTTTGGACCAGAAACCTCCTGGGGCCCTTCCCCACCTGACTGAGGTTTTGTGAGGCTGTGAAACAGAATGGGAACTCCTCACCTGATAGCTATGGTATATCCATTATCAAAGTATCTTGGGAACCTCTGCAAAATAAACTTGGAGAAGACATTGTCCAAATTCTAACTCTCTGAGTGGAGAGGAGCTGCTGCAGTGATCCACTAAACTAATGCTGACACAGCCTTTCCTGGTGCTGGATCCCTATCCCAGAGGGTCATTGTCCAGACCTGGAAAGGGATGTAATAAATCAGGGGCTATTACTGGAAATGCTGTGGGCTACAGAGAATCCTGACTGATCTAGCCACCCCAAAGAGGAGCATAAACCTTCTCTCTTCTGTGTTGGGGGATGGTGCAGTGCTAGCCCAAGAGGCTGAACATCATCAGAGAATTAGAGAATGGCTTGAGTTAGAAGGGGCCTTAAAGATACCCCATTCCAACCCCCTGCCATGGGCAGGGACACCTTCCACTATCCCAGGTTGCTCAGAGCCCCATCCAGCCTGGCCTTGGACACTTCCAGGGATGGGGCAGCCACAGCTTCTCTGGCAAACCTGTGCCAGGGTCTCAGCACCCTCACAGGGAAGAATTTCTTCCTGATATCCAATCTAACCCTCCCCTCTGTCAGTGTGAAGCCAGTGCCCCTTGTCACTCTAGGCCCTTGTCAAGAGTCTCTCTCCATCTTTCCTGTGGGCTCCCTTCAGGCACTGCAAGGCCACAGTGAGGCCACCCTGAAGCTTCTCTCCTCCAGGCTGAACAATCCCAATTCTCTCAGTGTTTTCTCATAGGAGAGGTGCTCTAAATGTGTTTAGGGAACATTAAATGTCTGGATAATTCAACAGATACTGGGGACTCTTAGAAGTAAGAAACTCCTAAGGTGTTCTGAAACGCACTTCAAAAAGACCCCTGGGCCAGTGCTGGCTTTCCAGCTGTGTCCTTTTGGCTCATTGCATTTGTTAATAAAGGATTGTGGAGAGACTCACAGTCCGTTAATTCCCAGTTCCAGAAGCCCTCCTTGGCTGTGCCAACACTTTTCTACCCTGCGGGATCATGGCTGCTCCTTGCAGACCTTCTCTCTGTTCATGCACAGCTCCGTGACAGTGATATCCTGCAGCTGAGGGCACAGGTTTAAGTCCCATCTGCTTTCAGCAGTAGCCACTCCTTGGTGCTGCTGTAAACTAAGGTGATCATTTTGTCTGACTTCTGGTTTTCAGGGCATTTCCCCTTATTTGTCAGGATTAAGTTTGGTTTGGGAAGAGCTGGACTCCATGATCCTTGTGGGTCCCTCCCAACTCAGGATATTCTGTGATTCGATGATGTGACCTTGTTTTATGGCAGTCTCAAGTGCTGCTCTTTGGTTGAGCTTTTCCCATTCTGCAGTTGTGTGCTTTGGAGGATCAAGGTATCCCATCCCCAGTAACAGCCCATATTTTACAATAAAACAGGATTATTTTCCCTGCACTTTGCAGTCCATGATACAGATGTTCATGAACTCGTTGCATTAGATGCTGTTGGTTGTCAGTAGACCTTTATGCAGCATCCTAAAAATCACATTCTAGCAAGGTCTGTTCTTCCCTTGGAAGGGAAGAAAGGGAAGCCTAGATTAACTAACTTCAACATACTGGAAGTTGGTGAAAGGATTAATATTCCCAGTATCTAAATGAATCTGGTCTATAGATACTGAAGTGATGAGTGTCATAGAAAAATGAGTAAAAGAAATGAATGATTTTCTTGGCCTAGGAGAACTTGAACTGTGTGGCATAATAGTTTGTAAGACCACCAGGTAATAGACGTGCAAAAAACATTTTGAAGAGGTTTCTCACTCATCTCTCAAGGTCACTAAAGAAAGCAGTGGCCCCTCATGCAAAAATAGTGTATAAGTAATAAAAGAGCCTGTCATAATACATCAGTGGGTTAGAAATCATTGCTGTGGCATTTTATCGTTTTAAATTCTTGAGTCTGGGAAAGTAAGAATGTTCATTTATATAAAATCCTTTCAAGACTGTATCTCAAATTAGACAAGTCCATATTAGATGTCTGTGCAAGTATTTTTAATTTGAAAGACATCATTTTCACTAACTTAAGTAGGCGCCTTGGGTTTCAATTTAACAGGAATATTCTGAGTTCTAACTAGCCCTGTCCCCTGCACGGCTTACAGCCTTCCCACCTTGAGGTCAAGGTTTTAAAGAGCCTACCCTGTATCCCAGCGTTCAGATCCTTAACGAATCTGTTGAATCCTCTCATCTGGGGTGACACATAATTTCCTAGGTTAGCACTGAATTGCAAGTAAGTATTGTGATTTTCTGTCAGGTTTTGCATTAATTTTGTAGTATTCCTGCCTCAGCTTATTCATGAGAATGATCACATGAGTTAAAAACCTTTTAAAGCACCGACTGTATGCCATCTTCAACTCCTCTGCTTTTAACAGTGCCTCTCACTCTATTGTAAGAGAAAATTTGATGTGACATAATTTGGCTTTGGAATTCCACACTGTCTGTTATTCTTTTCCTTTTTAACTGCTGTGTGACTGCTAAGTATTGTTGTATTGAAGTCAGGCTCCCTAAAAATAGCTCCCAGGTTCTTGTCCTCTCATATTTCCACTGTCTTCTCCAATCTTGTCCATCTTTCCTGAGCTCTCCAGGATATTTACCAGCCTACGTCCGTTTGCTCCAGCCTACAGGTGATATTAAAAAATCTAAATTAAGTAACCTGTAACCTCTGTAACCTCTTCTCTGTCTGCTCTGAGTTCTTATCCTGATATTGTGTTTATTATGTAATTTCAGCTAATCTTCCCAGCAAAGATACAGATTTTGGTGGGGTTTTTTCTGTTATCTTCCAATCAGTAATATTATAGGATATTTTTGGACTGTTCTATGTTCTGGTTACTTTGTTGCTTGGCTGTGCTTTCTTTTATTTTTTTTTAATACATTATTTTATGTAATCCGACCTACTTGTCACCTCCTGTGCCATTCCTGTTTATGATTTCAGACCAGTAGGGAAATTTGTGGCTTGTCAGATTTATTCTCTTAACCTTTTTTTTTTTCTTTTCTCTAGTTTGAGACAGTACATTCTTTAGCAGTTTCTTAAAAGGACATTTAAGTGCACATCTTCCCAGTAGCTGTTCTCCAGGGATTCACCTGCCTTGGGATCTTACTGCTGGTTCTCTGAGACTGCAGATACCTAATTTCTGGAAATACAGTCCTTCCTTTCTCGGTGGGTATCCAGTTCTCACCATCTCCTCAGCAGAAGTGAGGAACAGGATTTTGACTTGCTTTTAGTGCCCTGGGGCAGCAGATGTTGTCTGGGATCTTTTCTCTCAGTATTTTGTCTCACTTCTGATAAGGCAAAATCCTTGTATTTCACAGTTATCACAGGATCACTGATGTTGGAAAAGACCTCCAAGGAAATAAGCAAAACTTTTCCATGTTTCAAATCCGTATTTATCACAGGACATAGCACTTCCAAATAAAATGCCAAATGCTGTAATAGAGCAAGTTGTAAAAGAACAACTTATCAGCAGATAAATTGTTGCATTACTACCAAAACATATTTACTATTTTGTATTGCTTATTGACTGATTTTATGCTTTCTAAGGCTAAACAGTATCTTAATTAGAAGAAATACTAATAGAAGCTAGTTGGAATTTAATGCATATTAAATTCTAGCTAATTCTTTTCCTTGCTTTCACGTTCTACATTGTGAGTAATTATGCAAATGAAGCCTAGGAAAAAAATTTAATTTTTTTTCCCCCTGTAAGTATTAATCTTACCCTAATGCCAAAGATTAAAGAATGAATAAAATAATGTAACTCTTGCTTTCATTATCCCACCACTGGGATTGTCATCTATCAGATGCCTAAACTCACATCCTCTCTCCCAGCTTTTTCCTTCATTTCACTGTTACTCATTAAAGCTTTTCATAATCTTGACAGAGGAGGAGCTGCTTGGTCCCAATGCAGGAAAATACCACAACTTTCTAAGTTTCATCTTATCTCTCACTTTTTTCCTAAATACATCTTAACTTGTAGACCTTTAAGAATTCACTTTCTTATGGTTAAAAGCTTCTGAAAGAGAAATTGTGTCAATTACTGAAGAAAAATAATCCTCTAATATTTCATTCTACCAGGTCTTTCATGAGATCCTACACGGCTTCTGAGGATTTCTCCCACCTTCACAAGGACCTGACCTCAGGAATGACCCCCCAAAAAAACGACAGGAAGGACTCTCTTCACCAGTCAGCCCCTACCTGTGCCAGGTCTTCCCTGCTCCAGCTCTGGCCTCACCTGGCACATCTTCTCCATGCCAGAAAACAGGGAGCACAGCTCTCCCTAGGAGCGAGCCTCACAGGCAGGGATTGCTGTACCCACCATGCACGGGCCCAGCATTTGTGACTGCAGAGTGGCAAACTTGAGCCTCACTTGCCTTTTCAAGCTAATTTACCTCATTAGCCTGCTCACTGATGAATTTGCCCTTGCTGACTAGATCTTAGTTTATTTTTTTGGCATATCCTCTATGGCAGCCCTTTATTTATCAATAAAGCTTCCCCAGAGGTGTTAAGTGGTAGCAAACTTCCCAGAGACCTCCACGGGCAGCTGACATTTCTCTTTTCCCAGATCGTCACATCAGCCTCACCTGGGGAGGGGAGTAACAAAACGTGCTAAAATGATCAATAATCATGGATTGTGAAGAGAGGACACACTTAAACTCAGAGTTTAAGGACTCCCCTTAAACTCAGTGTTGCATAAACACAGCCATTGTTGAACAAGTTAATGCTGTTCACACTTTCAAGTAGCCAGTTATTACTCTAAAATTACAATTGTGTTTTTATTGTATATTGTTGTAAATTTTTCATTTGTTCCTCAAGTTCCATGATGCCTCCATTTTTAAAAGCCTGAGGCAAAGAGAAAGATATGTTCAAATTCACCTGCCTTTCGCTGCAAGATTGTGCCGTACTATAAACTTTCTATTACTTTCTGGTCAAAACCTAACTGCCAGAGGCACTGGGGTACTTGCCTGAATTTTGGGGGCTCTTCAGTCTCTTGCACAGCAAATACTCAGTGACAAATGGCAGTGGCAAAGGACCTGTGTTATCAGTAGCAAAACATCCGTCTTTGTGTGCCTCAAATCTTGCCTGTTTGCTTTCCCCAGTTCAGTTACCGCCTCTTTCTACAAACATTTTTGCTGGCATTTTCACCAGCCCTGATTTCTCTGGCCAGTTTATATAGGTTAAATCCAATGAATTACATTTCATTTCTTGCAGAAGCTTTTCCCAGGTTAAGCCAGTGGTTCTCAAGGGTTTGTATTCCCTGGAGTGGTTATGAGCCCTGGTTGGAGAGGAGGAGCTTGCAGTGAGAACTGAACCAGAAATAGAGAGGTCAGGGCACAAGCTGAAGCGTTAATTCCTGTTTGAAAGCCCTCTGCAAAGCTCTCTGCATACCTTGTTCAGGAAAAACTGGGAAAGGATGGATCACACTGGCAGCTTCAGAGCTATTGCCTTGATCCCCTCTTGCCTAATCTTCTTTTATAGAAGAGATGCATTTCTTTGCTGTGTACTTTTGCTGTGGCTTTTACATCTGGGACTGGGTGTTATGTGCTGCTTCCCCAGAAGGAGCAAGTCACCTCTGAGACTGCAGTGCAGGCAGCTGCAGGAATTTGTATCATCAGGGCACCTGTGGCAAGAGAAGTAGATGAGTGTGTGCCCCTCTCCTGGCTCTGGATGGGCTCCGGGTTAGTTCAGCCTCCTTTGCTGTGGTATCCATTCCAGAGGTAGGGCGTGAGTCCAGAAATCCAGTTTATCACTGTTCCACAGCACATTTCACAGCCAAATAATCCTGGGAGTTATGAAGTGGGACCTGTGGGGTCCTTAATAAACACCAGTTGTCCTTAGATGAGGGAGATGGGGAAAATTGAAAATTGGCTGGGATGCCTTCCCTTGAGACGTGGTGCTTATTCTGTTGTGTGACCTACGGTGTATCAGCTAAGGACTTGTCCTACATTACATCATTTTCCTCCCCCCTATTTTTGCTTCTCTTAAAAAATGAAGATTATGCAATTTCCCTCTTTTATTTAATTGATTACTTGCCTTGATAATGCTGTGCAATTAAAATGTCAAAAGAAGAGCTTTAAATATTGAAGTCTGCAGGTTGACCTTTAAATCTGTTCTTTGGAAAGAATTCGAACTTTCTTGCTGATGGCTTTAATTCATTGATGCATCTTAATGGAAAATTGATTTTTTTTTCTCCATAAAGATCACATTTACATATAAAAAAGGTAAAATGATATTTTAAGAAAAGATTTGCTAACAAAATAGAAGTTATATCTTTGATGTATGCCCTGAGTTTCAGGATTGGAAATAATTTTCATTTAGGGAAAGGGTCATGATAATGCTGTGTCTTTTCCTCTCCTTAAAGTCTGCTATATTGCAAGGAAGTAAGAGGTAATGACTAGACATTATCTACTCTTGCTTGACAGAAAACTAACATCATGAGGTGAGGTCTCTATACTTAAAAACTAAAAACATGGGGTAACATACTCAGGTACAACTGGGATGTTGTTCAGGGAAGTTGGCTGGGTTACTCACAATTCTCCTTTGCTGCAGACCTGACCCTGTGAGTTTCCACAGGACACTCACCACAGCAGGACCTTTCCAGTCTTCTGTATCTGGGTTAAAAGTCTCACTATCGTAGCCTTTAAATTCGGATTTCCCTCCTGTAGGTGGGGCTGCCGTTCCACCAACAGCTGTGCTGCAGATGTGGGCAGATGTGCTGGAGAGGCAGCCTCTGCTCAACTGCGATGCCCAGCAAGTAACCACCTTCTCTAGCAAACCAAGCAATGCAAAGCGACCATAGCTTTAAAATATTTTGTTTTATTAAATGTTTCAAACAACATAAACATCATATTAATTTTATGGCTGAGGTTCACGTAATTTGTGGTTTGATCATTTTATCTGATTTGAGAGCTCAAAAGATTACGCCTTAACATTAGAAACTCTGTAATTAAGATTTATAACAGGAAGTTGTCTCGTAGCTAACAAGAGGGTAGAAATAGCAGATAGAACCGTAGAAACTCTGGACAGTGGGAGAGTACATTTTACTATAAACTGGGGTCTGCCAAGATCATGTAAGGACAAGAAACCTTCTGTAAGTGGCTTCGTGTTCATCTGAAAAAAACAATCCATAGTTGGCTTTTAAGCAATAGAGAAAAGTGGGATAGTACATCTTTAATTATTCCCCAAATACACTTTACTGTTTGGATTTTAATTCTTTTAAGTAAATCTGTACCACTTTCATACCAATATTTAGCACCATGTAATGGGGTGTTCACTTGCCTTCTGGGGAATGTTATTTCCTCTGTGCTAGAATAAGGGGTCCAATTGTACTAAAATTGTCCTGAAAGTTCATTCTTGCTTTCAGCGGTAAAACGTCAATGCTGGAAGAGCAACAGCATGCTTTCAACCATGAAGCTGTAGCTTATTTACAAACAAAAGGATGCCCCCCTCCCTCTTTTCCCAGTTGCTTATTCATGATAATGACTCGATTAACAACTACAGGTTAGGTTCCCTTTACGCTGGAAATGAGGGTATGTTTTAATCGCTTCGTCGTGAACTGAAGTGGAACAGGGCACGCCAAACAAGCACAGCCTGGCAGTTCAGGATGAGCTCCACTGCTTTTACCACGTCTGTTGTCTGGTGCTGGAAGATGCAGCTGTACACACAGGCAGATGTACTCATGTTTCCTTAGAAAATGTAAAAGAACACGTTTCTCCAGGAGGTCAGTAATGGGCCAACAACCTGTGATTTATCAGTGTGTCTGTTACCCCTCCCTCCCTACTGTGGAAGAATTGTTTCTTAACAAGGAACAGAGGAGGGTGGAGGGGTAAGAAATTTTATTTTTTTAGTAACAGACATGCTGGATATAAACAGCTTTGGTTGTCATTCAAAAGGCAATTAAAACACGGATTAATTGTAGAGATTTGCTGTGGTTTGTTTTGTTATCACTGTTTAATTAAAAAAAGATACTTGTTAATTCCAAGCTTCTGCCCATTGCTGACAGTGAAAGAATATTCACTTGTTTTCTTTTAGATATTTTCCCCAAGGCTTGGGTTTCTTCAGAGCACAAACAAATCCACTGAGGAGCACAAAGTAAACCATCAAACATCAGCCACTTCTTGAGGTGAGAACAAGGTCTTATGCCCAGCTCCCCGTGATGACAGTCACAACTGGCACTCAAGGGCCACTGCCACACATCAGCCCCTGCACTGAGCCTTTCTGAAATATGTCCATGCTTCAGACAATCACCTGGAAACATCTCAAGCCACAAGAAAATGGATTAAAGATTCAAGTTCCCCTGCATGTTACGTGTGTGTTAAGACAAGCTAACAGCTTGATCCGCCCCAGGCAAGGCCAGAGCTCTGGAGCCAGCTGCTGGCAATGCCGTGTGGGCTATGAAAGGTCTCCAGAAGAGCAGACACCATCTGCAACAGCTCTGTTTTTCCAACCCAAGCAGCTCCTGCTGTTTTTTCAGGGCTGAGTAGCCACTTTTCTGCATCTGTTTCCTTCACCAAAATGCTGAAGAGCCTTAAAATGTCACACCACCATTGTTCTGAGTGAAGCACCTTTTTGTGTGCTCGGAAAACCAGGTCTGGTTATGCTCAGGGCAGCAAAATACACACCTCAGACTTGTTGGGACAATACAGCCTGTGCACACAACTGTGAATGCCTACAGGCATATTGTCAGGAACGCCTGGCATGAGTAGGGAAGGGGAAGGAAAGGTGGGACACCTTATTCTCAGGAGAGCTGACTGATACAGGTGTAGCAGCTCTGCACCTTTGACTTTTCTGAGACCCAAGCTTTTGTCTGTCACATGCACAGCCCAAAACTTATGATCCCCTTTACTGCTGCTTCCCTTTGTCCATAAGGCAGGCACTTAAAAAGATTTTTCAGGATATGAGTTTAAAGTATTTCCTAATGTTTGAGTGGAAGTGTGTTTCAAAGTGATCTACAGTTTTGGTTTGCTTTTTTTCTAGCTTTTCCTAGGAGAGGACCGCAAGCTGCCTGATGACCTGATTATGTAACTGAGGGAATGCACTCTTCCTGGAAGAATCCCTGCAGCAACCTGCCTCAGCCCCACCAAGGCAGCCAAGTAAAATGCCACAACCTTCACCAAAATATTGCTGCGGCAGCACTGGACAGGGAATGTTGGTCCCCAGCCCCCGAACGCACAGCTCCAGGTTTCCCAGGCAGTGACACCTTGCAGAGCACGCCCTGAAGCTGGAAAACAAACACTTCATGATCAGTTTCACTAAGGAAGCACATTTCCAAGGCAAGAGCTTCAGAAATTTGCATCTGTGTAAACTGGGTGCTTGGTCTATTTAAGCACAGATCAAAAGTAGTGTGTGACAAACACAGAGGTCTGTGGCAGGCAATGCCAGAGCCCTGCTATGCTGGATGCCACGTTACTGGTCAGGTTCTGCTGCAGGCATCCTTTGGCAATTGCTTGGAACTAGACCTCTGGGGCATACGGGGGAAGATTAATTCCTTGCACCTTTAGAAAGATTTCTGAACCAGCTTGAAGGCCTCAGATATAAATATGCTGTCATAATTTGCTCTTGCCTTCACTGCCAAAACCAAGTGTAATTTTTGAGGAATGCCAGGTTTGTAAATATTCTGCTCTTCTCAGCTCACAAAAGAGCAACTGTGTCACTTTGTTGTGTTTTTTGTGTAGCATTACTTTTTCAGACAGCTGGCATGATGCGAGACAAGAAAAACTGGGTGCTGCATTGTTTCAAAATCTAGCTGCTTTGAAGACTGATCATCTTAAAAGTCCTTATTCAGTGTTATCCAAATAAAAGATATTTTGATGTTAGATTTGACTCTGAAAATCTGGCAACACAATAATTTGTTGCTGTTGTTGCACCAGGTACTTTGAAGAAGGCTCTCTCTCTCTGCCCCCACAGGAATTTATAATTCAATACAAGAAACAAGGATCTCCAATAGCCATGAGAATCGGGAAGGTCCTTGGCTTCCTTTCCAAATTGCAATTTAATTCTAAAATTCTGAAAAATTAAATTCTGAAAATTCTAAATTGCAGAACAAAGTGCGTTACCTTCACAGTGCATGACTGTTCTTACAGAGAAGTCAAAGAATCACAGAGCTGTTTAGGTCAGGAAAGACCTTTAAAATCATCACCAACACTTAACCTGTTCTCAACAAAAAAATGTTTCAGACTTTTTAATGCCTCCTGACAGGAGTGGCAGCAGAACAGGCCCAGTGATGTTTCCTCCATGTGTGTCTCTACACTTTCTTTGCCAGTGGAAATGATCAACTGCAAAGTGATTCAGCTGTAATGAAAGCCCAGTACCAGGCTGGTTTTGAGCTACAAGGAGAGGGATTTCCTGCAGGGGAAAAAAAGACCTATGCCTCAAAAATAATGAAGAGTTTCTGTATTCTTCTTCCAATTTTTAAGAAGTCTTCTCTTCATTCTCAGGGTTAATACAGCATTTTTCAAGACCTCAAAAATGTTCCAAGCAAATGTGATAAATGCAAGACCAGGAATTTTTTAATAGACTGAAACCTTAACCACAGGGAGAAAAGAAGACCTCTCTGTAAGAAAGCAGCTTGTGAGTGAGCAGAGTTAACACAGGTGCATGAATTCTATGTGTGTCTTCAGGTATGGCTTGAAAGCATCAGTTCTCAGCAGCAATACAAGACAAGATCTGAAAACTGTTCCGTGTGTTCACTGGCCTCATGTGACTGATCTTTTCCCCCTCCTAAGTTTTGAAAAACTGAGAAGGTGCAATCTTGTTTTTTCAATAAGGTACCATTTCACTGAATGAGAATGAGAATGAAGGAACAGCTGCTTTAGGAAGACCTCTTACAGGTTAATTTCCTCGGCTGGGTCTTCTCTGGTGGCATCCCTTTCTTCCAAGGTCGTGCTTTAAATTTGCCTCTTTTGAGGAAGAAGATGGGATTAAGATAGCCTAAAGAGTAGTACGTGGGAAGACAATGACTTTGGTTAATCCTTACTCTTGCACATCAGACTCTAGATGAGGGGTCCCAGCTTGACCTGTTCCTAAAGCTTCAGTTATGGCTTTAAAAATTGGCCTGGTCCTATGGAAGAAAGACCACCATGTATTAAAGCATTAGTTAAAATTAAAAAGGTGAGCGTGTAACAGTGCACAATAAAGGACAGCTGCTGTTGGAGGGAGTGGATTTTTCTGCTACTTTCAGACCCCGATGCCCACAGTTGCTGATTAGAGGAGATGGAGGTCCTTCTGGAAGAGGCTGGTTGCTGATGGATGGCTTCAGTGCCTGAGGGTGCTGGATGCCCTGAAGTAGGACAGGAACTTGTAGCAGAGGCTCACCACAAAGTACCAGATGTTTCGAGCCATCTGCGACCTCGCGATGAAGATGCGCCAGATGATCACAAGGAGGGTGGTGTTGAACGCGTATCGGATGTTCCTCAGCCTGGGAAAGAGGCATCTTATCAAGAAACACACAAACAACAAGAAGCTCACCAGCCCCCTGCATTTCCTACAGGTTATTCGGGAAGAAATCCTATTTACAAGTGGCCCTTGGGCTTTTTGCCATTCCTGTTTTAGTGGAGACGCTGTGCTGGAGTCCTTGGTCTTGCCAAGGACTGTTCTGAAGCTGGTGCACAATGAATAGTTCACATGGGATAGGCGGAAGAGCTGTACTGGAATTCTCTCTTGTTCTGTACTCTCATTTCAAACCAGAGCAAAGTCATACGGAGAGGTTTTTCTTTAGGACAGTCTGTGTCCGATACTTTCTGCTTTGGTTTCATATATTGGCTATTTCTCACTTTGCAGGATTTGGGGCAGGCTAGACACAACTTCACAGGAGTTGATGAGCAACGTTCTCTTATTTGGGTGAAACCTTGTCTTTAGAGTTGTGAAATTACGTAATGATCATAAATGGTCATCACTGTTGCAACACTGCAGCACTGGGATTTTTTATTTTGGGGGGGGAATGGGTTAGTTTACAGCATCAGTTTCAATGGTATTACTGAGTTTTTCAGATCCTCATGATCCTGTCTTCTTTTTGTCAAGCAAAAGTTTCTGCAGTTCTCTAATTCTCATGTTCCCAGTGTTTGACCAAGGGAAAAAAGACACCTAAAGACTTCAAGACTCGTTTCATTTTTTAAGAGCCCTTTTTTTCCAAGGTAAAGGTTATCACTGCACCACAGCACACTGTCTGGGGCAGTTAGTAGTCCGTTCCTGAGGTCCTTATAAACCTCCTAAAAATGATCCATGAATGATGAACTTGTTTAGGATTCCTTGCTATGGCAAACTATTCCCTTATTCTACGTTCCTAAATACTGACAAACCGCTGCGATAAGAAGTAAGTTATTTATCTGCATTTTAATCAATAATAATTTTGCAACATAGCTAGAATTATTTTCCCCAAAGGTAGCCAGGAGCTCTTATCCTTGTCCCTGGGTGTGACTTACTTCCGTAGATGCTGCTTTGCTGCTGGAATGCCAGCCATGTCCTCATTTAGCAAGTACTTCTTAGCACCTATGCAGTAGCTCTCAATGTACTCTGACCAGTGCAGCTGGCGAACATCGAAGTTGTACAACTGGGATTTAAAGACAAAGAGCAAACGTTGAACACCAGAGTTCAAAACCAGTTCACTTGAAGCATCAATTCATCAATCATTGATGCATTGATCTCTGTTCCTGACAAGGCCCTCTCTCTGAGATTCTCAAAGCCACCGAGTTCCCAAGCACTGCCAGACTGTGTTTCACTGATGCTGATTAATGTTCCACCCAGCTGGGAATCTGGGCAAAGCAAGCAGAAATGTAGTGCTAGCTGGCAGAAAATAACGGTGTTTATCTTTCAGGTGGCAACTTTTCCATAAATACATGTATTTGTACACAGACACACACACACACACAGAATCATGGAAGAAAAACTGGCATTCCACACAGGCAAACGGATTCAAATGAAAACTTCCACGCAGTTTTAACATATCACTAGAATTATGTGTAAATAAATTAACTGGACATTGAGTCAACAGGTGCCTCTGCATCATTGTTACTCTCTGCTGTGCTGCATTTTCTTTTGGCAGCTAGATCAACAGAAGTCCAGGAAATGGGTCACTTGGTGTTTGACATAAACACAATCTCATTGCAGAGCCAACTACCCCAGTTCACTTTAGGTGCTCATACTGGACAAATTGTTAGCAAGCTCTCAGGCATCTGTCTGTCTCTTAGAACAAGGAAAGGCTTTGTAGAGAGGAAGAAATTTGCACAGAATAGGTTGGGTTGGAAGGGACCTGAAAACATTCTCCTGTAATAAACGGAAAGCTACTGAAATAAATTATTTCAGCTTAAAATCAATTCCAATCATCTAGGTATCATTTAAAAGCTCAGCAATACACCAAAAATAATTGCTGCAGATGAACAGAATCAGAGATTAGCAACCCATATTCAAGACATACTTACCTTTTTGTCCTCTGTGTTAAGGTGACTCATTAGCATATTCATATTATCTGAAGACCAGTTCCAGGACTGGGTGGAGAAATACTGCAGGAGTGTCATAGACTTGTGCAGCCGATTGATGATCTTCATCATTCTGAAACAAAAGGGGAGCATCAGAGGTGAGCAGGAAGCCTGACCTTATCCAGAAGCTGTTCGTTTGTGTTTTCACCCATCCAGGCGAATAAGCACTGCAATTCCTCATGAGCAGTGCCCTGCTGCTCATTAGGCTGAGAACTTGCTCAGCAAGTCTGAACTGCTCCAGCTGAGCTCTTGAGCCTAAAGCTATCCAGCTTTTATTGTTGGCTCCAACACGGGTTCAAATTTGTTTGCCACTGATGTCCAACTCAGTGGTCTGACCTAAACAAGGAGTGGAAGCTGCATCTACCTCATGAACCACTGTGGAAGGAAGAGCCCATCTGAGCTAGGATGAAGTCTGCACCACAAAGGTGCGGTGCTTCTGTTCCCAAGGTGATACTTCTCTTTCTGCCACAGGAATTCTCTTCTGCTCCCAAGCCTGAGTTGTGTACTGAAGCAAGGCTCTGATTTTTGGCATTAGCTCCACACAGCGGTGACCACACCTGCAGTATGGACACTGAGCTCAGAAGTCATTTGCGCAACTTCGATTTTCAGACAGAACCAAAGAATCACAGAGTGGTCTGGGTTGGAAGGGACCTTAAAGATAATCTCGTTCCAACCTCTGCCATGGGCAGGGACACCTTCCACTATCCTAGGCTGTACCAAGCCCTGTCTAAACTGGCCTTGGATATTTCAGGGATGGGGCAGCCACAGCTTCTCTGGGCAGCCTGTGCCAGGGCCTCACCACTTTCACAGGGAACAATTTCCTCCTGTTTAATCTAAATGTAATTTCTTTCAGTTTGAAACCATTACCCCTCATCCTATGATTAGGCTTCATGATAGAGTCCGTCCCCTTCTTTCCCACTGGTCTGCTTTAAGTACTGAAAAACTGTTATTAGGTTTCCCTGGTGCCTTCTTTCCTCCAGCCTCAACAGTACTGGCTCTCTCAACGTCTCCTCATAGGAGAGGTGCTCCAGCCCTCTGACCATCTTTATGGCCCTCCTCTGGACCCACTCCAACAGCACCATGTCTTTGTTGTCTTGCTGCAGGGGCATAACTGCTTAAGGAGTTGGGAAATGTAGGTTTAGGTCCTCTCATGCGTCTTGGCCTTTTCTTATTAATTTTTTATATGAAAGTGGACGACAGTAATGCTGTCCTACCCTGCAGGATTATTTTACTTGTCCCAGTGGTCATGAGTCCAAAAGGCCTCTGGCAGTTGTTTTGAAGTGTGATGTACAGGGCTCGGTCAATTCTGAGAGGACACCACGTCCTCTCAGACTGGGTAAGGGCAAGAGAAAGCATTAATAGGCCGATTTTTGTGGAAAACAGAGCTGTTTTCATGCGCAATTCTGAGCTGCCCAGAGGGTAACACAGTTGCTGTGACAAATAAAAGGCGGCAGTCTGGGGGAGAATGGTGCCAGGCTGGCCTCTCCCCACGCAGACGTGACTGCCACCGCGATAAGCACTCGGCACAGCACAGAAAGACACAATGAGTCCATCAGCTCAGAGCAGAACTGTGCAGCTCATCCAAAGCAACTGGAAAGAGCACTAATACTTTAGATAGGCTCTCCTTCTTAAAGTGGCTTTCATTTTAGAAGCAAAGCAGACCATCAGATTAAAGGAACCTTCATTCTGAATAATTACGTGCACGTTGACTGAATGCAGTTTATCTGAACTGCTTTAAAATTATTTCAGATTAATCTTCCTGTGTAGGGCAAGCACCATGGGGCAAAGCTTTGTGAATATTTTAATACATATTAGGACCTTGGGGGAAAAAAGTGTGCAGCTAGATTGCAAAGATCTGAAGCTGCCCCTCAAGCTGACTCCCCAAAATCTTTAAGTTCTTAGGACTAATGGAAACTGCCAGAAAAAAAGAGAATCAGCTCTTTAATATATGGAAAAAATTCTTCCCTGTGAGGGTGGTGAGACCCTGGCACAGGTTTGCCAGAGAAGCTGTGGCTGCCCCATGCCTGGAAGTGTTCAAGACCAAGCTGGATGGGGCTCTGAGCAACCTGGGATAGTGGAAGGTGTCCCTGCCCATGGCAGGGGGCGGAACTGGATGATCTTTAAGGTCCATTGCAATCTAAACCAGTCTGTGATTCTATGATCTGAAGAGGTGTGTGTGAAAACAGTGTTTCATGTCAACTGCCTGAGCTCAAACGTTGTGACCACTTTCAAAACACTGACTAAAAATTTGTATGAAGGAAAGGTCTTCTGAAAAACATCAACTGAGTAGAAACATGGCAAAGATTTCTTACAGGAAGTCTCATCCTCCACTGTGGAGGAACTGAGAGGAATAAGTGGAGTATTAGCTCTCACTGTAGCCACATTTCAGACATGCATTTCGTCTTCTAGAAAACTGTTTACAGCAATGATTTTTGTATTTGCTCCCATACAGAGCCTTGCACAAGCAGATCCTCAGGTAAGATTGCCCCAGGAGACTACTAAGGACATAAACCACATTATGCTCTAAGTCATGGATGGATGTGCAGCACTCACAGGAAACCATTTAGGGCAGTTTTGCTTGACATCTGGTAATTTATGTGAAATGAGCTTACACCTAAATAAGCTTCTTTTTTTATTATTTGATGTGGTTTACTGCCCTTGGACCATAAAGGTCTGATATTCAGGTAGCTGGGAAAAGAAGAAACAACGAGCTACTACTGTGCTTTCTACCACACTGCAGCAATACCTGGATGAGCTGAAGTAGTGTGTAAAAAGAAAAGGAGAATTATATTAAAAAAAAAAAAAAANCTCACAACTTCATTGGTGAGCCACCTCTGCTGAGGCTGCAAATCTTCAAAGTTCAGAAGGTCATGCTGAGGTCTGTTTGACATTTAACTACAGCATTGCAGGCAGTGTCCACTGGTTAATTATGCCAATCAACTTCATGAAAAGAAATGTCAGTTGTAGTGGCAGTGCCAAGATCTTACTGCTGCCCATGTCAACGAAGACTGGATATTCCAGCCTCATTTTCAGTTTACCTCTATTTCCAGGGTAATTCTTTCCTCCTGGATAACTGGAAGTCTTTTTATGGACCAATTTGCCTCCACAGCAGAATGTCTGGGATAAATCAGAGCAATGCCAGGGATTTCCTTGCGAACAGCTGCAGAACTTTCTAGCTAGCAGAGGAGCACAAGAGCAGCTGACATCAACACAGTGCTGGCATCCTCTTCTCACATTGCACAATAACTCCCCTCTCTGGTGGCAGGGAGTAAAGGAGGACAATGTCTGGAGTAACGTCACTTACAAGAGGATTCCTTCCACATGGGACATGGATATTGATGTTCCACCAACCCATACCACTGTCAGGGCTCAAATATCCCCTGTAATGGTGAACTGCCCTCCTAAAGATAATTAGAATTCAATCATATTCAGAAACAGCTGCTTCCTAGATTTCAGGCCAGTGCTGGAAACAGTACTTGGGCATCTGATTTATGGGGGAAAAAAAAATATTAGCTGGTATGTTCTAAACCTTGCCAGTCTCAAGTCCTTATGCAAGCTCATGCCAGATAGATCTGGATACAGAGAGGACAGAAGACTGCCAGCCCTCCTCTGCCTTGGGAAGTTCTGAAGTGCGTAAAACTGAGTTCAAAAGATGTGCTGTTCTCCAGGTGGTGGGAAGGGTGCAAGCCCTAGGCTGTGCTTAGCTACAGCCGTGCATTTTCCTCATTTTCCTCAAGACAAGGAGACGGGAAGAAGCTCAAGGACTCCAGTTCTCAGCGCTGGTTCGAGCTCTGCTCTCCACAGCAGTGGCAGGCATGCAGGAGGCTGAGGGCACCATTCCTTACCTGGGCTTCCTCCCCGTGAGCCTCATGTACAGGTCGTAGAGGATGGCGGGTGCCTTGTGGCTGACGGTGATCCAGTACTGGTTTATCAAGTAGCTGGAGGTCATGTGAGCGTTGGGTGTTCGGAAGGCCTGCTCCAGAGGGTTCCTTTTGAACGTGGACATGACGTACTGCCCTGCAAGGGAACAGGCAGTTTTCACTGGCAATCGCTTCCAGCTGGTCACAACCACGGTGCGGCACAGCCCAAGTTACTGTGCCTCACACCCGCAGCCCACGGCTCTCTGAACTGTGTCACCAGAGCTTGGACCAGCTTTTGTCCCTTCTGCCATGACAATTCATGACTCCATCTGTGGCCTATTTGAAACCCAATCCTGCTCCAGACTTAACAGTGGCAGACAAAAACCTCCTTGCCAAAGCACCAAAACATAAAGGAGGAAAAGCAAGCAGCTCTAGGAGCTTCAAGGAGCTGCAGTTCTGCTTCCACCTGCAGCAGATATAGAACAAATTGGTAAGTGCTAACATTTCTTTAGATCACTGAAAGCAAACTTTGATCTGCTAGCATAAAATAAAAATGACAGATTTTCCAAAGGGCTGATGTCAGAGTTAGTCTGTCACTTAGACACACAGGGTGATACCTTTAAAAAGGCTTCATTACATCTTTTCAAACCACATCTGACCCACACCACCAAATGTCTGCCTGTTTTCAGAAGACCTCTGGATGCTCTAGGGCAGCAAACTGCCTTGCATTCTTAACTTGAAAACAAATGACAGGGTGGGAATCTTCCCTTCCCTTTGCATGTTAAGGCACAAAATATGCTGGGTCTGAGCTCTGGCAATGGCACAGTGCCACAAAGTGGCATCTAGATGTGCGTATCTGGGGCATTTGCATATTGCAGGGGCTTAACAGAACTGCAGTAGTTGAGTATAAGACTGTCATCCTAGGGACTGATAAACAGATGGTGCTCCTATTCCTGAGCACCAGTGAGCTCAAGAAAGAAGAATATGTGGGCTTTTTTCACTTTTTAAAAAACTGATTTGAAAGTTAACGATATCAGTCTGTGCTCATATTATAGTTTAGTCTCTAAGCTTATGTTACAAATAGAAAATCAAATGACAAGAAACATCCAGATCATCCTCAGATAAGCAGATTCCAATCATAACATTCAGACAGGACTCTCTAGTGTCTGTGGTCAGCTCATTACTGCACTTCAAGTAGTGACTTTCGCTGTACTTCTTCTAAGATCCCCAAACCAAAGATTTGTCACCTCTAGGAGCTACTGCAACAACTCAGTGGGTGGGTGGTCTTTTCCCTCCAACCTCAACACAAAAATGCAGCAGCAAATCCTACAACTCAAAGGCAGGTTCTGCAGGGGGAGAATCAGACACAGGTCTCACCCAAGTAGACTATCAAGAATAAATTGAATAAATTAATTTTTGCCATGCTGAACACCATTTTCCAGCCTGTTTTAAGGTTTAGTTTTGAGGAGAAACTGCAAAAAGTACTTCACCAAGTCAGACTAACCAGATTCACATTGCAGCAAAGCAGAATGTGCTTCTTCAAATTAAAATTTAGTTGTTTGACCACATCTTTGTAACAGCAGGGAAAGTAATGAGAAAGTAAGGAAAAAAACCCCCAAGGCATAGCATTATTTAAAAAAGAAATAAATCAGTTAAGGTTCCTTTTAACAGTAGGAGTTTTTATCTGTGTCTGGAGAGCTTTAGAAGGAACTGCCTTGCAATGAATGTTTAAGCACCAACTCTCTTCTCGATGTCTTTCTCCTCCCTCCCTCCCTCCAAGCTCACCACCTTGGTACTCAAAGTGTCACCCTCTCAGTCACTTCTGTTCCCAACCCTCGGTATCGCCAGCCCAACCCAGCCTCAATTTCTCTGTTTGATCTTTCTCCCCGTGAAAAATCCCTACTCTGTTGTGTCCACCTGTCCCCCCTACAGCAGGTCCTGGTGTCACCTGGCCTAACCAGGTAGCCCAGGCCCTCCCCTCTGCAAACCTCACGTTTGCTTTGCACTGAAATGCTCAGTCCCACACCAGCTGACTCCCATTCCCCTCCCTGGTTTCTCAGCAGCTTCCAGACGCTAAGCACCCTCCACCCTGGTGACCAGTCACACACCGTGACTCCTTGAACAGAATGATGTCCATTTCCCAAAAAGAAACTGGTAGGAGACTGAATCAAGGATTCAGACTGGATGGCTGCAGTCGTAACATCGTGATGCAGTAAATCTTTCTCAAACTCATTTCTTCAGCCATGCAAGATCTTTAAAGGCAAAATTTTTCATTTTAATGCTCCATCCTAATTCTCTGCAGCATGATGCTCTCAGGAAAACCGTGGCTACAACATGTGGTAGAAAGAGCTTCATAGTGTCACCCAAGGAGAAAATTTTGCCTTCAGTCCCATCACACAGCTGAGCTGCTCATGGAAGCTGCTGCTGCTGCACCCAGATGATTTCATGACTAAATTCACAGTTATAAGCAGAGGAACAGAATAAAATCAGTGACAATGCACTAATACACTGCTGGTTTCATCAGTAAATATACACTGAAAAAGGGTTAAGAAAGGCAAACCTCAGAGAGTGGTGCTTTGGTGGCTTTTGCTGAAGTAGCAGCTGAAGAGCTTTGCACTCACTCCTGTGAAAAAGCCACATAAGATCTGTGACTAACCACAACATTTTATCTCTCATTAAAAAAAAAAAAAAAGCCAGGAACTTGGTGTGATGTTCTCAGCACTCAGCCAGTTGCTGAAACCTCTTCCCTGCTAGGCCGCTTGATCAAATACCATGGTTAAGACATCTATTCTGTAAATGCAATTATGGTCTGATTCTCTGCTGACTTAGTTTGCCATGTAAATAATGCAAGGGGAAAAGCAAAGCAAAGGCTGAGAGATGGAGTATTTGAAGCACAAAGATATGAATGCAGGGGCAACAGAAAGTAAACCAGCCCTGTACGTCTGTGCATGAATGCACTGACTGTGCACAGTATTTCACAGTATACAGCTGAAACAAATTCTGCTGCTTGGCTTCAGCATGAGTTTTTCTCTGCAAGGGTGTCAGAATCTGTCTCACTTTCTTTCACCCCTGCCTCGCTTGAAGAAAAGTCAGCCATGAAAATAATTCGATCTTTTTTCCATTGACAAAACTCACAATCAAAATGCAAACTGTTCTTGAAGCCCATGTGTCATCTCAGTGTTTTCCTCCTCAAGTGCACACCTGTTATTTCTGTTCAGAATTTTCTGATGGGCAAGAAAGACCACTTCACTTCCATAATATCACAGAATCCTAGAATGGTTTGGTTTTTAAGAGCCCTTTTCCTCACAGGACCCTCACTCACTGCAGCTGGGCCCCCCAAAATGCAGTCTGAATGGCAGACACCGAATGCCACCTAAATAGTAGAAACCAATTCTTCAAAGCCTGTTTGAAGAATGCTATTGATAGCTGACAGTACAAGGAACACTGTGGATGTTCCCCATTTAAATGAGACCTTACCCATTTCTCCCCAGAAGAAAGGGTTGATTCCCCCTGTTGTGCAGTTGTACACCAACAAGTTTTTTGGTCTGGAAAACAGAAAGATTTATTATTTTGAGATGTGAAGAAAAACTCCATTTCTTAGGGAAGGGATTACAAAATAATCAATTTCAAGAAAATTCCCAGTTTAATACCAAACAAAGTTTGGGGTTTGTGGTGTGGAACTAAACATGGATCACACTGATTTTATTTCTTCCTTCAACAGAAGTCAAGAATTAATCCGTTTCCTTGACCTAAGCCTGCCTTGCCAAGGGTGTCAAGTGATGACATCAATACAGCATTTTTCTTACTGTACACTTAAAAACTGAAGTTTTAATTTGGTGGTTTTCTTAAAAATGCTTTGAGGGGAAAGCTGGTGAGCTGCTCTTCAAGGTCCTTTTAGGATCCTTATTTAGCTTACTGGATGTAGCTCTACCCTCAGCTCAGAGGGCTTACTCTGTCTTTCAAAGTAAAACACCTCTGCCTTTTATTTGCCTGGGTTAGATCTCTCAAGAGTTGCATAAACCTCCAGAATAATTCATGTGGTTTATTCTCTGTACTCCTACCTAATGATTAAAGGCCAGGCCAGAGGTTCACAGGAAAAGATCCTAAATCCTTAATGTCACTTCTACATACCCTTCTCAACAATGCAAAGAAGGGAGATTTTTTAGATCATATAACCTATACGCCCCTAATATATTTATATGGTGCAGTGTTTCCCAAGGAAAACACGCAGAGCTTTTTTTACTAAGAAAACTCCAGAAGACACTTGAAAAGCAACTCAGTGAAAAGGAGGCCCAAAAAACCGCTGCTGCAAAGCTCTTGGCCTTCAGAAGAGTGACTTCTGAGAGGCAAGAAACAGGTTCTCACCAGCACCTTTAGAGATTTCCTACCTCTAAACCCTGCCTTTATTGCTGCTTCTACACTTTCAGTCCTTGCCCACCCGCAGGGAGGAAACGCCAACCAGAAAACGAATCAACCAGCCCCTTGCACGGGTTTTTAACCAGCTCCTGGCTCCCTTCAAAGCGCTGGTGCAGGGAGCAAATATTCCAGGTGTGTGGCCAAAGGGGAATGCCACGCAGAGGGATGCCCTCCCACCTGTGCACAGCCGTGTACCACCCGGCTGCCAGCGTCAGGTTGATGGCGACGTCGACGGGAATCATGTCTGCCACTGCTTCGTTGTTGGCAATGACGGTGCGCAGGATCCCTTTGCCCGCCTGTGGGACACAGGGAGACAGGGAAACAGTCACCCACTTCAGGCTGGGCTGTGATTTAACTGGCAGGACTCCAGCAGCGTGCACTGGGGACAGGCCAGCACGGCAGCAGGTTTTTTTTTCTGCTGCAGATTATTTGGTTTCTGTGACAACAAAGATGGACCTCCCATGGATCCCGCTGTCCTGCTTTTTCAGAGGAAGCCTGGAAACGTCATGATGCCTGTGCTGTGTACAACAGGAAAAGCTGGGACTCTTAATTTAACTCAATATGAAAGAAATACCTTAGGAAAGAAACGTATCTGAATTTGCTGATGTGAAATTCCCAGTGATGCCTGAAAATTACATTTTCTTAAGTGACACAGGCAGACAGAGGTCTGAATGTCCATCAGAGACTGCAGTCACTTTGGAAACGACACCAGTAGGCTTTTTGAAAAGTTGACTACCTTTCCTTTGGATGTATTCACACTCTCCTCTTTTCCACAGCTGTCTCTTAAGCACAAAGATACAGTCAAAGGATGGCCCCTGCCTCGAAGAGCACATCACCCACCAAAAGTCAGTAAAAGGAATCAGTGAAAATAAAAAGTACTGGCAACCAAAAAGAAGAAACAGGCAAGAACAAAAAATTTTCACCTTGCTTTGGTTGGAAGTGCATTTGTCAAGGGATCAGGCTTCCCCAAAATAATATACATTTAACCTGAATGCTTATCAAGGGGTTTCCATGATGACCAATCAGGCTTTGGAGCTTCCACAGCAGAGGCATGGCAACAGCATGGCAGACTGGATCAGAGAGGACGAGGCAAAATAGAGAATCATGGGGGTGAAATGGGGTGGAGGAACTCTACTTGGTGTGTCAGGGATGAGGGCTGAACAGAGCACGTAAGAAAAGAAACCCCACATGGCAGAGTCAAGGTTGCAATCAAGTTATTTCTCATGTGGGCAACAATGCAGTGAAGCTGAGGAGCCAGGGAAAAAGCTGAGAGGATAAAAGTGCTGGTGAAGCAGGGAAAGAAAAAAGCTCTTGTAATTTAGATCCGTGCAAAAGCAGAAGGAAGGACTGAGTAAAGGAGCAAAAGAACATCTGCTACAGATCCATCAATATTTAAAAACTAAGGCAAAGGAAATCTTATAGCTTTTCTTAAATTATTTTCATACAATCTGAAACTCCAATTTCATTATAAAATAGATTAAGTTTTTCTACAGCAACTAAACAGGAAGTGCCTAGTTGTGGAAAACCTCTTGCCTGAAATCTGAGGAGACAAAAAAGGTCATTAAAAAAGCATTTAAGACTTGCTGTTAACTTGTAAAGCACATGCCATTGGCTAGTGGTCATTGGTGGGTTTCAAGGGACACTGTATCCGCTTTTTGGGAGGTATTTATGTCTTGGGGTCTTTTTGGTGGCTGTCCTCCTCATCCTTTCCCCTTCTGCAATCAGATGTGCTCGTTACATTTCACAGCTTGGAAGTAAGGGAATACCACTTCCGACTGATTTAATTTTCAGGAACTAAGACTTCTGAGCAGTCCCATCTCATCCTTGGTGCATCTGGCAGAGGGATCACAGACTCTGACAGAGACAACAGTGCAAGATTCCCCACATGGCTCACTCCATACTCCTCAAACCTGTGTCATGCATTAACTTCTGCTGCCATGGTTAGGCTCAGACATTGAAATTTAACTTGCAACATCACTATGATTTTCTTCGGGTTCTTACTACTGGATTTTCTCAAGGAAAAAAAAAAAAAGGCAGAAAGAAACAAAGGAGGCAACCGTGCTCAGCTCTGAATTTTCCACTGCTGTGAACATATGCCTGCTAGAGACCATTGTGTGATCAACTATCACTTTTCTATCACTTTTTCACAGGTACACTAAAGACCCTTCTGAGGTCTTCAAAATGAGGATGTTTGATGGATCTGCTGCAAAATGTATTCAGAGCAGCACGTGATGGTCATACACACATGGATAATTTCGAGATTTCCTATGTTTTGTATTTTACAAAGGCTTCAGGTTTAAGTTTTTTAGGTTACTTATTACATTCAGTGGTACTTTCACCAGGTATGGCTTGGTTTCTATTTATAGATGCTGACATTCTTCTCTTTAGTGAAATAGAAGCTACTGCAAAGTGAAACCTCCAAAATTATTTCCTGCTCAGAGTCTGATGTTTCTGGACAGGCTTTCAGCTGAGGTGCTTTGGGGCCACTCACTGTCCAGACCAGTTGTGCCCTACAGCTTCACTGCCTTGCAGGGAGGAAGGTCTTTGCTTGTATCAGGGAATAGTGAGACAAAATGCCTTAATTACACTCCAGCAGAAATGTAACTAATTTCATTTTGTTGCTCAATCAACAAACACAGCTCCCCACAGCAGCTGGAGCAACTGTAGGCGAAAGAAACATAATTAGATTATCAAGAACAACTTGGACTCCCATATTTCATGAATATTTAAAAGAAATGTGTCTATTTATGGAATGAAATGATCAGACTCAAGCACTATGACTGAGGAAAAAAGTCTTTGCAAGGTTTGGAGTCCAAATTCTGCCCAAGTGACATCAAAGATCATCTGAACCAAATCTGAATCCGGGGGATGTTCTCTCTATAGGATGAGCTTGGTTAGAAGTTGAAAGTGAGTATTTTGGTATGGAGGGACACTTCAAATGCCCAAAACCAAACCACCAAAACCACTTCCCTTTTGCTTTTTCAACACTTAATTAAAGCAAGTAAAGCTACTCATCTGATAATCACAGTTTAAAATACATTTGGCCAGGAGAGCTGGCTGTACTGACATAAAATCAAACTAATGCATCACTCAGATGTTCAAGGGTTCATTTTCAAACAACTCACCGCATTCAAGCACATTAATTCATGTACTTATTAATTCCCCCCTTCCAGAAGAAAAAAGTCTCTTGGGTCCCTAATAATAAACACCCTTCCCTTCTGGAAAACATCCCAAACAACTTTGTCTGTACACCCTGCATCCATTGTCATTGTTTTTTGTCTTTTTCTTGGCTAACTCTCAATGTAGTTACAGACCACATTTCATCATCCAAGAGCTCAGTGCAGATGACATGAATTTCATTGTCTCTTTATCTACTATACTGAAAAACCTCAGAGCTTCAATCCTGGACCAAAAAAATACCATATCTTTTTCAAATCTCAGTGCAAGTCTAATCCTTTATATACAAAGAGAAGCTATTTCCCACAGTGAGCCTAGAATCTCTTAATCTTTGCTTTCCATGGAGCTAACTTGGATCTAAAGATACAGGCCACATCTGCATACAAAACCTGGCCCAAAGTTTCTTGCAAACCAGTTCTGGATAAATTTTGTGACAGACATCATCAAAAGTTATGATTAAAAAAACCAAAACCAAAAAACCAAAACCAAAAAAAACCCCCCAAAATAAAATTTGTGTCCTTACAAAAGCTAGAACCTGACACGTGAAAATGTGAAGAGTGATGTGCAAAATTAAGGCATTGCAAAACATTCCCTGACCTTGATAACATCATGAAAGAACTTAGAAACCAGCAGAAGATGCTGGGACCAGAGCAAAGAGAGAGTACAAGCTTCTTGAGTCGTCACCAAGGAATAGAAGGCTTTTTTTAAAGAAACTGTGACATAATTAGAAGTCAATAATTTGCGAACAAAAACCGAATGCCTCTGAAATGTATAGATGGGGTTCAGATGAAAGCATTAGCTGAGATATACACACTATTTGTCCTGTGCATTCCGTAACTGTAATGCTTTCTATTTATGCTCTACTTCAGATACAAATAAGCTTTTTTAACAAGATGATATTTGAATTTTATTCTGCTCTCCCATGATTGCAGACCACTAATCCTTTTAGACACTGGACCAGGCTGATTAGAACATGGTTTTGACAAAGTAATGAAGTTGGACAACTCATACATGAACATAAATATCTGCCCAGAGCTATACAGCATTATGGATTGACAAAGAGACCTAAGGCAGTGATTTTAGTTCAGAAAAAAAATATAAGGCAGGAGAAAATGTAGGCAACTTTATTCTTTTCATGTATTAATTGTAATGATTATTTTCACCTTACAGGGAATATTTTATCAAGTTATTATTTATTTTATAATTTGTTCCTCACCATTTTGCAAAGGCATTATTTACACTGGTGTTAGAAAAAATACAGTGAATTATCCATGCGACTGGCAGAGTCTGAATCAATCATACACATTATTTAGGTGTAGTCTGTACAGGGAGAAATCCTATACAAAGCAGTGGCAAGTGGGAGCCAGAATCTCTGGTATTGTGGAGGGATAAGTTATAGCAGTGGATTTAAAAACAATACACACAGAGAAAAATGAAAGGACAAATACTGTTGCCTTGTACTGACACTGTGGTGACCTGGCCTGGAAAATAAAGTTGTGTTAAAAAACTCAAGATGTGACACCCGTGAATTACCCTCATTTCAAGGATACATCTTTTGCCTTTTCTTTGAAAATTTGGCCAAATGTGTCCAAACCTTTAGTTTTTGCAGAGTTTTTAGAAACTGCAATTCACATCTAGTGAACCAGCAACATGAATACTCTCGCAGTGTCCTTTTCTGAGCTCAGCACAAACAGACCATCCTCTGGATCCTACCATGTGGCAAGTGTGTGACATCTTTCTCCCAGACTCAGAAAACTCCTGTGGCTCTTTACTGCACACAGTTTCTAAGTGGGGATGTAGACTAACATCAGAATTGCTATTTTAGTAACTCAAACTCTGCTTTAAGGGGAGCTTAAACAGTAACCAGACGTACCGCAATAAATATTCCGCTGGTCCCGTTGAAGTTGTCGATCCAACCCTGTAGAAAAGAAGAATGATTAGTGTTCCCTTCAATTCTATGTTGCTTGCACAGGCTTCTAAATGATGACAGTGGTGTGGTGTAGACAAAGAAGGAAGGAGACACCAGTTTAGATGGATGCCAGCCCATCTGGGACAGCTGCCAGGACGCCAACCAGTACCAGGGGATGCACTGCCTGCAATTTACTCATCAACAACAGAATCTAAGTTTGTTCTTAGAAACCACTTCTTTCCTGTTCCCTGGCCTCAGGAATAAAATCTGGCTTTAAACACCACAGTGTCTTGGTGCTGCCACACTTGCTGCCAACAGCTGGAGTGATATTTACCCTTGACAGACAACATGCAGCTGTCACCAAGAGTGATTTGATCACTCCAACTAATTCCTAAAGCAAGGAAGAAAAAAGCCCCAAAACCAAACCAAACCACACCACTCCTTTTGAATCCCATCCTACTTCAGATCGGGGAAGCTGCCACTTGTGGGAGCTGGAGTTCAGAGCAGTGATGAGCTGTTTGACCTGGAACAGGTTGTGACACCAAACAGAGCTCTTTGTCTTTCCAAGATGGGGAGCTTGGCCCGGAGCCTTGGCTGTATCTCAGCCATCTCTGGCACACTTCAGGCTGCATGAAAGCCAAAGGTGACTTTGTGTTGCCTTTCCAATTTGGCTGCAATGTTAGGGCACATTATTCCTACCAGTATATTTAGCTTAATGAATTATCTCATTCCAAAGTACAGCTGCATTTATTACTGAGTGCCTGACATTTGTATCTCAACTAGAATGCACCAGGAGTACGACTGACCCTCAGATCCCATGTTTTGAGCACAGAAACTCCCCTGGTGTGCCTGAATGGACAATCAGGTGCCAGCCCGGCATTCTGCACCGTAACTATCCCAGCTCTTGTTATTATTGCTTAAATGTGGTCTTTTCACAGGAGTTCTTCCTGAAGATGCTGAAGAAGGCTTCCTGTTCTACTCCAGCACAGATTCTCCACCTCTTCCACACATTTTCCTATGAACTGGACACCTGTTTCTCAAGACACTGCTACAAGGAGGGACAGATTCCTGACAGTACCACAGCTCCAGCTGCATCCAAAGGCTCTGGGCAGGTAATTGTGTATTCGTGCTTACTGGGAAAGGCTCATGCCAGCTGGCTCCCACGATGGATGGCCTGATGATAGCAATGTTCAAGTTTCCTTTCTCTTGCTGAATCAGGTACTCTGACAAGGCTTTGGTGTAGGTGTAAGTGTTGGGCCACTCCCCAAGAAGCTTGGGTGTGATGTCTTGAATGATGGATTCATCCAACCACCTACAGGAAACAAGGAGAACATCATCCACCGTGCAGGGAGAGAAAAAGACTCGGGCAAAACAGACCAGTGAGACAGGAATCCTCACCTGAAACAGAGGATAAGCCAGTCAAAGCTATTTAAGGTTTAGATTTAAAACAGCTCTGTGGAAGAAGGTTACTTTTGTCTTCAAGGTGCAAAATAAACCCTGGTGAGCTTCATGCTAAAATGCCTGGCTCCAATTCAGGTACCTCTGCAAACTCACTTCAGAGCAATCTCTTGCATGGTTAATGCTTCACTGCAATCTGTAACATAAATATCGCCATGGTCTAGAGCCTGATGGAGCTCTCCCAGCCAGGAATCCCACTAGGCAGTGCTCATTAGCCAACAGAGTCCCTGTATACACCCAAACATGTTTCTGGATATTCTGGGTAAGCTTGAGTTAGTAAGTCATGTAACAATACGAAGGTCTCAAAAGCTGGAGCAACGTCCTACAGGGATATTATTCCAGCAGTGGATGTCCATCATTTACAGTGTTAAGACATTCCTTCCATCAGGCTTTCCACAAGTTTGTTCACACAGGAAACTGTTGGTGCTTTAAAAAAACCAGCCAAAACCAAACCACCAAAAAAACCCAAAAGAACCCTGCCAAGTTGTTTTCTATTTTTTAAGGTATTCAAGTACCTAATCCATCAGAAGCAGTTATGCAGATAGCTTTCAAAAAGCAGCCCTTGCCACCATGGAGCTGCAGGAAGGGCCTAAAGCCCAAAGGCTCTTCCCTGGCACAGCACCAGGACCTCAGAGGTCCTGCCAGCAGTTGGGTCTAAAGGACAAGAACTGGCTGTGCTTCCAGAGCCCTCGCACACCACTGCCAGTCCCTGACAGGCTCTCAGCAGCCTGGTGTTACACCACAGAATCAAAGATTAGCTTCTATAATCCAATTTGTAATTAAGTCAACAGACTTACAGTTCAGTCTGAAGGGGTGGACTCTTCCCGGGGGCACCGCAAGGATACTGCTTCCTGCAGATCCTCACTTCACCCCTCCTTGTCTTGAATTTCAGAAAAAGGCAGAGGTCAAAGGGAGAGAAACATGATGCTGACTGTCACACCTGAAGAATTGCTTGATCCTGTCAACCCTGCAAAGACCTGGTGGCTCAGGTGGC
The DNA here is from genome assembly GCA_013399875.1 of Gymnorhina tibicen. Classification (NCBI taxonomy): domain Eukaryota; kingdom Metazoa; phylum Chordata; class Aves; order Passeriformes; family Artamidae; genus Gymnorhina; species Gymnorhina tibicen. Next base: position 44,047 of record VXAZ01010505.1, read on the forward strand.
ACAGCACTTTTCAGAGGGCTCTCACTGGGCACAAATGGAAAACTGTTGTATGAGAAAACACTGATTCACAGGGGAGGGCTGGATGCAGCAGATCTCTCCGTTTTGGAATCCGTTAAAATCGGACAATTCGTAGTATATAGAATTTTTTTCTTTAAATAAAAAAGCCCTATGGAGGCACAAACACCTTCCTTTCCAAGTCTGGTCCCATGCTGAAGAAACAAGGCAGAAGAAAGCATTTAAACATAAAATATGAACTACGCAGAAGTTAAAAGCAGCACATTAATATTGACGTAATTTGCAAAGCCTGCTTAGGCAGCCACTGAACCTCAGGGTCTCAGCTAAACTGCTCTTGTTTGAATCTGTGGAGTAGCTAATTATGAGCCTACCAAAAGGAGATGGCTATTTCTGCAGAGCCTGGAGGAAGACTAAGTTCATTCGGGAACTTGGGTTAAGCTGTGTGCAAGTCTTTTTCTCCTGCTCTTTTTTTACATTTTATTTTCATAATAGGGGGTTGAAGGTTTGCATTCTCACAAAGCAAAGCCAGGTGTAGAAGTACAAGCAGAGGCAATTTCCCCCTGCCCTCATCCTTCCAGAGAGGTCTCTGCATTACCTATGGACCTGTCCCAAGGGTACCAGCCTGCCAGGTGATTTGACTGACCAACATTCCCATCAGGGGAGCGAGCTGAGCTGACAGTTCAGCATGGAGAACTGCTCTGTGACCTACTTGGAAGATTCTGGAATGCTAACTGACAAAAGCTGCTGCTTCTGCTCACTGCTGCATTTGCCCCTTCCTAGCAAACGATGCAAACTGAACAATTAATAACTTCTCCATTATATGCACCAAATTACTCTGCCACAGGAAAACACAACTTTCTGTGTTAATGGCTTTGCATTAGTAAGAATCTTTCTTGTAAGCAATGATGGATCTCTATTTTCTGCAACAGCCAAACCACAGCTTCAGCTGAGACTTTGCTGTGTGCTGTGTTCCTTGCCTCAGCACACCCTTCAAAGCTGATTTCCTTCAGCTTCAGATTAAGGCAAACCATGCTTGATGCAGCAGATTATATGTTTCCCCTATTGGCCTGGCAGCACTTAGAAGTGTGACTTTTGGTTTACACAGCTTAAGCCTCAGGGTTTACTTGCAGGTTAAATATCAGAATACTGAAACAGCAAGATGTAACAGGAGAATAAGAACAGAAAAAGAAACAGCTGGGAGTCCTCCTTGAGATTTCAAGTGAATAAGTAATCATAAGCATATATCAAGTGCATGGCCAAAAGCACTGTTAAATGGATCTGTTATTGCATCCAGTTGTTCGATTATCCCTCTTAAAGCACTTGCAGAGCAGCACTTTAAGACAGGGGTTGGTTGTGAAGGGATTCATCCACAGCTGGCTGATGCAAAACATAACCTGTATTTCTCCCCATTTTTGAAGGCAGTTTATATTTCCTTGTCTGCTTCCCCTCCCTCGCCTTCAAAGGTAAAATTCTGATCCCTGTTACTCCCCTCTCTCTGAAACCTTCTGTACCCTGATATCCACATGCTATTTCTTTCACTTACATGGCAAATGTTAAAGGTGCATCTCAAACATCATCCCCTCTGCTGCATTTTCAAGCTATGATACATAAATTCTTAGTGTTTTAAATGAAGCAGCTGAAGTAACAACCTCTGAGGTGGCCAGGCCCTTCTCCACACTTCTGATTAGCAATCAGACCTGTGCTGCAGTCTTTTTTTAGATTAATCTGAGTCATCAACACTAATTGTTTTCAGAGTTGCAAGTGATGGTAAGCTTTTTGGGACAGTGAAATGGAGTCTTGACAGTGATGAACTCCAAAGGACATTATAAAACTGAGTCAGTGGGCAAAAAGGTGACAGAGCAGCTTCATTTTTAGGGAAAAGCAGTCTATCAGAACTGGTGTCAGAGGTTGCTGAGCTCAGAACTGGCAACTGTAGCTCACAAAAGCTCTTGAATCACAGCTGACGGCTCTGAAACCTCCATGTCAGTGAGTAGCAGCAGACCCAAAAAAAAATCTATGAAATGATGCACATCATCAGGTACTGAGAAAGAGACCAGAGGTGTAATTTGAAAGCTACTTAAACAAAATTTTGAGTGACTGCACCTTGAGTAATGCATGAAGTTATGTCTGATCCCCACACCTCAGGGAGGGACTAGAGTTAAAGAACAGGTAGAGAGGAAGGGCAACTAAAATCAGCACAAAGACAGATCCATCAGCACGTGAGGAGACAGTAAAAAGGCTGAGACTCTTCAGGTTTCTGTGAGGGGGACAGAAGAGAGTATCCAGACAGGTGTAGTTACCCTAAACAGCATCTCCCAGTGACACTCCTGAGGGCAAGATATTGGGCCAGGCAGCCCATTGTTCTAATGCACTAAGACGTTTCTCAAGTTTTTATCATGCTCCACTTACTGAAGAAATGATAAATGATTGATGACTACTAGCTGGAACTAAATATATCCAAGAATATGAGCTACTAGAGAAATTCAAATAGAAAATACTAGTTTGTACTAACTTTTCTGGAGTAGTCCTTAGACAGTTAAATTGTTTCTTAAGACAAACTTTTTTTTTTTTTTTAAATAAAAAATCAGCAGTTCTCTTAGTGGGCAGTAATTAATTTCCCATTACTCTGAATCAGTAAGAAGAAGGATTTTATACCAGTCATTGGGTTAATAGTTCACAGATCAGTTGCTTATATCACCTACTAGAAAATAAATGAAAACACATTAATAGTTGTGGGAAAATTCTCCTAAGGAGAATGTTTCCTGGGGCCTTTATCAGCTGATTTTGTTATTCTTTCTAATTACTCTTTGTTTTGGTAAATTCAGTTAACCAAGCTTTTTTTGTTGTTTCATCAAAGCCCCATATTCCTGTCCGCTTTGAGAGGACGTAGCCTCACGCTGTGCCAGGAGCGGTTCAGGTGGAAATCAGGAAGATTTTCTTCACTGAAAAGGTGGCCAGGCATTGGAAGGGGCTGCCCAGGGATGTGGTGGAGCCACCAACCCTGTAAGTGTTCAAAACCCAACAGGACGTGGCACTCAGTGCTCTGGTTTAGTTGACAAGGTGGTGATCAGTCAAAGCTTGGACTCGGTGATCTTAGAGGCCTTTTCCAACCTAAATGATTCATATTGAACTGTCTAAAAAAGCCTGCTTCTTACTCATCCCCATATAACTACAGTTAAATAGCACAGGATTTCTGAAAGAAGTGGAAACAACATTGGAAAGCTGAAGAGATGAAAGAAATAAGGCACATGAAAAAAATCAGTTCTTACTAAGGCAGCAGCAGAACTGAGCGTTACAGAAAGCAGCAACTCCAATCCTGGCAGAAAATGCACGCCTGCAGAACTTAATACTGGACGGCCATGAAATCAGAGTCTTTAAAAAACCACAAAGGAACAGCAGTAACAGCAACTCTGAACAGAAATCCCACCCGGTTCTGGGAACAGCTCTCAGGCCTGCCGCAGGATGAAGGGAAGCCAGCATTGGAAGGGACAATGCAGTTCCTACTTACTCTACTAAATCAAAGAGCTTCTGGGGCTCGGCGGGGGGTGGGTAGATGATCTCCTCGATGCATTTCCGGACGCAGTTTGCATAGGCGGTGGAGATGTGGATGAAGGCCTCGAGGTTCCGCATCTGCCGGGCCAGCTCGAGGAGCCGCTGCGTGCCCATCACGTTCAGCTGCAGGGCATGTCTAAGGAATGCAGGGAAAACAAGCAAAAGGCATTTCACTGGGAAGAATGTATGAAGGCTGAGCCTTATCCAAACCTCATCCTGGAAAGGGAAGTCAGGGAAGAGCAGGGGACATGGTGGAGCAGAATGTGTCAGTGAAATGCAAGTGTGAAACCAGCTTTCAGAGCAATGCTGTTGGATTTGCTGTTCTGAACACTGAATGTCTCTCAAATATTTTTAGTCAACTTGAACGGTCACAAGTAACACTTCAATAATATCTCTAAATGTGACACGCTGGCCACCCTTCCCTGGAACATGTCTTTCTAACCACTGAGGCACTGTGGTTCCTATGGTACCCATTCAGTGTTCTCTGGAGGGAACACAGCTAAACCAGATGAACACATGGTTTCAGAAAGCAAGAAAGGGTCCCTGGGCCTAGAAAAACAGATTCATAGCCTCATAGAATGGCCTGGCTTGGAAGGGACCTTAAAGATCATCCAGTCCCACCTCCTGCCATGGACAGGGACACCTTCCACCAGACCAGGTTGCTCAGAACTCCATCCCAACCTGGCTTTGGACACTTCCAGGGATGGGGCAGCCACAGCTGCTCTGGACAACCTGTGCCAGGGCCTCAGGACCCTTGCAGTAAGGAATTTCCTCCTAATATCTAATCTAAACCCACTCTCATTCAGTTTGAAGCTATTCATAATCAAAGAAGACACAATTAGAGATAACAGCTTAAATTCCCAAGGAATGGAGACAAGAACTGATAAGCATAAGAGAAAGAATACCCTGGTTAGCAAGGCTGACCTTCAAGCACCCAGCATAGCTAGAGGTTGTCCTAGAGACAATCTGCAACAGATCTCACCCAGCAGACTCAGCTGCATGCTTTGTACTGGCAAACACTTTGCTGCACAGAAGGGAAAAGGCTCAGGAATATGCAATCTGCTCAGCCCAGGACTAGAAGCTTTCAAAGACACGTACAATGTTAGGAATTACGCCATCAAGCAAAGTGTACACTAAAAAACCTTAATTATGTTGAAGAGAAATTGTAAACAGTCCAAAGGAATGAAAACATCAGCTAAAGAGTACGATCTATATTTGGATCACAGTATCTAAAGCTAGAGATACTTTTCTTATGCTGCTATTAAAGAATAGCATTGTCTGTAGATTTCTATTTCCTCCTGCCCTTCTACCAGGATGAACACTTCTACTAGAGCTACCCTTCAGACAAGAGTTACTCTTCCATGCACACTTCTGTTTGACTGCATCCCTTCTGAGAAGTGGTGACCAGAACTGTGCTCATAATTTGGGCCTAGCACGGATTTCTGCTGAGTTGCTCAGAGTTCCTTTAGCCTTCAAAGGAAATATCATCTGACCCTGGTGGCTTGTTATTTGTTTTGTCACTCTTTATTTTTTTCTATTTCTATTAAAAACAGCATCTATTAATATTTCAGTATAACACAATTTCCGAGATTTCTGCCCTCAAGAGTTCCATCTGGAGAATTCCCTAAATGTACTGCATGTTGATGCCAAAAATTAATTTAGTGTCTCCACTGCTACTTTTCCAGTATCTTCACAGCAATGCTTTTGCCCCTTCCTTATCTATTGGCTTTACATACCCTGTTGCAATCTTTGAGCTTCTGCCATGTTGAAAAAATAATTTTATTTGTGTAATCATCAAGTTGCTGCTCAAAATTCTTAACTGAGCAGCAATATTGTGCTTTCCCATTTAATTTGCTAAAACTTTTACCTGTCTGATATATTTTATTATTCAGTCAGGAATAATTTGATTTGAAGAACTTTTCGTATTTTGCCTTCTAATCATCATTTTCCTTGTTCTGTTAGAGAGATTTTGACAGATCGTATACAATCAGTCTTTAAATAGTTTCTACACTGCCTGCAAGCTGATGACCTTTTAAACTTCTTTCTAGCTCTCCTCCTTATTAAAAATGTGGTTTCCCTTTGATGTTTCATGCCACTGAGACTTATTTTTAAAGTGGATTCATTTGTGCATTGATTTAAGAACATTTACGGCTACTTATGTATTGGCTCAATATTACATCACGAGCTTCTTCCTTACTGATGTTTCTCTAATTAGTTGTTCTAAAAAGCAAATATTTATGGTGGACATAGTGGATATCTATTTAGCCTATGAGCAAATAAAGATTGATATAATTAATTGTGTTTTCTGCTGTCACAGCTTTAGTGTTTTTCAAAAGAACTGTGAGGAACTGGCAATGCAGATCATCCACCTCGGTTTGTTGAACGGGACAATCTGCACCGAAGCACTTACACATCTGATCTTGTTTCAGTGGCTTATTTCTGCTGGTTTTTCTTAATGGGAAAAGCCTGCCTGGACAGGCACTCCCAAGGGAACTCCTTCAGAAACTGAGCACTTACTGTAAACAGTTAATTACAGTGAGAGCTGGGTGTCTTAAAGGTTGTGATGGGCTGTTTCCTCAAACCACAGCTCATCTCCTTCTCCAGCTACTCAGTGACAAAGAAAAGCCATCAACAACACCACCTTTAGAGACAGACACAACACAATTTCACTTCAAGCTGTCTTCAGCTCTACCGAAACATCTCTCTGTTGACCTAAACCACACTTTTCCCCACCTCAGTTTTAGGTCATACTTAACTCCCTTACAGTATTACAACCCGATCCTGCAGTTCTTCCCTCTGCTCCCATGGAAATGTGCCAAGACAGTTCACTTCTGACATGCACACGCACATGACATTTTCAGGGCACTCCCCCTGCATGTTCAGCGCAGAACCACGTGGAGCACGAACATGGAAGTGGGGAATTAGCACTGCAGACATGCAAGGGATGCTCTGAGCAGTGCCATGGTGCATCCTGGATCATGCTCAGCAAACACAGAAAAGCAGGACGTACTTGAGGGGTTCGTCAAAGCGAACCGTGGCTGCACAGTGGAAGACAACATTGACCCGGGTCAGAAGCTCCTCCTCGTCTTCAGCACTGATGGCCAGCTTGGGCTGAGTGAGTTCAGCATTAATAGGCTTAATCTTCTCATGGAAATTAGGGCAATCTTCTCGGACCCTGTCAAAGACCTTGAAGCACAAACAGAGAGAGATCAGGTACAGAATTAGGCTGCTGAGATCGCTTTGATTAGCAGCCAGTCTGATTACATCAATCAGCGCAACTGGCACAAAAGAGAATTCCTGTCTGGGGGGACACGGGTGAGATGATAAAATAGTCCATTCACTTGTTCCCTCCCAGGAGAAACAGAACAAAAATACAGGGGGTAATGCATTGCTCTGAAGAGATTAACGAATCTTCTCTGCCACCACTCATTTCCTCAGCCAGCCACCGAAATTCCTCTATGTCCACATCTCCTGCAACCACTTGCTACTTGACCTTGAGGGCTGCCTGTAGGACCAAAAAAGGAACTGAAGAGCAGGAGGGCAGAGTACAGAGCGGGAAAGCCCGTGCAGCATTAGACTCAAGCTAGATGGTTCTACAAAGGACTTGCAGAGAGGAGAGGAACTGGGCACATTCTTGCTCCTCCTCCTCTTCCTTTGCTGCTCCTTGTCTACTGTCACTCTTTGTTCATGTCAGAGGAGTCCAGGGGGGATCTGCTTTTGGGATGGAAGGATGGGGCATCTCAATAAGCCTCACGGCTGAAGCTGTTGAGTGCCACCAGCAGTTTTGCATAACCGAGCGTGTGTGCAGCTGGTTGGCCTTTCAAGCCATCTTCCAGCCCTTTTTTCCCTACGTGTATGATCCATAGCTCTTTCCAAGACACATTTCTGCACAGCATTATTATATTTGAGCCATTTAAACTGAACTAATAGAAACTGTCAAGTCCAAAAAAATCCTTCCCTTTTTCTTTTTTTCTTTTCCTTTTTTTTTTTTTGGGGGGGGGGGTGGAGCAGAGTGACAACATGAAAGGTAGAAAGAATCAATAGAATAGAAAGGCTGTGGGATCTGAAGAGGTATAATCTAGATTCCAAAGGATAATCGCACCTCCAAAGTAACAAAGTCTACTGACAGGAACACCTAATACTGGGAGAGATTACTGAGGGATGTAAAGGATGCATCACACCACCGTTGGACACCTTTAAGAGCTGTCTAGGTAAGCAGTGACAGGAAAGGCAGGGAACAGCTGAACCTACCTTGGGGCAGGAGGATGGACCAGCTGACTTTTCAGCAGCTCTGTGTTTTTGGGGTGTTTCCCCTCTGTAGCCTACTCACCAGTAACACCGAATTTGGAAGAATCTTTACCACCATGGCCTCGTGTTTTCCTAGAGATTCTTCTCCCTTTGATGTGCCCAGTGCTTATTTACAAGCAGAAATTATGTGAAATAAATTAAACACACTAAGAGACACATGGAAGATTAAATTTATCCTAATAGCAGTATTTTTTTGTTGTTGTTTCTTTGACTAAGGGATTACCATCTTTCTGCTCATCTGACAAGCAAATCTAGATAAACCTTGAAGTTCTTAGGGATGAAGAGGTGATAAGAGAATCATTAGCCTTCCCCATTATGCACCACACTCTGTACTTATTTTAAATTGCCACACAGCTGCACATCCTTCATAAACCTGAAACTTTAGCCCAAGTTAGGACAAGACAAAGTCATTTCACTGTTCTGAGCTGCACCTGGGTGCACACGTCTTTCATCAGTGTGGCTAGGCCAGAAAACAGATCTCTAGACAGAGAGAGTTATTCATGGGCAAAGGTGTTAGTGAGAGCTGGCTGGACTGTAGGAACTGAATTCCCAGGCACCAACAGCCTTAATGCCTGCAAAAAGCTTGTTTTCTAACAAGATGCTACACCAGCTCTCCAAATATGCATCATCTCATGAGAGATCACATGCCAGCAAACCCTGATAGGACACAAAATGGAAAGGTTTCTCAGAGAACCCATGTGAGCTATCTTGCGGGATTGCTCAGGAATATTAGTTTGCATTTGTTTGTTCTACTGCAAAGAGAGTGCAAAATGCCACAAAATGAGAGTTATTTTCTACTTGTTTGGCATAAATAATGCAAAGGCAGAGAAAGAATGAATCAGCCCTTTCTCCATTTCAGTCACGGCATATAAAGAGTAGTATTTCTGCAGTGCCAGCCTTGGACAGCTAAATTCTTCCTACATCTCCTCCCGACGTTCCCTCTGCAGATAATATCCCCTTCGGCTTCTGTGCCTGCTGCTACCACGTGCCACTCAGCTGCTGCAGTTTTTCATCCCCTCCAATGATTCACTGCATTCCTCTGAAGGATGAAGGCAATTTCTAAATGCAAGCTCACAAGTCAGCACGCTGCTTTGGAAACTTTCTGCACCACAGGAACATTCAGTACATTGTCACCATTAAATCAGATAACGGGAGCAGCTGTTTAATCAAAGTCTGCTGCTTCTTTTATGGAAGCTGAAGGTTTCAGACTTGTCAGTGCTTTACAGGGAAATGAAGGAAGATTTAAAGGCAAAACAAATGCAGCTTATTTTATACTGTTTCCTGCAGTTCAAGGAGTGCTTAACATAAAGATGACGCTTAGTCTGAAGGTAAACTGTAATTGCATCTCTAAATTCTGATGAACTCACCAAGAGCATAAATAATAAATCCCCAGTAACTGTGTGAGGCCCAAGGATTGTTCTGTCTTTTCTTTTTAGAAGCCATCTGCCAATATAAAATACAGTCAGTGCACTGGCCTGATGTTGGAATTACGTGAGAACACTGGCCAGGTCAGCAGGTATACAGGAATTGCCACAAAATTACAGTGAAGAGAAAGGAAAGGCCTTTGACTTCAAGTTGTCCAATATTAATGAAACTGAGGGAAATCAGTAATAACATTACCCCGATTTCAGTGTCTTTTTGAGCATCCTAGTGCATTGCAGGGGCAGCACTGCTGCCTTGCCCAAACCAACAAATTAATGCAGTAGCTGCTATTCTCATTTTTGACCTCAAAATAGGATGCAAGTTCAGCATGGGCTGTGCTGCCCCTCAACAGAGAGGAGAATTTCGTATTTCTCATTTTAAAATCAGGCAATTCCCACTTAGAATACTGATCAAATCTCCGTGTTTTCACTTTACTTTGTCAAAAACGTGAAAACAGGACATCTGGAATTTCTCCCAACATTCTAGTTGAGTGTATTTGATGGACACTTTCCCTATTCCTGCCCTCCTAAGCTCTGACTTCCCTTTCCAAAGGACATCTGCAGCTCTTGGGTGTTCCCTGCTCTTGCCTTAAAGCGTGTAATAATTCAGAGAGGTTTCTGCCTACCAATCCTTCAATCAGAAATTTTTCCATGCCACAAAGATACGGAAACCTCGAAGAAAGGGCAAATTGCACATCTATGGAACAGCACAGCTGAAAAATAAAGGAACCACTGAACAGTGCAAAATGCCAAAGGCTTCGCATCTTCCTCAGGCGGCATTTTCAGTGAAGCAAATACAAACTAATGAAAAGTAGAGTGCCTAAGCCACGGTCCACTTTAACAAAGGAACTTGCATGAGTCTGGTCTTGTAAAAGCCTTTCAAAGGCCTGGATAGGCCTTTCTTTTTTGGACAGCACTCCTGGATCACCCCCTACCCCATCAGGCACTGGTGACTGACCCAGAAAGCATCAAATTTTTAAGTGTGGCCAAGAAAGGCAACTTTTTTTTCCTCAGGTGTGTTTAATAGGTGCCAGGAAATCAGGCTTCTCTAGGAGGATTGGTAACTTACATTATAACATGAATACTTCAAGGCATTACTCTATGACAAACTTTAAAACAGAGAAAATCCAGAGAATTCCCACAAAATGGAACTCATATATGACGAACCAATGAGAACATTAAGGTTGAGAGAGCTCAATTAAAAAAAAAAAAAAGAAAAAAGGTGAAAAGCTTCCACCTCTCAGATAAAGAAATGGAAGGGATTGCTTAGCATGATTCAGGAGAATATAGGCAAGAATTTCTCCCTGTAAAGGAAATACATCATTTATCCTAAGAGAGACACAGGCCAAGGGGTAAAATATTGCAGCAAGAAAAAGGTGTTCACTGGCTGTGCGGAACAGTTTTAAACCCAGGGTGTTTGAAATCCCTCTTCTGAACAGAGCATTGGTGTACAAATGCAGGGGAACAGCTTATATATAAATATACAAAATAACGACCCCCAGGGTGTGCATCCATCCCTCGGTGATTTCAATGACAGCATCATAAATATACAAGTGATCATCACAAATTTACACTACTGAAGGTACCAAAGTCATGAAAACAACTCTTAAAAAACCACCTGATGTCTACAGTTCAGTCCTGCTGAAAGGGTTTATCAGAGTTGTGTTTGCCATTGGTAAAATCCTCCAATACATTTAAGGAAGGAAGGTACACAGCTATTTTAGAATTGCCATTGTAGCAAATTTGAGATATAACTAGGCAGCTTCTTGGCATAAAGTAATTAGCCAACAATTAATCTTTAGCCTGGTAGATTTCCAGCAATAAACACCAGGATTATTCAGTCAAGAAATGTGTGAAAATGCAGGTCAGGAAGCTTTAATTGGGATAGAGCCTTTTTTCCCCTCCTTATTGCACTCTCTGCCTCATTTCCTCTTCAGAAAATTGCTTTTACGTACAGTTCTTCTCAAGGCAAATAAAGCATAATTCAACTCATCAGTTGGAAAGCAGGCAGCAGAGCATTCCTCATTACAGAAAAACAAATGGCTTATACTTCAATTCAGAGCTATTATTTTCCCCTGAGTAGAGCTAATGTAGTGGAAATACAGGACCCACCACCAACATCTAGTAAACAAAACAGCTGATTATTTAAAGATGAAGACTACAGAAACAAAGAGAGAGACAGAAAGTTTCAGTACAAGTCAGCTAAGACTAGTATGTATATCCAGCTATTTGGGATGTGGTTTTGAATAGCCAGTTTCCTTGAAAACTGGCTGCTGACCAAGCCTGCTGTTTTCTAGCAAGAATACTCGAATTACACGGCAGTGAATCTGGAACACTTTCCAAGTCAGATGCTGTAGACAGGAGCATGAGGGATTTGAGAGACATGGAAAAGCTTTCCATGGCCTCTAGTGCCATCTTACAGGTGGGTAGACAAGTCATGGATAGAAGATGGAGCTTTCTGATGTTTATCACAGATGTTCCTGGTGCCCCTGGGTGGTACTTTGAGATTGGGATCAGTGTTTTGATGGGGAAGAATGTAAGTGCAGGAAAGGAGGATGGCAACACTTGGAGCTTTTCCTACAGGAACCACTGAAAATGTTTCTTCCCACACATTTTCCAGGACTGTTTTCCTTCTCATCCTTCTCCATAACTATGCCCCAGTGAGGCCATGGGTCAAGAGGAGTCAATTGCCAAAGGATGTCAGCAGTCACAACTGGAGTCAGATCCCTGTCCCCTTCCTGAGTTCCTGCCTTGCAGAATTGATTACCACTGGCTTTGAGAATCACTGTATGGACTTGGAAACGTCAGTAAACATAAAGTTATCCAGACATGGGATCTTTATCTGCTTTACCATACCCATTGCCTTAATCACAGATCTTCGAAGTTTCACTGCCAGATTTGCTTGGACACCAGGGAACTTCAGGAGTGTTTGCTGAGTTCCTGAGGATAACCAGCCAGGACTAAGGGCTGTGTCAAACACAGACTCCTACTTCTCGGAGATGTTGTTAGACATGACCAAGAAAGACTTGGAAAGATATTTAAAGAAATTACCAAAAATTACTTTCCCACTTGAGAGCATATTGGCTGTCACACAGACACAGAGGAGGCAGCACTGTATAAAACACAGTGCTGGGATGGAATTCCAAGTTTTGTTTCAAGGACAAAACATCTGGGCATTCAGCTCCTTGAAGTACATCTGGGAAAGTCTTGAGATGCACTCCTCTGAACTTGCATCCCTCCAAAGAGCTCTTCCAAAGGAATGGCAACCTAGGGTGGGTGTCCTGCACTTCCACACTCACCCTGTCCTCCTCCTGAGGCAGAAAGCAGAGAATGTCATCATGAAGAGATCATGGGTAATGTGGGCACCAAAGTGCACCTTAATTAAAAGGGTAAAGGGAGGTAAAAATCCTTTGATGTCACACACAGCAGAAGCAGAACAGATCTAGACAAACACATCAAATATTTGGAGCTACTCAAATAAAAGACAGAGATTCTTCAAACATGGCATTGAGAGGGCACTCAAGTGTAGAGAGCTGAACATGTGGGAAATGAGTACAGCAGAATAATAATTCAGTCTTCTAGCATGAACTGTGCTAGAAGATTACCAGAAAGAAGAAAAAGCCACTGGTCACAAGTGAGGAGTTAGCCTTGAACAGGGGCTTTTTCCAATAGATATCCTACCTGTGGCCATGATGTCTTGGAAGGTAAGAAAGCTTTCTGGCATGAGTGCGAGCCATTTCCTGCCAGCTGGTCTCAGTGACTGAAATTCATGCCAAGAATACTCAATTTATGGACCTGTCAAACAGTACAATCAATTAAAGATGGAAGTTTTGCAGGAGGTTCCTGGAATGTGCAGATGAGAACTTCCTTCTCCAAATGATGGAGTCAGCGAGGAGAGGTGCTGTGCTGGACCTTGTTCTCAGCAACCTGTTGTTCTCATCAACAGGTTCAGATTGGATATTCCTGGAAATTCCTCCCTGTGATGGTGGTGAAGCTCTGGCACAGGTTTCCCAGGGAAGCTGTGGCTGCCCCATCTCTGGGAGTGTCCAAGGCCAGGCTGGATGGGGCTCTGAGCAACCTGGGATAGTGGAAGGTGTCCCTGCTCATGGCAGGGGTTGTAATGAGATGATCTTTAAGGTCCCTTTCCAACCTAAACCATTTGATGATTTTATGATTTGCTTAGGACAGTTTCTCATTTCAGCATTTTTCTTTCGTGCTCACATCTGACACAAATATTTTGGCCTTCTTATGTCATCCCACATATATTTTTGTTATCTTCATCATGACAACGTAATTTTTTGAGTGGTGCTTAAAAGAAAAGCCCTAAGTTGGGGTGCCCCAGCCTGTTAAATACCTGCTTTTTTTCCCTTGCTGTCACTTAACTAGGATCATATTCCCACAGTCAGGCTCCAGGCAGCACACACAGTGAGAAAACAAATGCGAAGATTCCTGGGAGATTATCAGAAGCTAATGCAATTTAGAAGACTGATAGGAAGAGCAGGGATACTACTAGAAGTGAGGGCCCTTCTGAACAAGAGACCAATCCAGCGCAGAAGAAAACAGTTGATATTCTAAGAAAACATCTAAGAATGGATGTCTTAACCACTGTAAACCAATTTTCTGTAGTGTCACTATTCCAAGCAAGCAAGGAAGCAGAAAGTTACAAGTAATCCTTGATTTCCATCCAAGGAGCCTTCAGCTTAGGGAAATTAAAACTTCTTTACGAAGATAGAACCATCTGTCCAAATAGTGTCAGCTACTTACAGCACAGTCTGGCTCTGCAAGTACTCCTGCTACTGGAGACAAACTGTAATCAATGCCTCTGATTATGGCCAGTTCTCAGAAGAATCCACAGAAACCTTTTGGATATGGTTGCAGAAGCCCCTCTGGAATCACAGCTCAAACCTTCCCTCTGAATCCAACCTCTTTGCATGTTATTCAAAACATGGACTCCTTTTTAATAACGCTTGGCTCAGTTAGTTCTGCCCGTAATGAACATTCAAAAAATTCACCAACTCCTGGCCACGGGTAAACACAACAAAAAAAAAGTTATTAAAAAAAATCAATTCCACTGAACTTTGTCAAATTATCTGGATGTAAAGGAAAGGCAGATTTGTCCCAGGAAGTCTGTAGCAGCCTTTTGGCACGCAGACTCCCTTTTCCAGTCGCTTGGGTCTCATCAAGCAGGAGGTGTTGTCTTGTTTCACAACAAAGATACCTGTTGTCAGGAGGGCCATTTCCCGTCAGCCTGCGATAGTAACACGTCTGCCAGGAGCAGATGTCGCTCACTTCCCTGTACAAAGATCAGAGCGTTGCCACAGATGGCTCAGCTACACCCTCTGAAATGTTTCTCCCTCTCCTGCCACTGCAGTTGCACCCCACTAGAATGTTCTGACAGGCCTGATGGTAAAAGGCAAGTCAGATGATGTTTCACACACCCTGCAAGACTGTTCCTCTTTAAGGCAGGGAAAGACGAGTTTTGTTTGCAGTCAGGTAGGAGTTTATCTGTGTTTTGTTGTTTTGGGGTTGGTTTTTGTTTGTTTGTTTGTTTGTTTAGTGGTGGTGGTGGTGCTGGTTTTTTTGGTTTTTTGGGGGTTTGTTTTGTTTTGTTTTGTTTAAACAATAGAGAAATCCAGATACTTTAGTATGGAAAGAAACACACATTTTAAACAGGATCAAGAAAGCCATATCAAGTGTCCTTAAGCCAGGCTCAGGTTTTAGCTTGCTCTGGCATCTCAGAGACTGCTGAAGGATAATCAACAAGCCTCACTTATCATCTCTGGCACTGTATTAATTCTTCCAGCTAAAGCCAGAATGTTAGAACTTTCTGAGCACAGGATTTGTGGCTCAAGACATCCTTCACACCGACATGCAGATTTCAATACATCTACCAAGAGAAAAGTTACTTTTCTCTGCAGTATACTTTAAACTCATACTGCTTCCAAGGGAGATCAGAGGATAATCCAAGTAAGATGAACTGGAATTCATGTTCACTCCCTTTAGCTTCCAGCTCTAGATTGCACCAACTAATTTTATGTTACCCAGTCCACACAAGGCAGAAAAGTGAGCACCTGGGCTAATTATGCTTCAGGTGGAACCAATCACTTGCCCATGTGTCACCAGAATGGGCAACATTTCCAACCAGGTTAAACTTTAAACTGTGCAGGACCAGGAGTTGGATTGGATGATCCTTGCAGGCCTTTTCCAACTCAGGTTATTCTATGATTCTATGATTCTATGAACAACAAAAAGTTGTTTGTACACAAAAGCCTCCCCATCTGTCTGAGCAGGGATTACCAGTAATGAGCCTGTGTCCTTGGCCCTGGTCCCATGAGGTTATAAATTCCTTTAATGCTTTAATCTACCAGTGAAAAAGCCCTGGCAGAAGAAGTGGAGGAGAAACAAACAGAACATACCCCAACCAACCATCCTGAGGTACTGAAATGCACCTCTTGTCCCACACAAATAAGAAATACACAATGTTCTGCAAATACTACTTGCATGAGGCTATACTGTATATCCTAACTATATATTTAACTGAGGGAAGTACAACTCATTTCTCCACCTGTCCTGCTACAGTCCGTAGAGGCAGCCCATGGGTTTCCCAGAATCCCTGGGAGAAAAAAAACAACCCAATACTTAAAGATCTGCCCCAAATGACTTCCTGGTTGTAAAGTTAGGGTCTCTAAGGCATACAGTACAGCTACCACAGTGTGATAAGGTGTATGCAGGAGGTCCTGATGGAGCACCAAGATATGCTGCTCCTGGGAATGAGGAAAGCGATGGAAACAGCTCAAGGACAACACAGCTGCATGAGCACAAAAGCAGAGTCCGAAAAATGGGTTCCTCTGGTGCTGTGTTATGCAGGCTATGCACAAGAGGAGAAACTGCTTGTGCTTAATTAGAACTGGGTAGAAGAGTCAAGACTAAAATAAAATTGTCTTTGTGAGTGAATATGGTAAACAATATGATGCCAGTATGATACTGGTAGAGGAGTTTTGTGGTGCAAAGTCTTCCAAAGTCACCTGTCCCCAGGCAACCGTGTAAATAAAACCATACAAATAAAGATTGCCTGAGCAACAGCACTGAAAAAATCCACCAAACTTGAGTATGAATGCAACAGAAATGGGACCAACTAGGAAAAAAAGTAACTGGGGACAGACTGTTTATTCGAGAGGAGTTTGGATAGAGAAAGTGAAGTGCAAGGGTGGTCCAAAAACCAAACATCCAAAACCAGAAAACGGGAAGATATAAAATCAGGTACAGAATGAAAGAGGAATGAAAGAGGTTTTTTTGTCAGTGGGAGTGTGGACACCTACAGATGGTGATGAATCCAAGTCCACAGCGATGTCAAAAGGAACCCTACTGGATAACCTGCTGGACCTTCCATCATGTCTTCACTTCTTGGTGAGAGACAGTGGAGGGAGGGGGAAGGGAGACAGAGTTATAACTCAACAGAAGTTGGATGTGATTCATAATAATTATAATGATAATTGGTAGCTTTATGGTGTGTGCTTTTAGGTTAGTTACCATTTAATTGCTTTATTAATCTCTCAGCAGTGTATTGCTTAATATAAAATCACCATAATCTCTTAATTCAGGTTATGTCTCAAGCCTGGACCCTGAAGGGGAGAGTCAGGCTTACAAGGTAATCTATGGCTACCTGCTTTGGCTTACCAGCCTGAAAGACCAGCTCCATCCTTCAATCAACAGGGACAGCCTTCAACCCACCTCCAGATGGATGCCCAGCCTCACACCCAACCAGTCTCTGTCTCCGTCCTCCCACCAAATGACAGCTGTAATTCCAAAGCTCTTGTAACAGAATGAGAAAACACTAATCTTGGTGTTCTCGGATTTTCTGCGCTCAGCTCACGACATTTCTGCTTCTCACACTTGCACAGGAAAATGACAGACAAGCCCACTGGTGTGTTTTAATCTAAGAGAGATTCTGGAATTGTTTCATGGTGTCATCCCTGTCAGCCTGAGGGAACCACGACAGCACGAATGGATCTCCACCACTGAAGCTGTAACTGTGATGCGAGGACTCTCGTACTCCTCTGTGCTTTTCTTCTGCAGAACTTTTTTCTGGTGTTGCCGTATCATTGAATCTCCCCCTCTTTGGGACTCTTTGTACCACCCAGGAGCTGGGGTCCCCTGAGCAGTTGTATGGGGTGCCCAAGCAGGAAAGGAGAAGTACTTCTGTGCTGCAGCTGCAGAAAATGATCTCTGAAGTGGCATGTGCCCCACTGGTGAACCTGTGTCTTGCATTCTCCAGTAGTATCTGAGTTAATGGCCAAGTATCTCACATACAGATTCCTCTAACTTCAGAGATACGCTGCTTTCAGACTCATTTTTACAGCAAAAAGCACTTAGCTCACCAGGTCAGCAGAACTATGAGCAAAGGACAAGGAAAATCCTAGTCCACGCAATCTTCCTGATGTGGAACATTTTATGGCAACTCACCCCTTTCAAATGAAAGGCATTCAGTTTTGGCATCTTCTCTCCGGGGGTAATAGCACAGCTATTATCTCCCAGTCATTTGCCCAATTCATCACTCAGAGCATTTCAATTTTGCCTAATTCAGAGAGAGTAAGAACATGCTAAACCAAGAATATCTTCTTCCCTTTTACACTGGAAGAGATGACTCTCCAAAACACCGTGTTTCCTTCCCTCCCACATGCCTAAAAGCATCTCCTGAAAAGGCTCAATTTATATAATAATATCTGATCATCACTCTCTGAACCAAGAGAAAGAAAAACTAATATACAACACTGACAATGCTGGAGCCATCTGTGTCCTATAGGGTATGAAGATCAGTGATGCGCCACCATAGAAACAGCAGCTCAGGAGATCATCTCCAAGATTAAAGCCCAATTCCAAAGGGATGCTAATCTACATTTAGGATTGCAGCCATGCAAATCTGCATTTCCTTGCATGTTGCTCAAAAGACCTTGCCAATTTAGGCATGATTTTACCACGTCAGATTCCATTCCTGAAACATTACTGCGGCATGTTTTGTATTGGATAGCCCTTAGCCCTGCAGTTTAATATCAGTTATTGTATCTAAGAATGGTTCAGAGCATGTGCAGTCATTTATTTTCAAAATGGACATTTTTACTGTAATGCCAAAGGAAAAGAGAATTTAAGCCTCAGACTGCTTAGCACTGCTTCTGTTAAACCCAATTGAAACTCTGCCTTGTCTGCTACATTTTTAGTAGCAGTAGCAGAGTGTCCTGGACTACTGGTTGGGAATAAGAGGTTGGGAATTCCCTCCTACATGGCAGTCAGCCCTAACTGGAAAGTTTGCCATAAATATGGACTTTTATATATATATATAATTTTAAATTATCTCCCCTGAGCTGTGCTGGGCCTGCAGGCCTAACAGACCTAAAATTGCGTTTCAGTCAATACAGCAATCAAATGAGTCCTGAAAAAATACTGCCATGTAAGAAAGGGCCACTTCATAGGACCACTTTCAGTTGTCACACTGGTAAAATTGAGAGGCTAACTCCCAGCTGGCGGGATTGTTAAACACCCTGAAACTGAAACATCAACATATCAAATGGCTGACAAGGAGCTCTTAAGAGATTACTCACGACTGAGCAGTAGTCCACAGTCCTGGGTACTTGTTTTGTAGAGGAAAACCTGTTTCACGGGGAGAGACTTTAATCCCCCTACTCAGAAATTGTTCTGTATTGGTCATGAAAGTCTTTATCAGTGCCAATAATTAAACCATGACCTTTTAGGGGTAAGTGTGCTTTTATCAACACTAGTGGACTGAAATGAGCTTAATTGAAGAATTTGTCCCTTCCAACTGTACATATCAGTGGGTCTTCCATCCTTAATGGTTCCCACATTCAAGTAGACAGACCGAATGTCTGGATGCAAAATTTCTCCTAGTGCAGAATTCTTTAATTTCATTCTGAGTTTTGAGTGCCTCGTTTTCTGCCCTTTTGTGTTCAATGATAAATACATTAGCATTTGAAAAAGAAACAGCTTAGAGAATCCCTTCCATAAGAGAGCTATTAAAAAGCAATTTCTTTACCAGGGAGAAATACTGCTGTCAAGCATACAACAGGCAGCCTTGCTTCATCGTTCATTTTTGTGTTTGTATTATGGTTATTTTTCCTATTTCTGTTCATCGGCAAATCAGCTTGATAGATTAATTCTTTTTTGAGAGTCGGTCTTAGTCACTGGAGTCTGTTCACCAAGAACCATCTGTTCCCCAAGATTTCCCTCCCACACACCATGGCAGAATTACGCCTACAACCAGTTTCTTCTATTAGGAAAGAAATGCCTGTAAGAAGCTGGGTGACATGAGTCCCCAGGGAGACAACACAAGAACTGGTAACTTTGTTCATCATTATTATAAAGCAATACCCATTACTCAAGGACTGACTCTGGAGGGTAAGTGAACCCGTCTACCCCTTCCCTCCCACTCTCTCGATACAGTACCAAAAACTCAAGACCTGTCCAAGAAGTGGGAACAGGGAGCGGCTGGATGATGCTGTGGCAGCCCTTCTTCCCCTCCCACAGCCTGGGCCCCGATTTCATGGAGTGTGTTTATGTTCAAGTTAGGAGTGACGCCCCTCAAATTCCTTCCTCTGCCTCCAACCCTTTCATGATCATGCACACGTCTCCTAATCTTTCTGACTTGAACTCATCCCATCTACCTTACCTAAGTAGGTGTCTGGGAGAGTTTAATCAGGTTTAATCTGAACGAGCTAACAGATCTATTATGAAGGTATCACCTCACATCAAATCCATGACATCTGCCAAGCAGCAGCAATGAAGTGGGAGCCTCATCCCAAGTGCAAGACACAGACGGGCAGAAGCTGGACTGTAGCCTGCGCCAGGCATTCCGAGGCCAGGATCAAGTGCACCCTGGGTAGCTGTCACCTTCACTTCTGTCACTCAAGCGAGCAGCCAAATTGCCGTGGAGGAGAGAGCAAGTAAATACACGCCTTGCCTTCCACAGAAAAGACTCTCTGCTGGGAAGGACTGAGAAAAGGAATTGCTGGTTTCAGGTTAAAGACAGCACTTCTCTTCCCTCTCACCTATACAACATTTTCCCGCAGTCCCCAAAGTGACCTGCTGAACCAACTCCCTGGAGGTGTGCTGCTGGCCTCAGAGAAAATCTCATCTCTTTTAACAAAATGTTCATCTTTTCAGAACAGACATGGCATTTCTTGCCACTTCCGCTTTTCAGTGCTGCAGCTCAGAAGTCTTGGCACCTTCCCAGTGCATGGGCTCGGCTGTGCCTTTGGAGCTGGAATCTATGTAGCCTTGCTTGCAGAATAAAAACTAACAAAAAGAAGAGAAAAGGACTGGTGAGTTAATTAAATGCAGCTCCTGTCAGAGGATGGGAGCACAAAAGCAGGTGTAGGCAGAGAAATTATCCAGGGGCACAAGAACTACCACACAGGAGCAGAGCAAAGATGTATTTGATTTGAGGCACCATCTGACAAGAGCTACAAGACATGTTTCAAAGAAAGACATAATTCAGGAAATTACATCCTCCCAGTCAGGTCTCATTGTGGTTTATAGAAGGGAGGGAGTGGTTTAAGTGTTTAATTTACAACATTATCTTACATATATATTAAAATACGTATTTTAGCCATACAAATGTTTAGTACAGCTTAAAGCCTCATTTCATTGACTAAACATCATACATAATTAATTTTAAAATCTAGCTATTATTTAGTAAAATACTCTTTCCTTCTTCAGTATGAATTACTTTCACTGAACGTTCCCTTTCCTGGACACTGAGCTTAT
This sequence comes from Gymnorhina tibicen, assembly GCA_013399875.1. Lineage (NCBI taxonomy): Eukaryota > Metazoa > Chordata > Aves > Passeriformes > Artamidae > Gymnorhina > Gymnorhina tibicen. The sequence goes on from VXAZ01010505.1 coordinate 65,118, forward strand.
CTTACTTCGGGTTTATTTATTTTTAGCACAGATGTCTCTCACCACTCTGGTTTCATGTTCTGCTGATTCCCCTGATGCCAGGGATTTGAACATCTATTAGTACCTGAACAATCTGCAGACAAGCACACAAAGCTGACTGCTTTCCTAGAGAGCACCAGCACTCCAAGGAACTCACTGCTTCCATGGCTGCGCGTGGAAAGCAAACTGAGAGAGGATGGTCTCAAAGCTGTATCAGTGACCAGGGAATGGCACTGATTAAATGTCCCTCAACCTTCCAGAGCAGATATTAGGCAGAAGGGAGAGAAGGGTAACTAAAGATCTCCAGACATGTATTTTGGATTTCAAATAGGTTTTTTTATTAAATATTCCATTAATACCTAACTATTACATAGCCTTCTTCATCAGTAAGTTCTTTATAAAGAAGAGCCATATAATTTTTCACAGGAGGAAACAGACACATAGATTTGAAGTGACTTACCCAAGGTCACACAAGTGGAAGGAGAACCTACCTATTTTAAAGCCCTTCAGGAGGCACTATGCCTTCCTTAACCAAGTGCTTCTTTCCTGAGAGCTGCCTTTTGAGGGTCAAATTAACATCAAAATTTTGGCACTGACTCAAAGCCTAATCTATGTTTGAAAAAGAAATACAGCACACATTTAGGCTTGGGAATATTATCTCTCTGTAACTGGATCATAAGAAATTGTGTTTAATAAAGGCAAGATGCATTGGGGTGAATAGTAAAAAATCTTGGGTAACAGGCTTGTGGAAAAATCTGCTCTTTTTTCCAGAGGTGGTAGGTTCCGTGTGCTCTCCTCTGACATTGTTCACTGCTTTACAGTCCTGTGCTGCGAGAGCACAGGCCCTCAGGGAGAAGGAAGGGAGAAGCACCCAGGTTGAGGCAGAGGAATGCCAGCCTCACAGAGTACCAGCCCTGGGAAAAGACGAAGTTAACTGGAGAATGCCTCTTGCCTCCAAGCAGGCTGGAAACATCACCCTTTCCAGCTCCAAGCTTACAAAGAAAGAGGATACAAATATAACCGCTTTGCTCTTCGTGCCTTTCCTACCCACCATAAACTGCTTTTGACCCATTCTAATCAGGAGCTAACATTTACCTGGAGGAAAGCTGCCCAGAGGTAGCAATCCTGATGTGTCCGCAGAGTTAACACGGATAGGAAACACAGAAATTGCCATTTGGTGATCCGGGGGTTTCATCTAAACCAAATGAAAGCAGTAAAAACCGTCCTCAGAGGACACGTCTGACGGGGACTGAGGAGTGAGTGATATGTGACCAAAGCAGACACTGGGAAATGGAAAAACTGATGGACAGCAACTAAGGTAGAAAATCAAAAGAATCTTCTCCGCAATGCACAGATGAGCACAGAGGCAGATGTGTCAACTCTTGTTTGATGCAGCACGGACCCCAAATCAGTGCTGAAATGGTACATGAAAAACACTGACAGAAGCAGTCCCAGATCCCAAAAGCACCTATTCCAGAGCTTTTTCAGAGTCCATTTTGTGCAGACGGATGGATAACACACAGCTGGGTGAGGTTAAATGTATATCCCACTGCTATAAACAGCAGCAGGGAAGCGATGCCTCGGGATTGCTCGTGCTTGTTTTTCCACGTCCCCTTCAGCAGGAGGTTAATTTTTATCACAGACATAAGCAAGGCTTCAGTTTAGCCACACCACTGGGCCTCTAGCACAAAAAATGTTTGGTCTTAAAATAGTTGCTCAGTCATCCCCTGCTCTTATTCCAATTCTCTAAAATCTGGATCCTGCCAGGGAAACTAACAATACATTTTATTTTGACAAATTACATACCAGTGAATTTCTTCTGCAACTGATTCTGTCCAGCACAAAGGATAATTTCACAGCATGTATTTCTGTGTAAAAGTTGGGACTTCTACGTGAATTATTTGCTTTCTCCTACTATTACTGGAGAAATGCTCACCTTTGAATCAAAACCAATGTACAGATTCACAGGAACACAGAAACATATCCCATGTGCACCTACTTCAGGTTATGCCCCGCTATTTAAAATACACAATGGCACATATGGAGAGTTAATATCACATACAACTGGCTTCTCAGTTAAACTGAAATTTTAACACGAGAGAATTTGGTTTTCAGCCTGGTTTCCTAGGAAACATTTCCAGCTACTATTGGTGGAGGCTACAGGTTGACTGTCAAGCCCACGATTTCCTTTGTTCCCAGTCCATCAGTTTGATTTCTTTTATCATCTGGTCTTCCCTACTGAAATACATCTAATATAGGGGGAAGGGTTTCTTAATACATGCAAAATAATCAGTATTTCCCAAACAGCCTCCCCAAAAGAGAGATACAAAGCGGTAGCAGTGATTAAAGAAGAATAAATGAAATTAAGTTATTTGAATTAATTTAAAACGTGATATCCAGATTTGTATATGTTTGAGTCTGCACAATGTTGATAAATATCTGCTAGAGATAATCTACAATTTTACTATTTATCCCTAACAAACAGATGGGCTTCAGCGTTGCCATTTACAAGAGCATAAACACATTCTGAAAACAAAAATTGAACAAGGAAGGATTTAGAAATATGTGCACAGGTTTTTAACTGAATGTGCTGTTACTTAGGTGAGATTTTATAACCCTTTAGAACACCTGCATTTTCTAAAATTAAAGCATTACAGACAACGAAGACCGTAGAAAATCAATCCCCAATGTCACTGCTCTTTGAAGACGAGGCAAAGAAAACACACTGGAGACAAAACAGGTCCTAGACTCACAGACAGGCACTGACCTGGGCACGGTGCCTTGGTCTGGAACCTTCCTGGCTTTGTTTCTTACCAAAAAAAGTGATTGCTCCAGAGAAAGAGAAGGCACCTGGGTATTTTCATGCACGCAGAAATGAAGCCTTGCTTGCAGTGCTTAATGAAATTATGCAGACTCAAAGATACATCACTGCTTCTGTTTCTACTTCTGCTGTCACTCGTGTTTCTGCTCACTTTCTTTGTGCCTTGGCAGGGAAAAATATGGGCAGCTATGAAGGTTCCCTTCCTCTTTCCTGGTGGAAGGAGACTGGTCTCCTCCCTTCTTCCCAGGACATTCACGTGAGCTCAGACTGCAGTGTTTTTGCAGCTCTTCTACCTGTTCCAAACCCACTGTCGTGGCAGAAGGTTGGTATGGCTCTTTTTAAGGACGCCTATTAAGAACATCCTTCAGAACTAGAGAAAATTTCTGGGAGCTACTCCCTTTATGCCCATGGAATACCCAGTCTCCCTCCTCAGCTGTTTCAGTCCTAAAAAATGGGCATAGAAGCAGGTATTGTTTCTGTGGGGGTTTTTTTGTTTAACAGACAACATTTCCAGTGTCCTTCCATCGTACTTTACAGGACTCCTTCAGCTCATGCACCCAGTAATGATTAAGGCAATCAGGAGCAGAGATTAAAGGCTGTGCTTTATGTTAATAATTGGGTGATGACCCAGGCCTAGTAACCTCAAAACTGGAGCAAGACCTGCCCTGCTTGCGTAGAAAGCACAAACACCAATGTTGCTATGACCTGAACCCACCCTTGTGAAATGGCCTCCTTGATTCGCACAGAGCAACACTTAGTCCAGGAATTTTCCCTTTAGATGTCCACAGTTCTGGATTTTGAGGATAAAGGTGAAACTTTTCCAATCACGTCATTGAAACAGGAATGCCAGAGCACCGTAAGGGCTCACCTTTCTCTCCTGAGCTAAACTACCTGGAGATATTACACTATTACAAAAAAATTGTGGGTAGCACAAGAGCAGTGTAATCATTTGATACTAATCAACACCAAAATTGCTGGAGAAATAAAAAGCTGTCATTTCACTTAGAGCCTGCAGCCAAATTCGCCTAGTTGATAGTGAACATTACAAAGGTTCATTTATTTTACACATTTCAGTTCTCAGCACGACACACCTTCTCATCAGGGATGTGAATGTATTTGCAGTGTACCTCAGGAGATGAAACAATATCCATCAACAAATTCCACTGTTTATTTATGGTTAATATTTCACAGCAATAAACATTAAATACGTTCCTATTTGATAAGATAACAATCTGAGGCCAACACCTTCCCTTTCAAGGCTCCCAGTAAAATGATAACCTTTGAAACACATCAGCTGCCTGATGTAAAAACTGAGAACTGTCTCCACCAAGTAACTCAATAACTGATCTGTATCTTTACGACTACAACTTCTCATTATGGCGATATAGATACCACCTGAACCACTTCAGTAAGACACAAGCAAACATGGGGTTAGCTCAGCATATCAAGACACTGATATGAGGAAGTTCTGCTGGCAAGTCTTCCCAGCTGGACAAATCCCAAACCACAGAGCATTCTTCTAGTTGGTATCCATGGGCTGCATGGCTAATATTCCTGCAGTGCACTTCAGCTATGAACTTGAAGAGAGGCACACAGAAAACATAAGAAAAGGAGAATTAATAATTAATCCCATTTGGGAAAAGGGTAGACACTCAGGAATAAGAGGTTTGTATTATGCTGAGAGGAAGAAAAGATACACCAGAGGGGTATGGAATAAAGGACTTTGCTTCCTAAAGGGAGATGGCCTTTAAGATCACCTGGTCTAGTGAAAGGTGTCTCTGCATGGCAGAGGGCTGGAATGAGAAGAGCTTCCAACCCAAACCATTCCATGATGACTCTATGACTTTCCTTCTGAACATCCTATCAGCTATCAGACTATCAACTGTGCAGCGCTGGCCAGCCCAAATCAAAGATACAAGATGTAATCTCATTTTCATCTTTCTTCGACTACACCTCAAGTCCAGATTGCTGGTAGGAAAGAGTGTAGCTCTAACCACCCTGCTTAAAAGGTGACATCTGAAACTGGGAAAGGGGAGCTGTGGAGGTGTGTGTTGGTGAGGAAGGAGGATCCTAAAGCACTGTTGGCCAACACCCAAATGTGGTGGTGATCCATTTTAACTGGAACATGTAGTCATCACGTCCTGAATCTCAGCAAATTCACCTCTGGATTTTCCTTTCTGCATCTGAGATGATGTGCTAAAATGGCAAAGAATTTACTTACTGTTGACTGTGGTTGCTGAGGAACATGGGAGGGACAGGTGACTGGACAATTCTGGGAGCTGAAGCAGGTATGTGAAGATGGGACCAAGCAGATCATGGCTGTAAGGATCTGCAGATCATTAAACAGAAATAAGCAGTAGAGCTGCACACTGGATTTGGGCCAGAGCTGACTTGGAAAAGGTGCAGCTAGAATTGCTGATGACTGAGTGAAGTTCTGATCAAAACCTTCCCTGGAGATTTCTGGGGTTGGTGGGAAGAGGGGAAATGGGTTGCTAGGCCCCATGGCAGCAAATCCTGTCCGTCAGAAAGAAATGGAAGAAATAATAGGGGAAGGGCAGAAAGAACGATAATCTTCCAAGCTTCAAAAGGAAGGGCTGAAGGGCAGAATTTTGGAAGGATGACAAAATGATTTACTGCTTCCATGCGCTACGGAAGCTCAAGGTCTCCATGCTGCTAAGAATGGTTAGTGTCCTCCCACTCAATGTACTGTGCACATAAAAAATTTGACAGGGAAGAATCTAATTACCATTCCCTAAAGGCTCAGAGACCCTCCATTGATAAAACTCCATCAAAATCATACAGGCACTACATTAACAATTCTGAATTGCAGCAAACTTGATTTATTCTGTATTCCTTTCCTGTTCAGGCTGCAGTGCAGAGTCCTGATGCCCTTTAGACACCACAACAGCCTTTAGAACCCAGCCCACTGCCTTTGCTCAGTTTGTATTTCTGCTCACCATGAAACAGAAACAAGCAAAATCAGTACTCAGAATTTGTGGAGACATTAGTCTTTTCAAGGATCAGGTTTAATGGGTTAAAAATATTAGAATGAGACTCATATCTACGTGCCGCAATGTATTTTTAGCACATATAAGCCTTCACATACAAGAATTTTTCCCTCGTCTGAACTTCCATGCCTCGATCTCTTGTGCATCCTTTCTTAGTGTAAATCCTTTAAATGGATTATATTTAAAGAACCACTTATTTGATGCTAGGAAGAGATGCTAAAGCAGTATTTTGGCAGTTGTGTATCAAGTGATTAAAATCTTCTATTTATTCTACACAGATATAAAAAAGGATGGTCATTTATTTTGCTAATTGATACGAAATGGTAAGGACTAGAACTTTAAACTGGTGGAAAGACAGAAATCAAAACCCGACTGTCCTTTCTTCAGTGGACAAAGCAAGAGCCCCGTGCAGAGAAAATCCCGTCCCTGAGGGATGTGTATGGTGACAGCACGCAGGAGATGGATGAATCAAAAAGGATGGAGAAGAAGAAGAGAGTCTTGTGTCTCAGTCCTTTGAGCAAGTCTATATTTTCCTTGCTTATCTCTCTGGATACACCCAGTGATGTCACACATCCCTCTTCAAATTCTTACCTACAATACAGGTTTTCTCCGCAGGCTATTTCTACGTTTCACCACACTCTTTATGTCATTAATAGTTACATGTGCGTGTATTTACTGTTCTCTGCCCTTTCTGGAAAACAGAACAAAAATGCAAACAACCCCCCTGAAACAAAACAAAACAAAACAAAACAAACAAACATCTCTGGGCAGCCTGATCTCAGCTTTTCTACTACCTTGAGAACAATAAAATCGCAAACCCTGTTTTCACAGAGGAAACCCTTGGGTATCTCAGAGAAGGCATGTTGTGGGTTTAGGCCTTCTCTCACAAAGATGCATCACTTTCCTGATACCACATATGTGGAGAGAATGTGACCTGGGAAGCAGTCCAGCGAAAATGACATTCCACAAGAAGTTACAAGCCCCACCTCCGTGTTCTTAGAAACTTGGGTAACTTGGATAGCGTACCTGGAAAACTGAGTTGCACCTTGGGCACGAAGTTTGGTAAAGAAACCAGCTGGCAAGAGCACATTTGAACAAGCAGCCACATGAATGAGCTCTCAAACATTCTGGGTATCTCTGGCAGTGCAATGTGGAATTCTGTGGCTGTGTTAGAACTTCTACCCACAGCATGGGAACAGATTTCACAGCGTAAGTATTCTAGCTAGGGAAGATGAACCCTGCCCTTACAGGCCTTTGGGTTAAAAAAACCAGAACTCATGAGACACAAGCTCCTTGCTTGCTTTCTGCTGACACAGGTCAAAGAAACCTTGCTCCAGAAAAATGCCTAAGCAGGTATTTTATTTAAAGTGTGTTTGTTGAAATGGGAACTCACTGCAACTTTCCTATGAGCTTTTGACACGCTGCATTTGGAAGCTGCACATCTGGTTCATCCTACATTAAAAGAGGGAAAACAATTTTCATTTATTTGACAGAAGGGGTAACAGATTAATCTAGGTATTTAAACAGTTGTCCTGAAGGAAGAATATGAAGTTTTGATAGATCTCACATCTTCTCAAGTCCTTCGTCAGCTTTCTCATAGGCCTTCTTTAGGCACTGGAAGGGCTTCGTCCTTCCTAACCCACTCCCTGAGAGGTTGAAATCCCCCATGAGGACCAGGGACTGTGAACATGAATATTAAGTGCTGTTACTGCCTCTGGTTTAATCCCTTTGCTGCCAGCCACTCACTTGCTTCACTGTCACCAAGTGCAATAATTCCTGTGACTTAAAACACCCTGCCAGGACATGCTGAGGCAGCTGGAAGACCTTATCTCACAAAGCTTTGTTTAGGGAGTGACCTCTGGAACACAGAAGCTTCCGTGTAATCAACACTGCCCAGCAGAGGCAGGAGAGTAAAAGCCAAAAGATGTATAAAAAGACTAGGAAAGCTACCAGAACTCAGGAGCTCAGAGATCCAGAGCCTGTTTCCCTTCTCCAACTTCCTAAGTTAGATATTACTTACGACAGCACTGCCAGTTATCCGTAGAGACTGTGGCATAAAGAATGCACTGCAACCTGGAGCTTTTTGTTCAGGTTTTTTCGTTTGTTTGTTTGCTTGAGGTGCTAAATGGTAAGTCCCCAAATAAACTCTTAGGGAATTCTGCTTATAAGTGACCTCCAGGCAAAGCATGAACCATTAAACTCTTGCAGTCTGAATGCCCAGCCAGGTTTCTTTTCCCCCCCTTTGACTATAACACCCTCACTGCATTTGGCAATCTGATGGAGACAATGCTGAAAGCTTTGCTATTGTCAAGGTAAATGTTATCCATAGCTTTCCCCTCATCCACAGATTCAGTCATTTTATCACTGAACAGGACCAGATTGGTCCAGCTAAGCATATCAAGGGTAAATCACAGAATCATGGAAGTGACTTTAAAGATCAGGGATGGAGCAGCCACAGCTTCTCTGGGCAGCCTGTGCCAGGGCCTCACCACCCTTACAGGGAAGAATTTCTTCCCAATATCCAAACTAAACCTACTCTGTTTCAGTTTAAAACTGTTCCCCCTTGTCCTGCTACTCCAGGCCCTTGTCAGTAGAGTCTCTCCATCTTTCTTGCAGGCTCCCTTCAGGTACTGGAAGGCTGCAATTAGGTCACCTTCTCTTTTCCAAATCCATGCTGACCTTCAAGTCACCTCCTTCTCCTTCATGTACCCAAAAATGTGTCAGGAAAATTCACTCCATGGTTTTTTTTTTTTTTTTCAGGGACAGAAGTGAAACTGCCTGCAGCTGCAGCGGCCTGAATTGTCCCTCTTGCCCTTTCTGACAATGGGTGAAGCATTTGCCCTTTTTTCCAGCCTAAGTGTCCTCTAGAACGCAGAAATCCTGGAGGCTTCTGAAATAAATGGAATACATAGTTCTTCATGCTCTCTTCACCCCCCTGGCAAAGAAATTTGCTGCAAAACACACACCCCCACACAGAGTTCTAATAGAGTCAGCTTCCTGGAGATCAAAGCAAGGGCAGCAGCTTGGGAACTGCCCACATCCAACGGGGAGTCAACCATCAGGGAGACAGCGTGCCTCCAGGCACGGACACAGCACAGCAAGGAACACATTAGCTTTTTTAACAGGTTATTGCCTTTCTGCAAGCAACCTCCCCAAGCAGAAATCTACCCATAAAAATGTTTTTCCCTCCTCCACCATTAAGAATTTTGTCACGTTTTGTATGGAAATGCCCTTCCCAGTGCTGAAATTATTTGTGGGTGGACAGTTCCAGTGGTTAATTCCTCAGGTGTGGGCACACGTGGAATGCCAGAAGTGGCACGGTTGTGTTCACCTGGTCTTCTGAAACATAAGCTTATCACTTGAAGAATGATAACCCTTTTCTTACCCTCCTGCATCCCTATTGTTGTGTTCTCACAGCCTGCTTTATACCTGAACACCTTGAATAGTGAGCGAGGTACTTCTAGAAAAGGTTTAAAGAGGTCAGACTGAGAGCAGTTACAGAAAGGATCAGGAAACTTCTGAGTAAAGGTGTAATTACCCATACTTATAGTGTGTGTGTGTCTTAGCAGATTTTGATACAGCTTTAATAAATAAAACGTTAATATAAACTTCAGACAAGTACAGAGCCCTCTGGACATCCTAATTTTTCAAGATGCATTCACTAACAAAAAGAGAACCTAAATAACTTATTCTGGCTTCATCCGACAGGGAAATTTTCAATGGCGTGGAAAAAACTGTCAACTGGTTAGAAATTTTTGCTGTAATTTAGAGATCCAGTCCTGCAGTTATAAAAATAAAAAACTGAAATAGTTAAAAAAGTAAGTTGTTACTTTGGAAGAGGTCATCCCAAAATATTTTGAGGTTTGGGGGTTTTCTTCCCCTCTTTTTAGGGCCCTGGGGTTGGAGCTCTACCAAAGCAATCAAGGTAATTAAAGAAAAAAGTCCATTTTGCTTGTCCTTACCCATATTTTCTTTGCCGAAAAACATTTGGGAGGCATTTGTTTTCCCTTCCCAACTAGGAAGATACTGACTGTTCACTGTAAACATTTTATCATACAGATGAAATACTTGTAGTATTATACACAACTGCAACCGCAATAACGCCCAGCTTGGAGCCAGACCCGGGCTTCTGTTGCTGGGCTCAGCAGGAGATTGAAGGCTTTAAAACACATTTTAGTATTTTGCAGATACAAAACCAAAGTGAGAGACCTTTGTCCCTAAACTACGCTGTGAAATCCCACTTTTAAAATGGGATGGCAACACACGGGGACAACCAGCAGAGTAGACAAGAAAGATGAGAAGAAGACACACAATAATGGAGATCAAAAGTACACACACAGTTAGTTAGTATCAAAGGTTTGTTTGGTTTTTAAACAAGCCACAAGTCAGCGCTTGTTTTTGTTATTCCTATTTGTTATTTCTACTGCAGCAGTGCCCAGAAGTCCCATCCAGACATCCCACGCTCAGTCCCCGCTTTTAAATCTTGATGCAATCACACTGACTATCCCAAAGCTTCGTGTATGAGAAGGAGATCACTCCAGATTTTCTCTCTCATTTAAATCATGCCCTTAAATAATAAGCCTACACGCTCTTGGCAAAACTCACCCAATTCAGTTTGTATCAACACCAGGCAAGTTTCTGTTAAGTCTTCAGGGGCACCCACTTCGACACAACCGCCCTGAATTTTGGATAAACAGACCCAAACTGCAGCACAAGACTGATGCACCAGTGAAGACACATCAACATTCTTCAATGAAAACAAGTGAAAGCTTATAGTAACCGAACATATTTAGGGTCAAAAATCAGTCTAATGATAATTTTCAATAGAGTGAATAAAGCATGCCTTGATTTTAAAAATATTTAGCGAGACTAGCAACCCTTTCCCTTTGCCAGCTCCGGATCAAACACAAATCAGGCCAGAACAGCAGGCTCTGGACAACCACCTCCACAGTCCAGAGTGTGGCAGTGAATCATCCCTGTTCCCAGAATTAATAGGATTTCCCTCTGCAGAGTCAGACCAGCTCATTCTGGAAGTCTGGCTGCAGTCAGTTTGTGCTGTTCACAGCCACACCATCGTTCACATTTAACTAGGAATGGAAGAGCTGTTTCACTTCAAGAAGCAAAATTAATTTACAACACTAATAATACTCTCACTCCCAGATCCCATAAAAGAAAACAAAAGGCCTAATACAAGCCCCCAGAAAATTACCAAAGCCCAATTTTCAGGCTTGGGTTCCTTGGCACAATTCAGACATTTTGATTTGTGTACGCAATGACACGAGTCAGAACTTCACAGTTTTTTAAAGCAATCTCCCTAATATATTTGGCAGTTCTTATGGGTCTGGTAAATGTAATAAAAACAGCAGGCTAGATTTGCCAGAGTAAACTGCAGTCAAAGGTGACCTTCACACAACTTTTAAGCTGTGTGATCCTCTGGAGGATGGATTTTAGGATCAATTGTAGGATACCCAGAAGATCAAAAGTTCTGGGTTGTGAATATCAAGATGCACCACTCTGTCACAAGCGGGACAAGCGGGAGCTCACTCAGAGGCCCAAAGGCTCAGAGTGTTCCCCTCTCTTCTCCCCAGTATTTCAACAAATTTGTTTATCCATGCACTAGTCAGGGATCAGGTTTTGACTGGGAAGTCAAAACAGAAGTTTAAAGATTCTGCCCCACCATATTTAGGACTTCTTCTTAAACTGCTGCGTTTTGTTCACAACAACCTTTATTTCTTTGCAGGGTCTTCTGACATAAAATCGGTCTTAGCCTCCATCATTCAGTCAGAGTCTGCTGCCAGAGAAGAAAAAATACTGGTAAGGAAGGCCAGAGTTCAATTTAGGAAAACAGAAAAGCTTCCTTTAGGAAAAAAAAAAAAAAAAGGAAGAAACAACTGAGGATAGAAAGGAATAAAATCAGGCACAAAGGATACAACATGTATTAACTTTACATTGTGTTGAATGACCAAATAGCCAATTCTGCTTTTTGGGTGCTGACTGATGGCTCCATTGCCAACCCATTCCAGAAAAAGATGAGCCTGTGTTTTCTTAACTACGATTTGCAGGCCCTCAGAGGTTGTTTGAGGTTAGCTGTTCTCATTCAGCCCCGATTCCAAGCAGAGAACCCATGCCCGCAGATGAGCTGTGGTACATGAGCAGCTCCGTCGGTGTCCGGAGCGGTTCTGACGTGCAACAGCCCAAAAAGGAATTGTGCCAACTCGCACACATCAACAGCCAAGTCCCGGGCCCCAGCAAAATGACAAACATTGTTTAAAAACATGTTTGCTGAAGGCCTTGTTGGTGAACGGGTCACTTGGCAAAACTGTGAACACAAGGCATGCTGTGCAGCTGCCTAAAAGCTCGGCTCTCCCGTGTGCCTGAGCAAAACCGGGATCCAGGAGAAACCGGCGGCTTACAAAGGATGCCCAACAGGACTTCTGTAATGATGTTGCTCCATAGCCTTGCTGCCAGCAAAAGCTGCCGGGAAATGGCTCTGACTTCTGTTACTGGTGTGAAACTCTCAAGCCTGCATAGGAGAGCTTTCTCTTCAACGCTCTTTGTTCTTTTCCCATCCTCTTCGAAAATGCACTGCTGAGCTCCTCCATCCCTCCAATGCACACTCTCCCACTTCCTTGACTTTTTCCTTTAGGATATGTAGACAGCAGTGGTGGCGATGCTGAAAGCTTTCTCCTGGCAAGGAGAACTGGAAAGGCACAACTTTCTGGATGGAGAGATCTCTGACTGGCATAGAAGTAAATTTTGTGGATTAGGAAATCTAAAGCTTCCCTTCAGTCACTTGGAAAAAAATCTACCATTAGGATACTATTTCCATCTCCAACTTGACACACAAGGTCGAGTTCAGATGCAATCACATGGGAAAAGAGGTGGATGAGAGTCAGCAGTACCAATAAAACAATTACTTCCTGGGTTTGTTAGCTTCCAAACCCAGGAACTGTCTAGCTTGCTTATGCTCCAGGGCTGGAATCAGACAGTATTGGTTTCCCAGATTTAGAAGAGTGATTAACTGCATTTTCATCTCTGTACCAAACACTTTTCCCTGTGTTTAAATCGCTATCATCTGAAGTTGAAACGCTGGCAGGGAAATCAAATTCATACATGTAATTATCCAGAACAAAAAGAAAATCCACCAGAATGCCATCGAATTGAAAGGACAACTTGTAAACCTCTTATTTGGGCCCATCACCTCTTTGAAATCTACCCTTCACGAGATATTCAACCAAAGCTAAATGAAGGTACCAAGAGAAATCCTACTGATTCCAGGAACTGGGCCTTGGCTGCAAACCAGAAAGTATGTAGGCATAAATGCAAATTCAAGCAATGTTATGAAGATCTTTTAAAGCTGTGACTCAACTGCAATCTTAGTTTGCTAAATCCCTTATGAGATTCCCTCTTTCTTCTGTATGACACCCTTGCACATTAAAGAAAAAATATTGTGAAGTTACAGGCTGTAAGTGTCCCAAAATATCACTGCTGATGGAGCACTAAAAATGCATTTCATTTTACAGACGGCAGCAAATGCAGCTTAACTGCAACCTCCATGCTGTTAGTGGCAAGAGAAAATTTTATTGTTGATGGTTTTTTTAATTGCATCATTCTCAAGGTACTGCCTGCTCATTTGCTTCAAGGGCTGAACTTTTATTTTGTCATTTATCAGCTGGCAGAATCTTCACTGCAGAATCTTCACTAACACACAAATCCCTCGGGATACCCACCACTAAATAAAACAAAAATGGCTGGCTTGAAAGAGAGTGCCTTTATGCACGTGTGCATTTGTGTCTGTATAAATGTGTATGTGTTAATTGGGCTGCAGAGCACAGTTTTGTGCTGGCTGCATAAAAAGCTCGTCCGTAACATTCCTTGGACAAAATGAGGTCTCTGACCATCAGAGCTCTCAGATAGCAGCATATTAGCCATGATATCTTTACAGATTTAGCAGAATAACTGAATATTAATATTTAAACATGTGCATGTCTCTTATATTTTATGTGAAACTGAGAAAATTCTCCTTTGCTTTCACCTTTTTTTAACTTTACTGCACGAGCAGCACGTGCATTAGCACACAATTGGCTATAGGGATTTTTCTATTCCAATAGGAATGCTTCTCTTTGAGACTCTGTATTCTCCCCTGGAGGTGGTGTTGTTTACATCATGATCTACTTCACATCACAAAATGATTTTAAGGGGAAAAAACTCAACCAAACAAAAAAACCCTTCTGAAATCCGATGATTTCTTGCGGTTCCAGACCAGGCCACAGAAAAATTGCATGAAACGAAGAAGTAAAGATAAAAGTGAGGGACAGCTTTTACAGATTGTTCTGCAGGTGGTGGGTATGTGTGTAGAATGACGTGAAGACAGAAACCATTAACCCCCTTGCTGTTGCAGCCGAGCAAGCAGGCACAGAGAAAGCTGAGCTGCACAAAAAGCTCCTGCTCTACCCTTCATACAAGGCAAATTTTCTGTACACACACCTTGCAAGGATCAAGACTCTGCTGAGGTGGCAGCTGCTGCCAGGCAGGTGGCCCCTGGTTGATGCTGGACCACCCTGATTTATGCTGGGTTTCTCTTTTCAGTGGAAGATGAGGAAACAGACGTGTCAGGTTTTGACACCAAAACATTTTTATTCACAGAATGATGAGCACACTTGAAATGAACTGAGAAGCATTTTTGCTTTCAAAGATTACTAATTTCAGAGTAATTCACCTTGTTTCTTCAGTTTCATATCGCACTGTGTTCCTGTTTTTCATTTAGAATCTTATGTCATTTAACCATTCTTGATTTCATTGTGATTTACTGCGTACCTTTGTACAACTGGAGGAAACTGAAAACCGCAGTCTATTTTAAAAGAGTTGACTTTTCCACTGTGAATACCTGAAGACAGTTTGCAAAGATGGAGTGTCACGCTGTGACCTCTTCTTGACAGCGATAAAACTGAGGTTTGAATTCAGTACCATCTGGCAGAGCTTGTGGCCTGGAGACAAATGGCATCCCCAAGGCTTGTCTGGGTTTCAGCAGCGTTGCTTCTTTTAATAAAAGACAACGCATCACAGCATTAGGTCGTAATCCTTCCTAGAGCTTCCAGTACTGCAAGTTCTGCTTTTAAGGGGCAAGATAACACCACAGAACTGCATCTCTAAGTGATCAGAGGCTGATGTTTCAGGGAGAGAGGCACGCAGGAGTACAAGGATGTAATAAGGGACACAGCTTTTTGCAGTCGGAAATGCCTTCGGGAAGGGTCTAGAGCACAGGTCTTAGGAGGAGTGCTTGGGGAGCTGCAGCCTGGAGAAAAGAAGGCTCAGGGAGTACCTCACTGCTCTCTACAATTACCTGAAAGGAGGTTTTAACAAAGTAGGGGTCAGTATCCTCTCCCAGGCAGCAAGTAACAGAATGAAAAGGAAATGGTCTCAAGTGGTGTCAGCGAAGGTTTAGATTGGATGCCAGGAAAAATTTCTCCATCAAAAGGCTTTTCAAGCATTGGAACAGGCTGCCAATGCAGTGGAGTGGTTGAGTCACCATTCCTGGAGGTATTTAAAAGATGTGGAGATGTGGTGGTGCTTAAGGACATGGTTTAGTGGTGGACTTGGCAGTGCTGGGTTAACAGCCGGACTCCACGATCTTAAAGAGTTTTCTTCCAAGATAACTGATTCTATGACTCTATGATTCTGTAACTCATTTGTTCTTCAAACACACAGATAGAAAAAATATTATTTCAATCTTGGCCTTGCACACTTCCAGGGATGGGGCACTTAGAGAATCAGAGAATCAGTCAGGTTGGAAAAGATCTCTGAGACCATCAAGTCCAACCTATGACCTAACACCACCATGTTCCATCAACCTAAAAACCTTATTAACCCCGATCCAGGTACATGCCCCTCTATAGTGGTCACAGCAGATTTCAGGGATGCTGTTCCAGATGGAGTGACAGCGCACCGGTTTGGCACGAAGAACTTTTATTGCTTATGGTGATGAGTGAGGGGACAAAGACAGCGATAGCCACAGGAGGTGGGGAAAGATAAATCTGGAACGATTTGCTGAAATATAGAGGGCCTTGCTGGATGTCTGCTGATAAACACAGCTCACTTCACAAGGAAATACTGAAGAGGCAAAGGTGTCTGACAGCACTGAGCATCTGACTTTTGCAGTGGCCAGGCCCATCCCAATGTGCAGCTCCAGACAAAGCTTTGCAGGGAAGAGAAGGCCTGTCTGTAGCATCCACTGTAACTATAAGGGTTAACTGTGGTTGGACGGAAGGAAAAAGCAGCAGCATTTTACAGTCACATCTAATTCCCCATTTTCTGCAGCCTCCCCATTTTCTCTCTGAATTATCAGAGACATGAGTAAGAGCCTTTTCCACTGCCCACTTTGTCTGATCTTTCTAATTAGGAACACTGAGCAAATGTATCTGAGAAACAGCCTGGCAGCAGCAAGCAGCCTTGGTTCACTGCACGCAGGGCAGGGAAAATGCTCTGCTCTCCCAGGGACAACGGGAAAGCTACAATCAGTGACTCAGCATTAGCCCAGTAACTGCTCTCCAGGGAATCCAAGACAACCCCTCCAAGCATTCCTGCCTAGTTCTGCCTACAGAGGGATCAGACAGCAAAAAATGCTCCTTGAAACAATTCCCTACCTCTGATAAACACACACCTCCCATCTACTAACGATTATACAGCCCTGCCAAGCTTTGCCTCATGATCCACATCTCCAGACACATCCAGGCTGCAGCCAATACTGAAATTTGGGGGTTTTTGTGTAACAGCTGTGCTCTGTTCAAGGCAGACGTGGCATTTCATTAAGCACAGGGTAATAGCTTGATTCCCTTAGGGACTTGCTGCTGGAAAATAGAACGTCTCCTTTCATAAATAGGCAAGGTCACCATCCTTGTTTTGGATTTGATGCTGAGATAATTGAGTACCTGTTCATTATACATTGCATATTAATGCACTAATGCATCTGCATGTAAAACTAATTTTACTAGACCTGAGAAAAGCAGCCTTATATTACATTTCAATGCCTATTCAGCTACAGAATGCAGTCAAAGAACTCTGATTTAAGCCCAAACTATTTTTTGTATTTTACTTTCCATGTTGGATCCAGAAGTTGAAAAATTCCAAGTAACCAACTGCTGAAAAGCACAAACTAAGCTATTTTGCCCATTCACACTGCATCACCCTTTTGTAACTCACAGCTGCTCTTCTATTTAACAGGAGTCATCTTCCAACATATTCACATGTACACACTGTGAACAAGACAGGTCACAAACGTGACACCTCAGTGTTTAAACCCCTGCAGATACAATGATAAAAGCTACACAAATTTCACAGAGATGTATGAGGAGGGATCAAAATTCTAGGCAAGTTCTTTCAAAATATTTCTAAGTACTACCAAAAATCAGCAGTCCCCAGAGGACCTTAACCGAAGAACCAAAGTATTACGCAACTAATTCTAACCAATCTGCTTCACTTTGATCTTACTTCATCTCAAATACTCATTTTATCTCTTTGTTTAGAATATTTAGAAGTCAGCAACCTGTTTTTCTCTGTTCCTTTGCTTCCTGGGATAGTTCCTTTCTGGATGTGCAAACAAGAAAATCCAAAGGGCAATACTAGGTCAAAGCTAAATGCAAAAGAAGAGTTACTTGCAAAGTGAATGTGTCATGGCTCAGGAGAGAAGATTACATAGGGTAAGACATGAAAGAAGAAATAAAGTATTTTCTCCTAAACCCAGATACAAACACTTTTCTGCATTAAATCCAGTAGTTTGTGGGGGAAAGGAATAATTATGCACTAGAGTTTAGAAATTATAAAGGTACACATAAACAGTACACATAAATAAGAGAAAGATTTTTATTCTGAATTTTCCTGTGCTTACTCCAAAATATCTCATCAGAGATTATGATCAGAAATTTCAAATGCAAGTGTTGTCTCAAGATTTGGAACAACATTTTGCTGCATTTTTATTTGTTATATACCTCAGGAATTTCCCAAACTGGAGGATGCAAAACCTCAACTGTAAATGAAAGGGCAGTCTCTAGATTGTGATCAACCGGAAAAGATCTGCAGAACTGTTAAGAATAATGTTTCCTGCCCTTCTCATCTGTCATTAAATTAATAGCTAGTGGAATTAACAGTTTCATTTCCAGAAAAAAAAAAAATCTCCAAGGCTGTCAACATTTGTACATGGCAAACACCTTCAAGGAGTAAGGTTTCTGCCTTAGGCAAGGATTTTTGAGTAATTTTAAAATGATCAGCATCAAAAAGACACCTTCTTCCTTGACAGGACCTGGATGACTTGTGAGAGTTTTTTCTTCTCAAGGCTGCAGCACCCTAACTTAAGAGCCCTGCCTGCTCCTTTTGTTCATTTGGAACACATTGGAGCAGGCTACCAAAGGTTCAAGGAGAGGTTATCAGGTCCTGTTTGCTGTTGGCATGCCTGAAACTGCTGACACATGCTAGGAAGAAAAATGGGTACATCTAATACAGATGCAACAATAAAACAGATGCTAGGGAGCCTCACCTAGAGCTAACAACACCTCCAAGCTGTGCTGGCCAACTGAAGAGATAAGCCAGTAGTGTTTATGCATAAAATGCAAACAGAGCTTATAGAAGTCTTGATAAATACCTAGATTTATCATTTCCTCAGTGTTTTAAAATATAAAACCACATCACATTTGGGGTTTTGTTGGTTGGTGATGAAAGCCATTATCCACAGTGATGAAAGCTGAGGGTGGACTTGGCAGTGTGAGTTTAAGGGCTGGACTCAAAGACCTTGAGGGTCTTTTCCAACCTAAATCATTCTATGACAGACTTGCAAAAAGCAACCAATGGGATTGTTTTCTTTTGTATCACTCACAAATTTTCCTGAATATGAAAACTATCTACCCTCTGTTAAAAACACACCAAAACCAAACAAACTCTGTTCTTGGACATACATAAGATTTTTCTAGTTTAATGCCTCAAAACACTAAAAGGAAAAAAAGCATGTTTTCTGCCAGACCTACTTGTCTCAAAGTCACCTATTTTACCTCTAACTTCTGCAGAAGGAGGATTCTTCCAGTCAAGTCTTGTTCAAACTTTCAGACCAATACTCTATAAAGATATGTTGACATTTCTCAGATTAATTCCAAGTAATTCCTTGCCTGCTAGGGCCAAATCTGTCCCTTCCTCTCATTTCAAATCAGCTACGTACAAATTCACACTAGCATTAAGCATGAGCTTGAACTCTGACATTTATCATAGCTGGAGGAGTCTGAGCAAGTTCACAACCTCACCACTGGCTTAAGATCCAGAGGATCTTGAGAGCCTCAAGCCAAGTCATTGTCTCCTTACAAATGTTTACATTAAATATAGCAAAGGGCTTTGACATCCTTCTTGCCACTAGAGATCTCGATTTCCTCACTGGCAAACTAAGCAGGATCAAGCCACATGGGTGGAGGTCATGCAAAAAGGGAAGTAAAAAGATTACATCGTTACAGTGTAAAATGCTGTGGCACCTATCAAAATCAGACAGATACAGGTTTTGTTCGTGTACAATTCTTCCAGCTGTTTGTCCTAGACACAGCAAAAATACACAGCTGTTACAGCAGAAGTCAGCCTTTTGTTCTTCATGAATTGAGTAAAACAGAAGCCCTTTGCTTCACCCAGCTAAATGGCTTTCAGATTAGATTCCAGAATAAGCCATATGAACTTACCTTACATTTCAACATGTTGGCCACTCTCTCTTGCATTGACTGTCCAGCCTTTGGCCTGACAAGAATATAAACTGCTTTCACTTCAGGGCTGGAGCGCAGAAGTTTTTCCACCAGTACTTTGCCCATGAAACCTGTAGCTCCTGTGATAAGTACGGTCTTCCCATTGTAGTAAGCTGAGACTGAAGACATGGTGCTTTCTTGTTCTGTCCTTTCCTGCAGCAGGTACCTGAGAAGATGCAAAAATAAAGCTTTAAAGGCTTTTGGGATAACCTTTTTAGTCACCTACGTCAACTCAACTTAGTTCAGTCAACGGCAGTTTTAAAAATGATTTTCTAAAAAAGTCTTTATTGCAAAAAAACCCCACAAAAATCTGAGAAGCTTAAAAAAATCAATCTCAGCCTTATCCTCCATATAACACCACGGCTGCACACAGAGGTCAAATACAGCTCGTGCTGTCCAAGGCTCCCAGCAGGAGATGCTCACAGCAGTGCTGAACAGTGTTTATCCGCTACTGTTAAGTGGCAGCCATGAAGATATGCAGCTATCCCTACAAGACAAGGAAGAAAGAGATTTCTTCACAAACATGGCTGTGTTTTCCACTTCAATTCCACTGTGCCTAGGGCATTCCTTGTCAGCCGTCACTCATCGACATGCTCAGTCTTTTCCTGTTGCCTTGGCTTGGAATAACACCATGAAGAAAGCTCTTCTTCATGAAAGATACAGTGCAATCACCTTGCTCTGCACAACTGCAACACCATGTGCAGGTCACCACCCTTTATGAGCTGTTATGGCCAGAATTCATCCCAGTTCACTCTAAGGAGCGTAGATGTGACAGGCTCCCTCTGGAGAGTTTACGATGTCTGAACTCGCCTTTGGAGATCCACTGACATGACCAGGCTTCCACATGACATATCCCAGTTAAGTGTTTTAATTAGATGCAATGGTTTCAGGCCTGAATGTCCCCAGCCATCCCGGTTCAAAGTCTTTAAGTTGATTAAATGTAAACAAGGCTTGGATTGAATCCTCTTAGAAAAGCCCCTCTTCCCCTATTAGCCTAACAGAAGCAAAACAACTATCTTTGAAGTGGGGCAGACCACAGCAAGCACAGAACACACACTGCAAGGGAAAGGCTCATGAAAAATACCAGTAAATGTTTTGAAAAAAGCCTACTGAATTTGAAACAAAAATAAACAAGGATAGTATAATGCTGTCAATCACACATTCAAGAACCAGAACAATGATCTTCAAGTATCCCAGAAAAACTTCTCTTCCTCCAGCAGAAGCTTCAGAGACACAAAACAGGGAGTCAAGTCTAAGAAAACATTACTCTTCTTTCCCAGTGCTGCCTGGGACCACAGTACTTTGCATCAAACAAATTAAAATCCCCAAATTTCTTTATCCATGACAAATCATCAGGTGTAGAATCCAGTTTAGAAAGTGGGTCGAGCAGAATAACTTCTCAGGGACACTATTTTACAAACTAATAGCTGTGGGTATTCTGGCTCAGTGAATTTGGTTATTAGCCTACTTTCAGATGTCATCCAGATTATAACTTAGACGAATGCAGAAGGCTCATCTAGGCCTATTAAAAACCTGTTCTTATTAAAGAGCTGGCCACTTGGGAAGTTAAACCAACAGGTTAAACTATTGGATAATTAACTTATTTACAACAAAATGTCACATCTCATTCTGGTTCTGAAAAACTGACTCATATTGCAAGACAGGAACTCGCAGAGCCTGGAAGGGTGTGAAAGGTGTGCAGGGCAAGAAGAAGGGAGTAGTTTAGCCAGATGGAGACAAAAGACCTCAGAAATTTGGCATGACACACGCTCTGCAATGTGGAAGAATGCAGGAGAGAAGTCCTTAGTCACTAGAGGCCATACAAATCCCACTGAACAACAAAAACCAAAAAGATAAAATATAAGGACCACTTCCAGCCACTGGATACTTGCTTTGAATTTGTATTTAGAAGATCCTATCTGCACAAACAATGGTACATTTATAGAGTACTTTGCACCACAAACTCGGAGATTACCAGAGGAGTTACTCGCCTTCCCACACTTCAGGAGGAGAGAGCATTTCCAACCTGCATCACCGAGCATTACTGCTTTTCTTTATAGCTGTAGACTACTGCACAGATAACTGTGAAAGGCTTCCACGTGTGGACATCATTTTATTATGTTGTTTCATCTGGATTCCCTGCTTCAGTTATCTAACAGGGGCTTCATTTGTTTTGGCCACATGTTCAATGCCTGCTAGAATAGTAAAATAAATAAATCACGCTACTTTGAAGTGTCCCTATAATTAACCATGCAGCCACATTTCATTAAGTATTTCTGACAAGGACTACATGCACGTAACTGACAGTTCTTCTCCATCTAGTCTGAGACCATTTTGAATGCTCGATTCCAAAAAAACCCAAACATTTCATCTTCCAAGCCATTCTGGTATGATGAAAATGGAAGTACCAAACACAGCCACTGAAAAAACAAACTTCCAAGGCAATCTGCTGTTACTTTTGATTACTGGCTTAACCTCCTACGGTTAAAAGGGAAGAAAAATCACATCCTTTCTATTTTCTGCAATAAAGCAGTCCAAGTTAGGCAGCCTAGAGTTACTAGGGCCAATTTCAGAGTTGCTCAGGACCTCATCCACAATAAAAAGCCACAAAGAATGAGATGGTGTTTGCCTGTTATGGGATCAGTGTCTCTTTGCAGTATATTAATTTTTCTATTTCTTAAGTGATCTTCAGAAGAAAATAAAAAAACCTTGTACCCATCTGATGCCGTACTAATTACCAGGAAAGAAAATCTGTGGATTTGTTTAATGCACACAAACAAATCCATGTTTTGAGATCGTGACACAAAAGCCAGAATGCTGCAATTTGGTATGTTCAGACAGATCCCTGAATCTCCACTGTTCAAGCAAATTTAAAGAGGCTTTTATTACATTCCAAAAGTCAGAGTCCAGTTTATATTCAGGATTGCGAAGATATTTTCCTTTCAACTTAGTCTTGATTTTTTTAGTTTGTAAAACGATCTTTGTTTTTTTAATATTTTTAAGACTGTTACTGATTTTTCTCTGTTTTTATTGATTCTGCTTGGCCTTTGTAAAGAGATAACTGAAGAACGTACGGAGATTTTAAGGAACCAGAGGATTTCTGAGGTCAAAGTGTGTGACCCGAGTAATGCCTGCTGACCTGACCCTTTGGAGGTCTGCTTCAAAACAGAGAGAACGACATGCATGCCTTTTGGCTTTCTACACTCAAATTGCTTCCTGCAGAAGGTTATACTCGGCCTTTCATTTTAAGGAATAAATAGTCAATACTGAGCGCTGACTATTTTCCAGTCAATTACACTACAAGGGATTAAGTGCCTGGCAGGACTATTTGAACTATGGTCAGAAGCTGCAGTGAGCTGACCCTTAGTGAGGTAAAGAGGGATAAAGGCTATTTCATAAGCTGAGATTCCTGGCTCTTCCAAGTTTGACTGGAGATGAGAAAGTCACTGAATTGTGGAGAAAAACCCATGCAAGGGCTTCCTGAAGCCCAACTCAAGTAATTACAGGCAACTCAGATGTTTTAGGCATTAATCAAAGCAGGAAAGCAATCACTGATGCCACCTGAATTACTGAGCGCAGCATCTTTGCAGCGGCATAAATCTCTCTGATGCTGACTCATCTCCAGCCAGAGCATGAAAACACCACGAGCCAGGAATCCCACTGAGCCAGGAGTCCCACTGAGCATCTCTGCAGACACAAGTGCACAAGCTGCTCTGAGGGTCCTGCTGCCTCTCACAGTCTCCTCCGGATCAAACAGAAAGGATGAGCTACAGCGCTGCGTTACAAACACAGCCGTGATCTTGTGCCAAAGGACAAGCAAAGGGAAAGGCGGGAATCCTAATCCTACCAACCTAGTACTTCCCTCCTGCAAAAGAAAACCCTCATATCCGCAGCGGAATAGCACAGGAGAAGTTCCCCCTGCCGAGAGCAGGTATGATTGAGCTGATATTTAACAGAACAACTACTCCACTGTCCTCATCTTTAATACATTTCAGTGATGCCAAATCTGCATCCAGATTGCAATGGTGTAATGCAAGAGAGTCTGGCTGCTGTCGGGGCCAGAGTGGTGGGAAGGGAAATGTGGATCTGAACCTCACCGACTGCTGCCACTGCCGCTGCCCACGGCTGCAGGGGGTCAGGCAGGGACGGCAAAAGGGAGGATGAGCAGTGAAGGTGGACTGGAAGAGGTATTTCAGTATGGTTTGGATCACTGCCCTACTCAATGAGGACAGCAGCCATTTCAGAAGCTTATCTGTTGAGATATTTGCCTTTTCAACTCAACAGCATAAAATGAAAAAAAAATTGTTTTGTGCAAGAGCAAAGGACCACATGCCTATAAATGTAAATCCAGATTCAAAAATGGCCTCTCTGGCATTGTAGTTAGACAGGTTTTGAGAAAATTTTTCTTACACAACTTTATGCAGGGATGTAATTTCCATAAACAAGAGGGTTGGCCTGTTCAGGTGAGTCTTTCAGACATCATATTAAATGTAATGAAGCGGCTTCAACCAAAATTACACTTAATGACAAGCAATAGTTTTTGAAACAAAGCCACAGACAGCAAGAGTCCTTTAAGACAAAATAATTCTTGGCTGCTTTCTGAAAATAAATTTTTAATCTTGGGTGAAAATATCCAATCATACATAAGACAGTTTTCTTTAATCGGGATTCTGAAAGAGTTATAATTAACCTGGAACATGCAGAGAAAGAAAAATTCCTCTGTTGCTTCAGAGAACTTGTATAGCTGAGATCAGAAAAAGCAATATAAACTGGTCACACACTATTTCTGTCTCATCAATTTACTTCTTCAGTCTATTAATTATTTTATGAGTTTTAAATGGACTGAACACTGGGGATGCCTGAACAATACATCTTCATATAATTATTTTCTCCTTTACATTTTGTCCCAGGATGTATTACAGAGACTCTCCAAAGCAGGCAAGTAATTATAATACATAAAAGCAATTATTTCTAATACGTGTTTTTTGCCTGAAAGCATTTGCTGCTGGTTTAATCATCAGAAAATAAATACATGCCATGCATGCTGGAAATAGCTGAAATTGTGACTTGTTTTACATCATACTGACTTAACTCCTGGCCCCTCAGTAACACCAGGAGAAGGTCACTCAGCTCCTTTGATTTCATTTTCTGGGCCAAACTCACAACCAGGGAAGTTCCACTGCAATGACCAACGTTTCAACTGGGATTAACATGAATTAGCTTAGATTTGAGCCTTTGGATTTAAAATACTTTCTGCATTTTCAGTAATAAGCCACAGTGAATCAGAGCAGAAAATGGCTGTAGTTCAACACTGCACACCATTTGTGACAACAGCACTGCTCACACAAACAAGCAGAACGCACCAGCAAGGAGGCAGTGAAGTTACATAATGTATTTCCAAAGGTCTTTAGGCACAGAAAGATTTGTGTAGCCTAAGAAGTCAGGGTGATTTTACTGATGACAGAAAACGAAGCAAAGAGGATGATAAAATGGCTGTTCTACGGAAAAATTAAAAGTTCCTTACAGTTTGTTCAACTTCCACAGTTGTTTAACCTCACCTAACAGCAACAACAAAGATAAACCTCCTCTCGTTTAGCTACAGAATTAAAAGGAAGGTCATAATCCACCCTTTGTACAGGCACTACAGAAGCTAATGCAGCATAAAGAAATAAAATCCTGCGATTCAGAGATGGGCACATTTACAGCCAGACTGAACTCCTGATGATAATCCTCTTTGCGAAAGAGATTTTGCTCCAAGCAATTTACACCAAATATAAATGTTGTTATTAGAAGCCTGAAGGTTAAATCACTTTTCTCCAGCTAACACATTTAAAATCATCTTTTGTTTGCCAACAGTAGCAATTCAAATCCATAACAGCATCCCCAAGTAGCAACACGCAAGAAGAAACTCACTGCTCCCGGAAACCCTTCATGCCTTGAAAAACCACACCAGTTTTGCAATCCATTTTAATTTATAGCAGTTAAATCTAAAGAGACGGGGAAGTGTGACAGCATAATTAAGAACTGGAGACAATGAGCAGCATGCACAGCTGGATCCTGCAAACTGCTGCACGCTACATGACAGGCAGACGGACACGGAAACCTCAGGAAATTGCAGCTGCTGGGCCAAAGACCTGCCCCCAGGACAGATGTGGGCAAAAGCTGGAATTTCCAGATTGCTTAAGCATTACCTACACTCTCCTTAGCAGTACAAACTGTTTGACCACCTTGAAGGACTAGAGAAGAAAGAAGGAAGCAGAAGGGCCACTGATGCAACACAACCCAGGAGGAGCCTCTTGATTTTTTAGTGAAACCTGTAAGTCTCACTCAGTCTCACTCTGTTCTCTCCGAAATCAAGGAAAACAAGCCTGTAAATATTTTAGAGTTGAGACAAGGCACTGGTGCTGAGGACATACCTACATGTGTCATGTAGGATTTTACAAGAGCAAATATTTCTCCGTAGCTCAAATATCAATGTATTCTGCCTCAACCCTATTTAATTATCCACTTGGTAAGAACAGCAGCTACCAGAAACTTCAAAGGTGCAGCTTCTGCAGGCTCCTTTTGCATCACGTAGTCCAGCATTTCTTTTGTTGGGAGTACCCACTCTCTTTTTTTCAGAGAGTTCTCCCGTTTTTTTAGAGCTAGTTGTTGCAAAGCCATTGAGCAGGTTACAGGATCAAAGCAGAGATCAGGACCAGAAAGGAGTTTTTGCTTTGCCTTAGCCTAATTAAATGCAGACATCCTACATCAGAGCTCTTCTGCAGGCAATCCTTCCCCTTCTGATTCCCCCAATTCACTCTTCACAGACATTTTCCCCTTGCTCTTTCTCCAGTCATCTCTACAAACAGCAGTCCTCTCCGAAAATCCTAAATCAAAACCCCTGCCATACCCACTGCACACCAATCACTCTGCACCCCAGCACTGCAGAAGGGAGGTCTCAGTGAAGTCAAGAGTTACCTCTCTGTGATACCAGGCTTGTCTGGCACATTTACTTTATTTTAGACATCTCAGTTGATAATTTCTTATTAGCATCCACCAGCTAAAGTATTAACAAAGATTTTCTGTCCTTTTCCACTACTCATCCTTGTCTCCCATCAAAAATATTGGCACCAGCTTTTATGACATTTGTGTTGGTTTTTTTCCCCCTCAAACAGTTATCAAGCATCGGAACAGGCTTCCCAGGGAAGTGGTGGAGTCACCAACCCTGGAGGTATTTAAAGATGTGTAGATGTGGGACTTGGGGACATGGTTAAGTGGTGGACTTGACAGAGATAGAAGCTAGAAGAGTTAAGAGTTAGAATCATAGAATGGCTTGGATTGGGACCTTAAGGATCATCTCGTTCCAACCCTCTGTCACGGGCAGGGACACCTTCCACTAGACCAGGATGATCAGAGTCCCATCCAGCCTGACCCTGAACACTTCCAGGGATGGGGCAGCCACAGCTACTCTGGGCAACCTGTGCCAGGGCCTCAGCACCCTCACAGCACCCTATCTTCCTAATATCCCATCTAAACCTACTCTCTATCAGCCTAAGGCCATTTCCCCTTGTCCTGTCACTATCTGCCCATGCGAAAAGTCCCTCTCCAGGCTTGTTACAGGCCCCCTTCACTGGAAAGCAGCTTTAAGGTCTCCCCAGAGCCATCCCTTCTCCAGGCACAACAATCCCACTTCTCTCAGCCTTTCCTCACAGCTGAGCTGCTCCATCCCTCTGATCATCTTGGTGCCTCCTCTGGACTGGCTGAAGCAGCTCCCTGTCCTTCCTGTGCTGGGTCCCCAGGGCTGGAGGCAGATCTGTGGGGGGAGGGGGGTGGTCTCACCTGAGCAGGGAAGAGGGGCAGAATCCCCCCTCCACCCTGCTGCCCATGCTGGGGGACTGGCCCAGCACAGGGGTGGGGTCACTGCCCACTCGCACACTGCAGAGACACGTTGAGCTCTGCAGCCACCAACACCCTCCAGTCTCTCTCCCCAGTGATCCTTAAGGTCTTTTTCAACCTAAATGGTTCTATGGCTGAGCCAGTTTAAGAATACTCGCATACAGTTTGAGGGTAACCAGTGGCTGACACGTTTTGGTGGGTTTTTTTTCAAGCCCCACTTTTGGAACAGCCCAACTAGCACAGCTGCTCTGAGGGACAGCAGCTGCAGGATTGCTACCTCCCCAGTAACTTTCACATTCCAGCACTCACGGAAAACTATCCCATAGTAGCCCCAGAAAGGACTGGGTAACTAAAAACTGCCTACATTTCTGTAACAAATGGAAGTGAAGTGGTGATTGTTGACAGCAGCAATACAAATACTTTTGTGACTACAGCAACCACGTTCTTCACAAAGGCATGAAGAAGAATGGTCTTCACTCAAGATTTAGAGTCAACAGCAATATTGATCCAAGTAAATCAATATCACTGATCATTATCTAGTAAGTAAATCTATGCCATGGAATGATGGAGAGACTGCCTTCCTAAGACTGCCTTCTTTTTTTCTACTGTCACTCCATCCAGTGCTCCTGTCAGGTAAATATCTAAGCACAACGCTCCAAAGTCTTAATGAAATCAAATGAAACTGAATGTCTATGTTTTCATAAGAAAACCTTAAAAAAAAACCCTGCAGAAAACAACAAAAGAAACTGAGGACAATGTACAGGAACACAGTCAAAGTGACGACCCCCTAATGACCATGCTTTTAAAAAACAAAACAATTATCTAAGCCATGCTACCTTTCTATTTTTACAATTTTTCCACAACTATGTCCAGTGGAAGATGTAAATAGAAAATACAATCCTGTGCAGATTTATCACTATAAATGCATATTTTTGTTTGAATTAAGCTTCAAAACAAATGCAAAATAATTAGTAATTGGCTGAATAACACAAGCTGAAAGAAAGCAAGACAGCTGTAGGAATTATACATACATACATATATTTACCATTCCCAGTTTCTGATGACCACAGAGTCCCCCATTCAATCTGTCTGGATTTCCCAGAGCATAAAGGCTTTCACTGGAGACTCTTCTTTAGGAATATGTGTGTACTTATGCAGTACATGCATAGAAAACTGGTTTTATGTTGTAGACAGAAAAATCTGCCAGCTGCTTTTTTCCTTGAGTCTCATCCATTTTTGGATCATCAAGACCATGATGACTTTTATAAGCTGTAATAGGGCAAATATTCCTTTTCCTCTATCCCTCCATAACATCTGAATTTGTTCATACATTCCTTGTAAGACAGAGGAAACTATTTAAGAGCTGAGAGGCTCTTGACATGTTGTGAGGGAAATGTCTTGATGAGTTCACACTTTAGACCGTTGTTTTAACAGAGGAAAAAATGACCTGCTGTGTTCAGACATAGATTCAAGGTTAACTAAGTACTTGTAATTATTTTTCTTTCCAGTAGGAAGCCAAGCTCAGCAGTCTGCGTAGTTTTATACTGGGGTTTTATTTAGAAGTGCAATCTAGAACCATACTCTTGTCTTGGTTGGAGCTGAAAGACAAAACTGCTTGAAATATTTTCCACCAAGAAGAGTCTTAAAAGGATGACCAGATGAATGTGAGAGTCTATACCATTAATTTCATAGCAATGCATATATATAGACATATATTTTCAAACCCAAGGATTTAAGATACCCGCAGGCTGGGGTTTTTTAAATTGAAACCTGAAAGAGAACATTATCAATGGAAAGACCACAGCTTTGCCTTTTCCCTCATCATTGACTGAAACCTCAGATACAAACAAACCTCAAATACAAACAAAAAGCATTAATTTTTTTCATTTCCCCCACATTTCTCTATCTTTCAGGCTTAGAGCATTTGATGGCACCTGGCAAAGTTGTTCTATCCAGAGCAGGATCAAACCCTTCAGGAGCAGGGAAGAAGCATGACCAAAGCCTATTGAATTCCAGGAAGGCCACAGGGAATTTTACACTGGTTATTGCACCGTGCTAGCTGGCTTATTCTGCAGCAAGCTGGGAAATCAGCACCTGTGACCAGCTCTCCAGTATTCCCTGCATCCCCTGTTTTGTTGAAGACAATTCTGGCACTGCTAGAATCAGAACCATGACACACTGACAGATTTGCTGTTGGGGTCCTTGGCGCTGAGATAACAAGGCAGCACAAGGTGCAGAGGCTATGGCAGCTCCAGCAGCAGACCTGAGGCAGGTCCAGCCTGGCTGCTGCCTTGCCACGACTCTCACTGTGCAGATGTGATGGACTGACAGACACCTCGTTCCCCCTCTGGAAAAGCAAGAAACCACAGTGAGGAGAATCCAGGAGGCTGCTTCCTCCTACAAGGATCCGTAGGTGGAGCGTTGGGAAGGGGCAATGGAAACACTGGTACGGGGCTTGTGGGCTTCTGGAGAGAGGGTGAGGAAAAGGCAGCAGCAAAAAATTATAGACTTTATATGTACAGTGTAGAAAAATTATAAAGTGTACAAGTTCTTAAGATATGAGCCAGCGAGACAGAAGGCACTTCCCAGATTCCGCGTGTTTCTGCCTCCCATTTCACCTCACCATTCTGGGCAGACTTTTCCCACTCCTTTGTCTCACTGCCCCTGTCCGGATGCGTTCCCAACCTCTTTAATCCTTGATCTAGTGCTTCTAGCAAGAGAAACATGGAGTTACATCCAGGGGTGATCCCTGCTGCTCCTCCTGAGGATGTGGGATAGCTCAGGGCCAGGGAATGAAAGCTTAAGAGGTGACATGTGCCCAGCGAAACTACTGGTTTTGCCTTGGCCCCTTCCAAGAGCAAATGTTACCCTAAGAGTCTGCAGTTTTCTTGGGATCTCAAGCCCAGCAGGCAGGCCTTCTTCTCTGGAAACTATGACAGGGAATACAGAAGCAGCCCAGTTAATCCAGAACCTTCAGTGGCCATTTGAAAGCAAGCCAGGTATTAATACGAAGCTCCAAGGTAGCTGCTAGGATTTCCAGAATAAAGACAGAGTAAAGCACTGCTTGATCAAAGTGGAAAACTGAAGGAAACCCACTGAGCATGGACAGGGTGAACATGTCCTGGATGCTGCGATTGCAAAATACAAGAAAAATTTGTAAAACAATTAAGAGAGCAGCAAAGAGGAGAGTTTGTTGGACTTTGTGATTAGTATCTGAGTCAGTGTGTTTGTGGAGGACTTTCCATTCAGCTTGTACCAGGAGGCACCTCACAGTGAACTGGGAGTGCCAATCCAAGATATCTCCTCACCATGCTATGCTCAGAATTACCCACAGCAGCTTCACACTTCAAGTAGTTCTGAGATCTCTAAACACACGGAGCCAAATTACTCCTGGGAGATATCCTGGCGATCTGCAACACTGATGAAGTGGAAACTGAACTCTTCCAGAAAACATTTTTCCCAACAGACCAACGGATGAAAGAAATGAAAAACCACCTATAAGGGTCTCCTCCCGTGCTTTGGAAAATTCATCATCCTTCTTATGGAATTTGCCAGCCGGCATGCTGTGGGTAGCTAGCAAGCAACACAGCCTGCTAACACAGGTGCTGATCAAGCAGGACATAGCTCACTATGAAATGGGAAATGGACCCAGAGCCTCTCATTTCTCGGCATCTGACAGCCACTGCCATAGTATTTTGTGACAGATTTTAAAGGTGCAGTCTTCAAGAAGGTATCAACAAAACACAGAAGTCGTGGTGTTATTTGCACTTATGAATGTATTAACACTTATTTTTCTACCCCCATCAGCTCTTTGCTTATTTGAAACTCAGCTACGAGTAAGCAGTACTCTTTCTACTGAGAATATTTTCATAAAACCTTTCACCAGTAACACAGCAATGTTTATCCCTCCCTCATGCTGCTAAAAAATGCTTTTTTAAATGCAGTACTGTATTTGTTCAATCCTTGTTTTATACACCTTAATTAATGATCTCTGAAATACCCCAGAGAAACAATGTAAACATGTGTTTTATTATTCCCATTATCAGAAACAAGGCAGTGCAAAGGGCTGGTAATGAATTAATAATAATGCAGTGCCAACCAACCACTTTCTTGGTCTTTTGGAGAGTTGTGTTTAATTCCTTGAGATTGCTTAGGTCACACTACAACAGGGATCAGAAGCAACTTCCGTTTCACAAGCCAGAGAGCACAACAGCAAGACCATATATGCTGCAAGATACATTGATTTCATCAAAGTCGCTGTTACAGTATTACAATTTCATCATTATCGAGTGCATATGTTAATTTTAAAAAGTATTTTGTTGTTGTTGTTGTTGTTGTTTTGGTTCTTGGTGGGTTTTGGTTCGCTGTTTGATTTTTTTGCCATGCAGTTACTCCTCTCACTCAAGAGCAAAAAGACAAAACTGTGGATTCAGGAGGGAAAAACTGATAATTAAGACGTGGAAGAAGCCAAACTAGAAGATCAAAATGATATCCTGCCAAATTACATTTTCTCACGAACTGCAAGGAAAATATACCCCTAAAATCTCCTCGGTTTCTGTAGAAGACAGGCAGCACAGCCTGCAGATTTTTCTGCCCTAAGTCCTCCAAGAAACACAAACATTTACTCTTCAGATAAAGGAAAAAAAGCAGGAAGAGAAAACGAAAGATAATTCCCTGGAGTTAGTCAAAGCTGCATTAAGGAACTTTCCTCTTCACATCAGCAGCTCTGAATAATGAGGCAGCAGAGAGCTTTGCAGCACCGGGAGCCTTTGAAACACACTTCTTCAGAAAGAAGAGACAATAAAATGTCAATAGAAAATGCCTCTTGGCTGGCACACACTGGCACAGTGAAATCTTTTCCTCCTTTTGCACATACAGGGACCAATATTTTTCTTCCCCTCTTCTCCAGTATTTAGAAGACAAGCTCCTAAGCTTGATGAGAGATGACAAGGCACATTTACAGAAGTTCAAAAAAATCCAGCACTGAATAAAACATAAGTGCAGCATCAGAAAAGGATGGTCAGACTGTACCAATGTCATCTAATACATTCTGTGTGCACTGACATTCAAGCAGGGAATGGAAAGAAGAAATTCAATGATGATTTGGTTCTTAACATCTGAGAAAAGCTTGAATTAGGTTTAAAGTGCGTGAATAATCCTGCTGTAATCAGTGCCAGATTCAAGTTAGTGTACGTGTTTTCCTTAATCACAAACTTCCTTCTCACCCTTAAGAAGCTCTGCATTCAAAATTTCCATGTTCCAAGTTTTTAAATTACTTTTTAATTTATTTAACAATACCTTAATTATCTGATGAAGGGAAACATGCACAAAGTTTGCAATGCTGGTTCACCCACCCCTCAATCTCATCTTAGCATGATCTATAAGAAAAAGAATAAATAAAATAAAATAGAGAAATCCTTCTTATTTCTAGGGAATCCCACACAGTCCTCTTGGAGTCAACTCAGTTTAAATTTTGAAATAGTTTTAAACCTGAAAATGAGGTATGAGGCTGACTTCACAGGCCTCAGGAAGCCCAATCCCATGGAACAATCCAATGTCAATCCCTGCAGCCTGTCTAGTGGTAGTGCCTCTGGATGGACTAGATGTGCCCTGAGAACACACAGGACCACAAAAAATTTGTATATTAGCGTAGCTTCATGGAGCACAGAGAGGTACAGAAATAAATATGCCTCCTAATTATTCTCTTTTTTAAGCCTTTTCCATTCTTGTAGGGACAGGAAATTGCTACGTGCCAAAGTGAAAGTATTTAGGATTCATCTAAAAGGAAGGATTTATCCATATCATTTGAGAAAAAGTAACTTATTACTCAATTTTAGTTAATGATTTTTTTATTTTATTTTTCAAAGAAACGATGCTGTCTTTAACTTTTGTATGACTTCATGATCATGGAGACAAAGCCCCCAGTCTGAAGATACAAATAACAAGCAAATGTTACTAGTTCTGAAGCACTACCAAGCTGCTTTGGTGCTTTCAGCTCCATCACACTAAGACATGCAAAGCAGGCACATTCTATCTTAAACCTCTCTGTTTTGTGTATTTTAAACTTTGATATTCAGAACGAGCCACACCTCCCTCTCTTCATTAACTTGCGCCAAGCAGAAATAAAAAAGATCTGCATCTTAAGCCAGGTCTCTTAGCTCCCTGGATCTTTGCAATCCCAGGACCAGTCTGTCCTCAGCCCAAACCCTGTAGATGCTGTGAAAGTAAACATCAAGTGACGTGCTGTAGCAACTAAACTTTTACAAATCCCTGCTTCTCTGAACAGCGGCCAAAAGGCACAAGGTCCTCTCGCTGGTGTCACCAATCGAATTATTGTCCATGTTCTTCAGGCATGTATCACTCACCTCCAAGCCTTGTGACATTTGTTGGCTATCCCTCACCTTGGATTTCTTCCTGCTATTCTTAGGTCCAGATAAGAGTCCTATTAGGAAGGGCTTACGTGAGGTACACGCAGATTGCCAGGCTGGAAAGTGGCTGCCAAAATACACAGCTCCGTTGGGCAGGGACATAATAAGTAGCATGTAGCCCCACTAGGCTTGCCACAAGAAAGAAAAGTTTTGTTATTAACAGCCAAAACATACACTGACCTTGCCAAAGAGTAGTCTTTGAGGCAGGATACTTCATGCAATACAGAGATATTTAGTAAAATTAGCACACAGATGAGGGCTCCCACTCAACTACACCTCTTAGGAAAGTAATAGATGCTAGTACATGGTACCAGCAACGATATTTTTTCCTGCAGTTTAATAGCATAAAACAACTTCTCTGTTGTTGTGAGAGCAAAGAAAAACAAAGCAGGAGAGGTGTTTTACTCTGCTCAAAATTTTAGTTCTTGAAATCTCTGTAGCACAAAATGCTATTTTAGGAAAAACATATTTTTCCCCCCACCAGCAGTGCAAAACAGCCTGAAACTCAGCATATTTGGCTTCCTGAAAATTTTTCCTGGCTGACTACTCACAGCCTACAGAGATTCTCTGTTAAAATTCTTGCCAAGTCTCTTTCTTGACCCCTTTCCAACAGGATGAAAAGAGAAAAAAGGTGGCAGTCAGAGAAACAGTAGAACCCAAGGATGCCTGTTTCATCAGAAGGGTGTTTGAAACCACAGTGAACAGTGCACCAAGGTGGCCTTAATTTGCACTGGAAGCCAGTGTAGGTTTTGGGAGTTTGCCACCACATCCATCGTAGCTTTTGCCACCACATCCCTCCTCTTTGATCTTGTGCTGAACGCGCGCCAAGAAACCTGGATTTTAACAACTGAATGGCAGAGATGTCCTGCAAGAGGGACAGTCCTTAATAACCACAAGGGAAAGAAATCATGCCTGGGAATGCAGTGCGAGCCTTTTGACAGAAGGAAGTTTAAGCAGAGGTACAGGAGGGAGATGGTAGGTGATTTGTGCCGGGAGAAGAAAAATTTTGTTCAGATGATACTTACTCGGGAATTATTTCATCTAGGTGAAATCTCCCAGAAACACAGAGGATAAAATGGTTGCTGTCAAGACATACAAGTTGAAGGGCTGAAGAACAAATGCAATACGGTGATCCTGTGTACCCCAACTTCAAAGAATATAAAGAGATCAAGTCTAAGAAGACTGGATGATCTGTTTCTTACAAATTAAACTCAGGCATTTTTGTAGATTTTCAAGCCCTTCAGAAAACTTCAGGGTCGAAATTCAGGTTAGACAGTCACAGTGTTTAGCAGGCCAGAAAGAACATAATGGAAGTGTTTCACAGAACAAGCAGATCATCTCAGAAACACTGACAGAAGATGAAGACTATTACCTAGTGATTTAGAAGTCAAATGGTGAGCTCAAGGGAAAGCAGAAGAATGACACCTTCGCGCTGCCAGGCTTCCCAGCTGGCTGTGGGATGTCAGGCTTGCCAGGTGCTGAACACTGTATAAAAGCTATCAGCAGCACTAAACACTGTACAGAACAGCGATGCCCACAGGTGGTACTGAAATTCTTAGATCATCTTTACACTACAGGAAAATTTTCTTATAGCAGGCTGATTCTTCCAGATTTACACCACCTGTAGTTTAACTCCGAGACAGAGGCTGGGCCAATTAATTTTCTAAATATGTACATTCATAAGCCTTAACTTCACCACTTTTCAGGTCTGACAGCAAGCCTAAGACAATCAATGCAGTGTATTCACAGAGGAAAATCATCCCAATCCTCTGCTGCTCTCTTTCATGAAAGTCAAAATGCGCTGTGCCTAAACACAGAGGGTTTGGCAGTAGCTTTAAGGTTTTCCAGAAATTCTTACCTTTAGCAACTCAGGCCATATTTTTCTTGTCCCTTTACATGTGCAGGAAGAAATCTTGTGGGATCACGTTGTGAATGAAACAAATACACCAGACTGGTTTATGATGTGGCTTGAGAAAGAGTTGTGTCAGCACTACTGAGGGTGTTGTGAAGCAGCAGTGGGATGAGAGGCAGGGGCAGGAAAGAGCAAGAATTTGCTGGTCCTGTATCACTGCCAAAGCTTTCCCACAGCGAAACACCAGCCTCATGGCAGGAACATTTCATCTACCTTTTTTCAGCAAGTACTCCAGTTTTACTATTTAACAATCCTAACAGTTACAGCAACTTTCCCCAGGAGTTGCATG
Source organism: Gymnorhina tibicen (assembly GCA_013399875.1). NCBI lineage: Eukaryota > Metazoa > Chordata > Aves > Passeriformes > Artamidae > Gymnorhina > Gymnorhina tibicen. The sequence goes on from VXAZ01010505.1 coordinate 101,235, forward strand.
ATGCCTCAAATAATTTCAGACTATCTCTCCATCTCCTTGTGGATGTTTTGCCAATGCCCTGCTAATTCTCCTTCAAAGACTTTCTTTTCTTTCCCCTTACTTATAGAATCATAACTTTGTTTAGAATGGAAAAGACCTTTAAGTCCAACCCGCAGTATTGTCTTCCGAACCAGGAAACTTAGGGTAGGAACAGATCCTCTATGGCCACAAAGCAAGAAGGAATAAAAGAAATCCCTGATAGCCACCATCAGCCTTAATCCATCACTTCTATGGGAGAGTCACAGCCAGTAGTGGAGAAGTGAGGACCGAGGATCACTTAAAAGGGAAAATCCCAGCCCAACATTGAAGAGAAGGTCTAAAATCACTTACAGGGCAAGGATTTAGGAACATGACTCACCTGAAAAAAACCAGCTGTTACCGAAGTTTATCTGCAAGCAGTTGGTTTGGTCCAGAAAGTGAGCCAAACTCTCAGGTAACATGGGAACATTTATTGCACAGTGTGGGGATCAGCTAGCCCCTCCTTTCTGTTTGCCATGAGGGAGGTACTGTAAGGTTTGCAGTAGAAGCCACTAATTATAAGGAAATAAAACGGCTCTAAGGACACATGCAATCACAGCACACGGTGTAACACACAAAAAGAATTGCAACAGCTACAGACAAGTCGACACTATAGCCCAGGTGAGCTTTTTGTTTGACAGCTGTTTCTAAAAGACAAACCCTGCTCTCTCCACAATGGATTTAGCATTTTTCATTTTCAGTTGAATTGAAAGTTAAGTCACTTTATCACAGAACTACTCCAACATAGCTCAGGTTTCAGCCTGTGAGAGCAGAACTACTGTGCACACAATATAATCTATTAAGACAATTTGACACTGTTTACCTAATGCCTAGGAAAAACAGCCCCTTTATTCCAGAGTTCATTGTAACTTTGTTTTCACTGAAATAGCCTAATATGATGCTTTCATGTTCTTCCCCACATATCAGAGCAAACAGATCTCAGGCTGTAAGTCTTCCCTGTGCCCTATCTTAGAGCAAAATCATTCAGTTCAGCAAGAAAGCAGAAGAAACCCAGGATAAAAATAAAAATTACTTTCTCTCCCCACAGAGAATACACTTAACTCAGCTGTATCCAACATATTTTTTTGAAAAGCATTGTAAAGTCCAAGTGAAAATACGTACATTTTACAAATGCAACTTGCCCTCCCACTTACAAAGGACAATATTGACACAGTCAAGATACACAAGAAGAGCTTGCTGCTGTTACTGTAAGGACCTTAAAACACAGTCCTCAGCAAACAGACTGAGCAGCTTCTAACCTCCCACTCAAACCAGCCTCCCTTGACCACCAGGGCGTTGTTGTAGGGAGGAAGGTGGGAGAGAAGGGCATGAAACACCCTGAAAAGAAAGATCAGCGATCTCTGCCCTGTGTCTCCTGTCTGTTGGCATCAGCGCAGGGAACCCCCTCGATCCGAGACCCAGGAAAGGGCCCTTGTTTCCAACGAGGCTCCTGAGATCTGCTGGAATGCCGGACCACCCGAACGCAGCTGTGGATCGAGGGACCAGCCCCGAGCTGCCTGCACTTCATTATTCCCTATCCACCATAACTTCCATTTCCCTTGCAGGAGTCACTTTAGCCCACAGGCTAAAAATGAATCAAGTAACAGTTTGATTATCGTTTTAGCATGACACCTCACATGAGCTAAACTGGGGGTTTTTCCCCTGTTATTGTGACTCCTAGGGCAGGTGTTTTAGAGACTCTCAATGAAGAGAGAAATTTGTGTAAAAAGGGAGGCTTTTTCTCCCTACAAAATTACATAAAAGAGCATCCCAATTAAATCCTATTCCACGTGAATAAATACCCTTTTCACAGAAGTATTTGTTGCAGAATAACAGCTGATGGCTGTAGTAGAGCCAATGCATGAAGCACACCTGCTGATCTGGAGATCTTCATGGCAACATGAATTAAACATGAACTTTATAAAGGGCTGCATAATTGTCCTGCTTTTCTCTCTTATTAAAAAACCTACTTGTCATCTCAATAAGCTTCCATAAACGATGTATTTTACTTTCCCTTTTCTACCTAGAACACCACATGTGTCATGGTTTTCCTTTGACAGCATGTACCACCTTCCTCCATTTCTTACGCACGACATGAAAATGTTCCCCCTCGTCACAACCAGCAATCCATTACCACTATCAGCTGTGCCTCTTATCAAGCTGTATCTCCCAACAGAGACACTCTCATGCAAAATCCTGGCATGTGCTGTGACCTCCACTCTGCTGGAGCTCTCTGGATGCAGAGCAGGAGGTGCATCAATACCACCCACCAGGGCAAAATGCTTGGCCAGTGACCCCAGCTCACAGTGATCAATGGCGAGATCTCTGAATCACCATTCCCAGGACTCATTCCAAGAGGTGGGAGAAGACAAAATGTCAAATTGATCTTTAAAAAAACCCCCACACCATCCTTTTGAAAACCAAGATTTTTCATAACCCTCCACCATTCCAGCAAAGAAATTAGACTTTATTTTCTTTTATTCCTGTCCAACATAAAGATAAATGGTGAAGTTAGGAAAATTCCCTGAGGGAAGGAAACACCAAGTTTTAAATCAGCTCTAGTTATTCCTCCTCCTCATTTCTTCTCAATCAGTGCTTGCTATGTCTTCTACTATTAAACTGTTCCTCGTATATCTTTCCCAGTCAAATTTTTTTGTTTAGGCTGTTCTTTAAAAACTCTCTCTGATTTGCTGACTGTTCTCAGAGATAGCTGAGGCAGAGAACTACAGCCCTCCCTCACAGGGAAGCATCACAATGCCTTTGCCTAAACACATGAAACTTTATTGGGCTCATCTCCATTTCACATCTCACCAGCTTGGGGGCTTCTCCTTGCCCGTTCACCATGGAGCCACATCTGCCTTCTTCTCAGCCCTCCTCCTCCCTCCTTATTGCTATCATGCCACAAAGGTGGACTTCATTTTATTACCCTCTGTGAACCCTTAATTTCTTCGGACTGCCTGTGCAGAAAGTAAAAATTGTCTTAGGTTGCTCATAAAATCCACTGCTCATTCCATCAGTGGGGCATCACCAGTTACAGAGGCTGGAGAGTCCTAGGGCAGGACACGCTCCAGGCACTGCACTCTCCTGGCATAGCACAATCACAGAAGGAAAAGTAGTCAGAACTGCAAAGGGAGATTAAGGTAAAAGCCTTCACCTTGGAAGTAAAAAAAAAAAAAAACCCACAAAAAACACACCCCCCCAAAAAAAACCAACCAACCAAACCTTCACAAGCTTTTTAAAACTACTTCACGTTTCCTGCAACTTTAAGGTCAAATGAAACTCTCCATTTTTCAAGCTGCTTTAGATCAACTCTGCATGGAAGTGTCTATACTTAAAATATAATATTTTAAATTGCATATTTTTATACAGTATGTCAAAGTACTTGAAAGAGGTCTTCTTTTTCTAATTATAATTATTTTGGTTTTTCTTCATTTTGCCTTCTCCTTCCCTTTGCTTATGCACTGTGGCAAATCGCATATCATACTCCAGTATAATGAAACCTTTCTGATTAAGTAACAGCTGGTTTTGCCCAGTTTGAGGGGAATAAGTCATTACTTGCAAAAATGCCGAACACGGATGCACAGGATGTGAGAAAACCAGGGTTCCATCACTTAGTTCTTTTTTTTCTTGCTAAATTACCTAAGTCCTGATGTCCATTGCCAGGTATTTGGATAGAAACCGTAACTCCAGTAGAGGAAACTCTCTTTAATTTCTGCTACATCTGTGGAGAAAATATAAATTTGCAACTCTGTGCTCAAGACCTCTCAGGTGCCTGTGTCTCATGGCAGGATCTGAGGGAGCAAAGTGGTACCCCTGCTACAGGAGGATGGAGTGTGGCACTGGACGGGAAGCCTGCAAGGGGCCTGAATGAATTTGCTGATGTCATTGGAAGTAAACAATCTGGTATTTTGGGAACGCCATGGAGACTGAGAACAGACCCACGGACGATAAAAGGCAAATGTCGAGACCATCTTCAGGATGGGTGAGAAGAAAGAGACTTCCAGTGGTGGAAGATGAACCATTCTGTATTTCTCTAATTCCGTGTTTCGTATTACTCTGATTGTAACCGCAGTTCATAGCATTTTTCCTTCAAAAAAGACAAGAAGAAAACAAACACCTAAAAGGGGAAAGGGGAGCTGAAGTTTAGTTTCTTTGCTGGGCTGGCACTCAATTCTGCTTGCTGTAAATGGTATGCTGGCCTCTGGCAAATATCCCCAAATACAGGCCTTAGAAACAGCCTTCATTAGCACTAATGAAGATGATTAAAGAAAAAAAAATCAAAACTCAATACAAATCATCCTGCAGCTTAGGAAAAAACAACTTAGACATTATAGTCAGACACAAATATAGCTAATTTTTCCATGTAGCTAATTTCTCCAAGCTAAATAAAGAACTCTATCCAGAAAGAAATAAAAATACTTACAAAACCACTGAGTTTCATTGAGTTACGCAATTTCTTTATCGTGTTTTCCTTAGTGTACTAATCAAACACCTACATTCTTAGTATGGCAATTCCTGGTTTTGAACAATAGATTACCACAGAACCCAGTAATTATTTATTCTACATTTCTTGAGATGTCTCAGTCTCCTGCCTCAACCTGCTCCCCAGAAAACAATTCCTTTTCATCAAGGGAACACTTCCTGCTTAATGACAACCAAAACCAAATATTTTTATCTTTCCAGCACTGGGAAAAGCCTCCAAATAGCTACTGAATGACTAAAACCAGGGAGTGTCCGAGCAGGGAGACTGATTCAGAAAAAAAGGCTTTGTCTCTGCTCTCTGGAAGCCACAGCCTGTGAGCTGGCTGGTTCTATTCCTTTCACCCTGGGAGCAGATTTTTACATCTTTCTGAAGCGCTGTTTTATCAGAATGAAAACCCCAAATGTAATCTTACTACTCCAGTGACATTTCCATGAAGGTTTCTGTGGGAAGTCGGGATGAGCAGTGGCTCTTTCCCATGCACAGCCAAGTGCTCTTCCTTCTGGCTGCTGCTGTCACTCAAGGTCAGTAATGGGAACAGCCCAAAATACAAAAAAAAAAAAAAAAAAGAAAAAAAGACAGCAAAAAAACAATGGAAAGAGACCGTGACTCTCCTTGCTGGACACTCCTCTCTCTGCCCACTGAAAACATGAGGAGCAAAAACTATTTGGCCCTTAACTCTGAGGTCCTATATGCAAGAGTAGAGTGACTACATAATACTACTTTACTGTTACTGACACTAGCCCCAAAAGGGCCAAAAAGTGAAAGAGTACACTAAGTAAGAAATAAATCAGCACCTAGAGTAGAGAAATTATTAGAGATGAATGAGAGTTTCAAATACGTACCATATAAATAAAAGATTGTGTTTAATTGAAGGTATTCTGGTGTGTCAACAAAACAAAAGCAAAAAGGTATTGGTTTTTAGCAATTCAGCAAACTGGTTTTTGAGAGGGCATTTTGAAAAGTTTTTTAAGGAAAAATATTTTCCTGACCACCAAAAGATAAATAAAAATAAATTTCATCTTTGTTTTGTGAAATATTTATTATTTGTCTTGATCATTCTCTGTCTTTCCATCACACTTGTGCTGCTCTGGGCTTTTTTTTCTCTTTATCTGCAGATCTCTTTCCCTCTCCCCTGGGTACTTTTTCCCTCAGCTCTGAAATATTTTACTTTTAAAATAAATATAGAGGAACTGCTGCTTCCCTAGAGCATTCCCAGAGGCAGCTGTAAAGGACTTTCAAGGCAATGCTGCTTCCTGGGTCATCCGCCTGACCTGGCCTTTTTCACTTTTCTTCATGAAGTCAAGCCAGAAAACACCCAATATTTAAAAGCCCTGTAAAGTGGGAAACCTGTATAGCTAAAACTCCAAATTCTTGGATTCTCTGTAAAAGACTGCAGAGGAGTGGTACCTTAATATAGCTGCCTGAATAGCTATGGTAGATTTGAATTCATTTACTTTAAAATGTACAAAATGCGTCTTTGCTGCTAAGAAAGTTACTTCATATCACCCTGCAGCTTTTGATTTTCACTCTCCGACTTTCCCACATAAAAGCAGAGGTAAGGAATAACGGAAGGTATGTCCACCTACTTTCAGAACTGTTAAAGGTGCAAGACAGCTGGCAGTATTTATTACAATATGCACTGCAATAATTAATTTAACTTCATGATAGGGCTTTTGGTTCAAGAATGGCCTCTGGTAGACTAGACCCAACAACAATACACCCAACAACAACCGGACTCTATTTCTAGTCATTGCACTCTTCCTGGACAACCTTTCACAAAGTGAAATCCAAAAAAAGCTTTATGATTTTCACTCACTTCTCCCACATTTTATTCTTTTCTAATCCAAGCCATATGTAGCAGCTTCCAGCTCAGTGCATCACTGCAAGGTAGAGAAATAGTGTTGTATTCAATTTCAATTTCTTACTCTAATAAAAGAATAAGGAATCTGATCAAAGGAGACATTTAGAAATCACATGGGGAAAAAGAGGAGCAGAAAAGATCTGCTCTGGTGGACTTCATTCTTCTGCAGTGTTCATTCAATGCCTAGTAATTCAGGCTGGAATGTGGATGCACCTGGGTTTGGGTGCATTCCCTCCGACATAATAGGAACACTGTAAAGCAAGAAACTTCTAGCAAACCATATGCAAAACAATTTTAATTGCTGCCCAGCTATGAGGAAAAACCTTGTTCTTAGTTGCTCAAACAGAGAAACTGAAAACAGCTGTTGGAGTTGCTGAAGATGCTGAGCAATTGTTGAGTAAAGTTGTTATGGCAATTAATAAAAATCAGACTGCATCCTGCAGGCTGGAGCTGTGGCAGTGGAGGTTTAGGGTGGATACCAGGAAAAGGTTCTTCCCCCAGAGAGTGGCGGGGCACTGACCAGGCTCCCCAGGGAATGATCACGGCTCCAAGGCTGCCAGACCTCCAAGAACGTTTGGACAACGCTCTCAGGGATGCACAGGGTGGGATTGTTGGGGTGCCTGTGCAGAGCCAGGAGCTGGACTGGATGGTCCTTGTGGGTCCCTTCCAACTCTGGATATTCTACAATTCTATGGTTCTAAGGAGGGATTCCAGAGAAAACTGAAGGAGGAACAAATCTGGAGCAAGAAGCAGAGGACAAGGCATTGCTAACCGAGCAGACAGTTTAACACACCAGCTGTGTCCTCCAGGGAACTGTGAACTGAGTGTGCAGAAGGCCACATAGCAAGAGGAGAGGAAAAGAGAGGGTGACTATGAGTGCAGCCAGAGCTTGCTGAGGACTCAAAGCAGCTCGTGGGTTAAGGGAGGGCAGGTAAAGGCACTGACCTCCGAGGAGTCTTCAGAAAAAAAAAGCATTTTTCTGTGCACTTGAAATACTGATTTTTTAATTGTACCAGAATGACCAATTAAAGAGCCTGTCCTGCAAACTTAATAAGCTCAAAGGACATCATTAAGCACCCAGCTTCTTAGTGTGCTAGATATCTTTGGAGGCAGGAAAATGGAACAGGGTGGTAAGATGACTCATGACTTTCCCTATTAGGTATGACAATTCTGTAGCTGTAGAGGCTGAGACTTGTGTAACCTCCTTCTTCCAGCTCCAAAACTGAATCAGCCAAAACTGCCAGTGCAGCTGCACACAGTGTGAACTGGTTTGTCCATTCTTTCTTCAAAACCACAGTTAATTTAGAAAGGTAACAACAGAAATCGCTGTTAAAAGTGCAACCTACACCGCATCATTATCATCTGAAACAGGACTTCCTCACCTGTCCTGGTTAACTAGGCACACTTAAAGCCATCCAAAAAACACCCTTTATCTGCAGCTTCTTGGCTGTTGCTACTCCCAGAGAGCTTGTACACAGATTTCATCCAACTTGAGAGTGGTAAAAGAAAAATCTGTAAGTCTTAAAAGTAATATTAAAGCACAGTGACAGCAGAGTGATGTTTCCTTCAAATCACTCATACAGCATCAAATCTGTTCTTAGGCTGCCTCTCTCTTCAGTGAGGGATGATGGGATGAATATGGCTGAGCATTGGGAAGGGAAGCTTGCTGTGCAGTGCAGAATTATGCACTGATACTGCATTAAGACCAGGGAACGGGCAGGAAGTACGGAAGGGTGAGGAACACGGGACACGTGCTGGGGAGACACATAACAGACAGAAAATAAGAGTGGTTAACAGCATTCACCTGGAAACTCAAGAAGGTTGAAAAGCTGGACTTTTACTGTCAGTGAAGCTGCTCTGGAGGCACCAAACTCCACCCAGAGCTCAGCTACAGGCAGGCCTAGGAACACTTCTGAGTCAGTCAGTCCAACTAATCCAAGCCTAGACTTACAGTTCTTCTAATTCACAAGTCAGAAAGGCATCTAGTTAGAAACAGAATTTGCTGGATAACCACTGGCAGAACATGTGCAAGCCTCAGACTGTCTTCACATGTACTGAGGAACCAGGCTTTTTCTCTGTCACCAAGTATATACTAAAAATACTGGTTTTAATCTTTTGGCAGTGTTAAGGGAACATTTTTTCTTTAAGGCCAGGTTTGTTTATTGTTTTATATGGGAACACTTAAGTAGGGAGCTCTTTGAAAAACCTGATACAACATAAATGCTTAATCCTTAAGTAAATCCTTTGGACCTTGCTCCTCTGCTCTCAAGCTCAGCATTTACCAAAGGCAGCAACAGAAATTACAAAGTTCTGTGCTCATTCCTAAGAAAACAAAGGAACTCCTCCACAGGCCAGGTGTTTAGCAAGCACATTGACAGACAGCAATACACACGCACATCAGCAGAGGTGACACCCACACACAGACACCTGTGGGATGCAGGGGATGACAGCTGGAGTCGGAACTCACTGCAAAGATTCCGGTGGCAGCAGCATGTTCAAGCTAGTGAGGTATTGCCTTTACAACTACTTTCAGAGACAGAAAAAGTCAGCTTTTAAAGAAATACTTCGAATGTTGGAAAGCTTAAAAATTGACTTATTTCACAATGGTGCAATATTTATCATTTCAATTTCACTTGAGCATATATTCTCGATCTTTCATTGAACTTTTCTATTCCAAACATCACTGCAAAGTAAAATATTCATTACTTCATTAAAATAATCTTCTTGCTGTGTCTAGAAAGGGATAGAAATAAGATAAAATCCTATGACGGGCCTGTCACTTTTAATTATTTCATAGTAGGGTGCTTTTTGTATTTCTAATTGATTGAATTAGAACAACAGTAAAGGTAACTTTAAGAAGTTTTCCATTCTCAAAATTATTGATTTCTCTGACATGAAAGTCAGAGCCATTAAACACGGTAATCTGGTTGTACTCTCCAATCAGAGGATCTTTCCAAACTTGTTTGTGCAAAAGAACATCTGTCCAGGAAGGGCAGCTTTCCAAATTTGCTCATCTATCTGGCTGCCCTAACAGCTACGCTGCCATCCGTCACCTGCCACCAAAGCTGCAAGTGACCGGGAAGTTCATGAGGGAAAATCGTTCTTATCTCACAGCCTCTCATGGACAATTCTCAACTGTAACTGCAAATATTAGCGGTGCTTTCTTTCCCAGTCCCCTCTTGAGATTAACAGATGGTAAAATACACAAAACCCCAAAAATCCTGGCTCCGATGCAGACACTGGTGAAGGACTGCTCCTTCCAACAGAACCAAGGATTCAGGCCACGTCTCCAAGCCACCTGACCATCCTATCAGCATCAGAAACGCCTCCTCATTTTTTCACAACAGCCTGGAAAAAAAAGGTGTGGATTTGCCTGTTTTCAATTGCAACAGTCATCTAATTGGGGGAGGAATTGAAATCTTTGTTGCCCAAGACAGCTTATGTGGTATGGAAGGTGTTTCCTCCTTCTCTTCATCTCCCCCCTCCGTCCAGGGGACAGTGGCCTTCCCTCCATGCACATCTTTGACTCTTCCTGTCAGAGGATGCACTCGTTTTGCCGAGCACCAGCTGCGCTCTTCAGAAATCTGATGTCACCAAAAATGACTGAATTGCTGCCATTCTCTGCAGTGAATATCTGCGGTCCCTCCTTGAGCAGGGTAAAGGCAAGTCCCGTGTCACTGCATGGGAGTGACCATTGTGTCGACCATTGGGTCACTGGCCAGTTTTAAAATCTTTCACAAAAGATCTGTCCCCTTGCTGCTGGCATTCCTGCCTCCTCTGACAAGACACCTGCAACCCTCCTCCTTCTCTCCCAGCTATTAGGCTTTTTTTACCTGCTTCAGCTCAAAACGTGGTGGGGTGTGAAGCCGAAGTAGCAGGAAACACCCAGGAGTCCTGGGTGACTGCAGAGCTAAGAAGGAAAGCACAAAGCTCTCTGGCAGTGAACAATGAATATGCTAAAGTATTTCTAGATTATAGGAAGAAAGGAACAAAGAGAGATGAGAGCTGACCTTGCTTCTTCAACTGAATCAGCAGATTGCAGCTAGAGAGGAGGGGCATGTTTGTTTTCAAAACAATAAAATTCCAACCAGCACACATCATTCTGCAACTACCATCCTTAATAGCACTCTTCACACAATGCTCTTCTGTCACACACAAAAACCAGATCCTTTGTTTTTACTAATAAAAAACCAAAACACCAGTGTAAGAAAACAACAAACCAACACAAAAAAACAGTCCCTTCTTCCCACAACACAACAAAGATGCCCGAAGGCCATCCCAACGTTGTCAGTGCTCTAAAGACATGATACACTCACCAAAGCAAAACAGAGAGAGATGTGTTTACCAAACCCTTTCATTTGTAGCATCCAAACCAACAGCCAAGCGGAGAACATCCTGAAATGACCCTGAGGCAGCAGAGGACTGCAGGGATAACCTGGTCTAGCTGAGATCAAGCTGCTTCCAGCACCAGGAGTGCTAAAATCTGCTCCAGACAGCACTGCTCCTCAATTAATTAACACCGCTCGTTTAACCCACGTGCCAGCTGACACTTTGGATGTCCCTTTGAAGCTCTCAGCTCCCACCGTGCCACGGCGCTGCCAGACCAAGGCACAGCACAGACGTGCCCTTATGTAACACAACCCCCTGGCCCTCTTTTTTTTAACATCTCCATCTAACAGCAATCTCCTTGCACAAGGGAAAGGCAGCACCTCAGCCAGAGAAAGGTACAGGGTTGGAGCGAACTGATCCTGCTGCTTGCCCAAAGTCAAGCAGAGCGGTGGATCTGAATGCCAGCACAGTCATTTTGGATGTGTGTGAAGAAGAACCCCAGGTGGCAAACAAACAGATGTGATTTGAAAGAGAGAATACAAATGTGAATATGTGCAACGTTTAGGGCTGCAAAAGACTTAAGAGCTGTGGGCAGTACCTTCCTATTTTGACCATTTTACATTCAGGGAAATGGGTCTTTGCAACAAGGGAGACAATTCCTCTTCCTCACCAGGAAAACTCCTAATTTTTATTTAGTCAAACCATATTCTGACTAGATGAAGCTGTTATAGGATGAAGGTTTCAAATCAGAATTTATGCCTCTGCCTTTTTCTGTGCCTAGCTGTTGACTGTCAGCTTGCCCTATTCACCAGCAACACCAAAGAGCAGAGTTCTGTAAGGACAGATAAAAAAACCAATTAACACACACCAAAAAACCACCCCAAAACTTGTCAGATTCTGCCAGGAACTTGCCAAGCCAGTAACGGGGGGGTGGTGGGTGCTTCCTCCTCTTTGCATTGTCAGAACAGATTTTGTCAGCAATTCAGAGAAAGTTTAAATAACAGAACTTCTTTTTGCTTTGTCACAACTTTATTTGAATCAATGTTCTGATGAGGAAGAGTGTGTGGCTACAGGAGTAAATCCTGCTTCTAGAAGTCTTTCCACATGGGTACCGTGGCAATGGGATAGCAACATAAGATTCTCCCAAGGAGAACAAACGCAGCTTGGTTAGGAGAAATTCAAGCAGGAGAAAAGATCAAATACGTAGCATTAATATTATAAGAAATTGCCAAACAACTGAGTTTTACTCAGTGCTGGTACTTAAAGGCTTTTGGAAAACCTGTCATTTCTTTTTTAAAGTTTATGATATTTTTAGATCAATCTATTAGAATTTTGGTGATTCTCTCATAACAAAATGAAAGGCAGAAGGTTTGTTTTATTTCTGAAATATGTATTTAGGGGGAGTTTTCCCATCCTAAAGGCTGCATTCCAGTTGGCAGCAGTGTGAGCAGTGTTAGTGCGTTAAGCCTAAGATAATGTCTATTTACTGTCTTATCAAGGTGACAAGCAGTAAAGTTTGCCATTATAGGTCAGCTCTCATCCTAAGGGCTCTCCCCAACCTGATCCACCTGGAAACAGGTATCTCAGCTATTGTGTATAACCTAGATGGATACGATCTGATCTTGGCTACAGAGATTGAAGTGCTTTGTACCCACTGCAAACTGATACTTCACCAAAACTGACCCAGGACCTTCTTCCTAGATTGGTTCCTTTAACAGGAACCAGTTCCTGACAACAGAGCAGGAGGAATCCCAAGCTAAAGTGAAAGGGAGATGAAGTTTTGCAAGAAAAAAGGGTGTAGGAGCAGGAAGGCATCTGTGATGCACTCTGTAATGAAACATCACTGAGGTGCAGGAAGTGAGACATATGCTCCGATTCCCAGCTGGCTGACAAACGTGTTCCCAGCCCTGAGACTTAGGACTGTTTCTAAAGCAGCTGGCTGGTGGTATAGGAAGTTCTCCTAAGGTGAGAAGAGTTTTTCCAGGACTGACCAAAGAACAGAACTGCTGCTCCTTATTACCTGCTGGGATGAGTCAGGTCTACAGGCTTGATTCAGTGCAAAACCTGGGCAAACGCGTTCACTCCAGCAGCCACAGCATTGTCCTGGTGTGGAAGCAAGACAGCCCAACATGTGATGCTCCCACAAGACTTGGTATCTGCTCCTCGAGCAGAAATTGAGAAGCAAACCAGGGAAGATCAGAGAGTCACAATCTCACTTGCAAAGCCAAGACAGACAAGCACCTAAATTGTCACTGCAATCTCTGTAAAATGAACAGATATTCTCAAAACTGTCTTAATTATACGTCATAGGTTTAGTACTCCAGGGTGATGAGGGGATTTTCAAAAGGATAGAGAACAGTAACTCTTTTATTTCAAAATTTAAAAAGTGAAACAGCTTTGTTTTAAGTATTATCACTCTGGTTTATCACTTGGGGGAAGGTGGGCTGACAACCCGGACAGTTTAACCAGTACAGTTTTCCTCCTCAAATTCACAAGCCAGTGATTTTTCCTCTCTGATTTTTCAGAGATAGCACTGAATTCTATTGGCAAATAATCCTTATCCAACAACTGCACCTTCACCTGTGTAATCTGCCCAGAGATGGTTTGTTTTCTTTCATGTTTCAAAATACTGTAGAAAACCAACTAATCCTTGCTTAGGAAAGGAAAAGAGAAAGAGAACTTGTAGAAGGAGCTTCTTTTTGTTCTGCCCAGCTCCCACCTGCACACACAAGAGAAAATTCAGGAGCAGAACTGGGGAAGCTGGGCCAGAATGAGGGACAGAAACATTTCCAGCCACCCGGATCTGAGTTGCAACGTGCTCCCTTCCTCGTCTTCGCCAGATGGGTGTGAAAAATCAAAACATGGAGTAACCGCTCAGGCTCTAGCTTCTCCCTCCCAATCCACCAAGGAATGCAGCCTCTTCATTTATCTCCAGGCTCTTCTTACCTGCCAGCGCATGTGTTGTGGTGTAGCAAGGTGGAGGACACTTAATAGATGCGCTATTATCTGCAATCTTTGCAAAATGCTATCAAGAGCAGGACTCTCCCTTTCTGTATCTCCTGTGTTAATTAAACATTCCTTTAACCAATGGAAAATTTAGAAACTATACTATTGCTTCTGCTATTTTAGCTTCTTGGAATAACAAGCTTATATGACATATGTGCCTCCAACTCTCGTTTAAGACCACAGAGACTCCAAAGATGCAAATATTTTAACAATAATTTTAAAAACCCTCTTGACTCCAAGAATATTATTCTTAAATATTATTAATACAGCCTCAGTGGCATTTCCTGCTGGACACAAATAATCAGAGAAAAGAAGGACAAGACTCCCCTCCACTGGAACAAGATGAAGTGTTACAGGTACCTATCTACAGACACTCATTTTTCCTTTTACACTGCAGCCTGTGACTGCGCACGCCACAGAAGAAACTCATTTTTCATGTATCTTTCACTGACAGGGCTGCTGAAAGACGAACTATCTGCTCCCAATTTTTATATTACTCAAATTCTCTTAGCGTCCTATAAGGAAAGTCTGGGAGAACTGGGATTGTTCAGCCTGGAGAAGGGAAGGTTCTGGGGTGAGCTCATTGGAGCCTTCTGGTACCTGAAGGAGCCCACAGGAAAGATGGAGAGAGACTATTGACAAGGCCTGGAGTGACAGGACAAGGGGTAATGGCTTCACACTGACAGAGAGCAGGTTTAGATTGGATATTAGGAAAATATTGTTCCCTGTGAAGGCGGTGAAGCCCTTGAACAGGTTGTCAAGAGAAGCTGAGGTTGCCCTATCCCTGGAAATGTTCAAGGCCAAGTTCATGGGGCTTGGAGTACCTGGTCCAGTGGTAAGTGTCCCTGCCCACGGCAGGGGATTGGAACAAGATGATCTTTAAGGTCCCTTCCAGCTGAAACCATTCTGTGATTCTATGATTCCATATCCAACATCTGGGAAGCATCTGCTGAGCAAAGCAGACAGCTGGCTAGAGACCCTCAGAATAATACAGTTCTCCCAACAGTGTTTTCCTCACTTGGCATACAGGACTCCACAACCTAGATTTGGTAACAAGAGCAGCATTTCCTCAGGTGGCTGCAGGAAAAAGGGGCTGCTGGAAGCAGGTTCCCTGGTTGCATTGCTTCTCCATGCCATCACACCTTTGGCACAAACCTGGTTGAACCCTTCACATTATATGAGCAAGGGAATGATTGTGACACTGCCCTCAAAAGTCCCAGGGAGGCACAGGGAGTACTCCAGAGCTCATCCGCAGTTCATGTGACTTGATTGGTCTGCACCTATCTTGCAGTATTTGTTACATCCTCTAGTGTTTCACAAGTGCCCCAAATTATGTTAGGAACTTTGCCTCATCATGGGTGTGTGCTGCTGCACCCACAGAATGTGGATAGACAGAAAGGCTTTTTTTTTTTTCCAAGCAATCCCAAGGTGGACTGAATCCATGCATCAGCATCTTTGCAATGTAGTTTATAGTGCACTGCCCTGTGAAGACATCCTTGTCTGGCTGGTGTGCAAGGATGAGCAGTTTCTTTGTGACAGCTACATCTAGATCACTTTCTCTCTTCATGGAAAAACAGGATAACAAACTCCTGCATCATACAAGGATTGTGGTTCCTATTCAAGAGCTGCCTTGGGGCTCTTACCTCAAGGAACAGCTGTTACCTTCCCCTGCTCCAGCAAGCTCTATTCTAGTGCAGAATTCACTTGGAAAGGGGAAGGCACTGTGCCATGGAAAATGTAAGCAACCAATACAACATGAAAGCTGCAGATTACCATTTCGAGGCTGATATCATGGCAGTGATGATAGCAGCTGATAAAGCGACAAGAGTGGTTAGGACCATGCGCAGCAACCAGTGATTCCTACGGAAGGGCAGAGGATGACAAGATGAAGGGTTCATTATGAAGTGTTTGTTCTTGCTGTCTCCTGACATCAGGAGGAAGAAAGGGTGGAAGAATATATTACAGGTATCTGGTACAAGATGCACAGCCCTTCCCACTTTACAGCCCCTACAAACTTAATGTTTAATTACAGTCTTACAAACTTAATTTTTAATTACAGTCTTACTACTAGATTGATCAGGTTGGAAAGGAAGAAGAACAAGAGTCGGCAGGCAGAGGTTTTTATACTAACACATATCTACCGATATTTTAAGAGAAAAAGGACAAAGACAACAACAGGAAAAATGTCAACTAAGTGCACACAATGTTCGTTAAACATAAATGGGCTTTTTCCCAGGGAGGACCTTTAACTTGTAGCTCTTTCTTGGAAGAAAGAGAAACAACTTACAGTTCCAACTTTGGTGCTACTAATTTTTTCCCTGATTTAAGAAGTTCCCCTTGGTATTCCTACAGGTTGGTATTCTGTAGGCATTTCGGCTTCAGTGCCTAACACATGGAGATAACTGTGAATCATGTAATTTCCTTTGTGTGATTTAAGACTGCAGTTTCTTTACAGGCACATTTATAGGAGCAAAACTATCCCTTCCAGGGGTGAAAAGGTGCAATTCTCAGTCTAAGAATCCATACAAATCTAAAAAACAAGGAGGCGACATCACGGCTGGCAGAAAACAATGTGGTTTTTATCAGAGAAACAGTGTTTTTCATTCTGTTAATCTATTTCAGAAAGTTTACCTGCTTGGTTCAGAAAGCTACAGAAAACCCTGTTTTCCAATTCACATCGCTAAACTGCAGCCGTGGGCCCAGAACTCCTCATTTAAGTCTGCACCAACAAAATGCAACAAAACAGTTCTTCACCAAAAAAGCCCAACTGCTTAAAGCAGTACCTGGAAGGAAGGAAGTTTTGACAGTGAAAGTATGCATATCTGGAAGAAAATGTATTCCAATTAGCTCTACTCAACACAGTACGGCAGGAACAATAATTAATGTATGGCAGTTTTGTAATTAATTACATGTACCTATCTGACACACCCAGTGTGACACAGGATCACGTGAGCTTTTATAATAAGCTAAATGGGGGAAAAAAAAAAAAGAAGCATACCTCTAAATATCATGCATGTATTTGTAATCTTCTTTTGTTAGCAGGAAACACGCATAGAAATGAAAAATCTGTTTTAATATTTGCTATTCAAAAATTCAAGAAGAGGCACAAGCTAGCAATCTACAATATATCATCTTCTGCTTATTTTAGGATCCTGGAGTGGAGGGGGAAGCAAAGGAAAAACTTTCCGTAGATCTCATTTATGGAAAATGTGGCATTACGTAAAAAGCCGATCGCAGCAGGATTCCTGCCGTTTCTCAGATACCTTGAAATGCTTCTAGGAAGCCACATTAAGAGTTATTTTTAAGAAAGATTTATGACTTGTTAAGAACTTCTAATTAAGCTTCCCACTCTTCCATGGTATTTCTATGAAACATCTTTAAGCAGCATTGAGCAAATGCCTCCAGCTGTCCCTGTCTGGCTGCTTTTTAGTTTTCATCTTTCCAGCTACTATGGAAAAGGAACTTGGTTTATCTCTCAAGTTTAAAAAGCCCTCACTACTTTTCCCTTCCCGCTGGTGGGCAGACAGGACAGGTGACAGAAACAGCTAAATTCTTACCATCTCCAGCAAGTGGATTTGTTAGGTGCACATACTGCACGTGAGCAACAATAAAACTCCAGGTAGTAGCGTCTGACCTGCAAAATCAGTATCTTTGAAGGAAGGAGAGCCAGGAAATGAGCAAGTGCTCAGTCTTCTCTGCTTGAAATCACTCTCTGCATAGTTTACAATAAAGATGCTGAGAACATCACTGGCACTCTCAAATTAGCAGACAACAAACACTATTCTTTCCTGACATCTGTTTTGTGGTTTCCTGCCACTGGTCCGAGTCCCTGACTGTGGCCACAGACACAAACACTCCTATGGGGGTCTTATGAATCACTGCCAAAATCTGCAGGTAGAAGGGACAGGGAGAGATATATTGAAATATAGGTAATACATTGTAATTTCCACAAATATACTGTAATTTCCACAAATCAGAAAAGGTTCAGAAACACTGCTTATGCCAATTCCATAATTTACTGCTTGGGAAAGGAAGGTGTTCACACTATGCACCACACCAGGTGCTCAGACTGGAAGGCAGGGAGAGTAACATCAGGTCCCAAGCTGAAGATTTTACAGATGCTGGTACCTTCTGCTGTTTTTCATGTTATCCTAGCTTGGGGCAATATGAAACACAAAACAGTCAGTAAATTGAGTAGATGACAAGTCTTGGTACTTATTTCAATTTTCCATGTCTTTGCCCTTAGGTTTGATGCTGCAATTCAAGATTGCTGTCATGTTACCACTCCTACATGCTCTTATCTAAACCTAGCCTCACCCCTTGAAGCTTTCACACCAGCATTTATTAATAAATAAAAATGAAAATACTCTCGTTTTTCTATATTGGTAGATACACAGCTTAAAGAAAAACAGAAAAACAGAGTTCAAGATGAAAGAAAAACCCCGAGAAAGCCAAACAAACAGCTACCATTAAATAAAAACACAGTTATCTTTTTAGGCTCTCTGAGACAGAGGTCACAACAACCTTGATGAATTAGCACCACTGAGACACAAGATGAAGTTCCTGTGGTGTTCCTGTTGTCACATGGGGTCTGCTTCTCTTTGAGCCTGTCATGCTGGGATGCTGCATACACATTAAGAACTATTGCTTTTCACCAGAAAGGTAAAAATACCATGTCTGCTAGAAGCCAAGGCAGTTCTTACTGCATAATGCTTGGGAAAGAAGGAAAGAAAAAGGGAGAAAAAGGGAGAGAAAGGGAGAGAAAGGGAGAGAAAGGGAGAGAAAGGGAGANCTTCTCTTCTTTCCTTCTCCTTTCTGTGGTGAAAATTCTTCAAAAGATGGCAAAAGAATGCATTCTTCTTCATCTTTTCTTATGCTTACCAGTACAAACAAGATAACCCCCTAATATATACATAAAATGTTTCAGGAAACACATGACATATAAAAAATATGGAACAAACCCAAATGAAAAAATGTGTATACACCTTTCCTAGTTGATTCACCTTTGACTTTGCAGCAAGTATATTTCCATCCCTGAGACCTGCTAGAGGGCAAAACATGTGGGAGGATAATGGGACAATTAAAGTTTTATCAGGATTTTTAAAAGAGAGACAAAGCAGTATGCGTGAAAGAAGACAAAAGTAGCAAGTCAGCCTGAACACAGAGTCACGACTGCACTGTGTTTAAGCAGTACATTTATCCCTAATTCCAAAGATCATTAATTTGAACAACTGTTCAACTGAGCCAAAAACATTCAGAGTTATAAAAAAAAAAGGTTAGTTCCCTGGCAGGGATGTAAAAAAACCCCACCTTCCATCCTCTTACAGATGTTAGACAAATCAGGAAAGAGGTGTTTATCTTATATACAGGACACATACACTTTGTATGGTCATAAACTCACAGAATGGTTTGGATTGGAAGGGACCTTAAAGCTCATCTCATTCCAACCCCCTGCCACAGGCAGGGACACCTTCCACCAGAACAGCTTGCTCAGAGCCCCATCCAACCTGCCCTGGAACATTTCCAGGGATGGAGCAGCCACAGCTTCTCTGGGCAACCTGTGCCAGGGCCTCACCACCCTCACAGGGAACAATTTCTTCCCAATATCCCACATAAACCTGCTCTCTGTCAGTGTGAAGCCATTGCCCCTTGTCCTGTCACTCCAGGCCCTTGTCAAGAGTCTCTCTCCATCTTTCCTGTGGGCTCCCTTCAGGCACTGCAAGGCCACAATGAGGTCACCCCAAAGCCTTCCCTTCTCCAGGAGGAACAATCCCAATTCCCTCAGCCTTTCCTCACAGCAGAGCTGCTCCATCCCTCTGGTCACCTTTGTCCCTCCTCTGGATTCACATCAACAGGTCCATGTCCTTCCTGTGTTGGGGACCCCAGATTCTCTATTCAAGTTTGCAGCACTACAGTGCTCCTGTAGGTGGGTAGTCAGTAATGCCTAGGAACTTTCTTAATTACTATTTTTATCAGTTTTGGTATTCAAAGATGCTGCTGTATATTCACAGCAAGATGTAGAAACACCCAGCAGCTCTTGGCTGCAATGCTGCTCCAGGAAGACTAACACACTGTACCAGGAGTAAAACAACCCCCAGAACCCTTTGAAATAATTTTTAAAAGGACAACAGTAACCAAAAAAACCTTCTTAAATTACGCCAAAACCTGTAATTTCAGCTTTTGACACTATGCCCTTCCCACAAAAAAACCACAAATATCTTAATATGCAGGTCAAGGATCCTCAGGAATGACCCTCACAGCTCCCCGCTCCAGAGAACCTTGAGGGCTGAGGTCACAGCCTCCCACGAGCTGTGGCTCCCAGGGTTTTATCCCTTTCCCTCTCCATGACAAACAGCCCATTGTCCTGGGCCAGGCGCTGCCCACAGAGCAGCAGTGTTTGGGCGCTGCGGATCCTTCGCAGGCAGGCAGAAATGTGCCAGAGCACGACATTTGCGAAAGTTGTTTTGTTGGAATCTTTCCAACCAGATCTGATTATCAGATCTCCTTTTGCCATATATGTAAATGGATTGGCTGAGGCTGTAAAACACAGTGCCTGGGTGCCTGGCCAAGTGTCAAAACAGTTTCAAAGGCATAATTTTGAATAACAGTGACAAGGTGGTTGTTTTGATTCTCCCTGGCACTTACGGGGAGCAGGTCTTGGTCAGATGAAATGCATGACAAAAAAATTATCCAATGTTCATAAATTCAGGAACAGTTCAGAGTTAAAAATCAGAAAGACAGCATGACAAACCAAGTTAATATATTCTCAAGCCAGCCTGAAAATTGACTTTCCCAAGGAATTTTTCCTTCTGCACAGTTCCACTCAGAATTAGCAAAAGACAAATTCCTAACTTTTCCATCTCTATTCAGAGCCTGACTTGCGAAATGAATTTTTAACAGTAGCTTTAAAAAACTTCTGAGTTGTCTGAAAGGAAGCCTGTTAGAGAGATGACTATGTTCCATAATGTTATTAGGTTTAGCTGCTCTCATGAATCAAAGAAATGTTACAGGAGTGCTCAGCTCCAAAGCCAGTTAGGAATCACGGAGAGGGTACTGCCCTTTCCAGTTTTCAAATGCACATTTATCAGGTCTTGTGGGCCTATTACAGTCTAGTGAAGCTTTAATTCTAAAAGATACAGACATACAGCTTAGTGGAAGTGGCATCTTCAGTCTCTGTTTTCTTATCTTCTTAAAAACAGCTTTCAGAGTTAGGCACATGGATTTTGCAGAGCGCTGCACTCTCATCCCCCGTTTTTATCAGCTGTTCGGCTTTGAATAGCAGTTCGGTATTCACCGTGTCAGCAGTACTGCCCTCCAGGAGCTGCATCCCCAGCCAAACCTCAAAAGAAAGAATCACTTCTTGGCACAGAAGTGCCTCACAAGCTGCTCTGCTTCCTGCCAACCACTTCGGGTCGGGGCTCAGCTTCCAGCACCCAGCCACAGAAGATGCTGCCGACAGGAGCACAACTGATGCTCTCGACCCGCCCAGTTCCTCTCATCTCACAGCAGTATCCAGAAATAGCTACAAAGATCTGCAGTGGCTTCGGAGAAGAGCCACTCGTGCTCTGGTAGGATTTTTAGGGCACAACTGGAAGGCATCGTCTCACAGTGAGAACTTTTGCCTCAGAGGGAAATGCTCAGTGGTTTCTTTTAACACCATTCCACAATGTGGTGGTCTGTGGCACACGAAGTTTAGCAGTCCACAAGCATGGAGCAGAAATTCCTCTTGGTTGTCAAGTATTTGTTTGACTCAGATCACACTGAAGCATGTTTATCATGACCGGGATAAAAAGAGGTTTTTCTTTAATGTACTGCTTAGCAAGGGTAAAAAATATAAATAACCAAAAAGCCAACCACATCCAAAACTAGATTTAATTGCAAATTAGCAAGGATAATTGAGTAGCACTTAGTGCAGCCACAACTCAAGAGAGGAGATTCAGTGGTTCACCAGAGACTCCCCAAGATACATAATTTTGTAATTAATGACAGAGTTTTCTGTACTTTAGGGCACAATGCGTATTACCCCTCCTGGACTGAAACACAGGTTTGGTTTTGTGGTTTTATTTAAGCACACTGTTGACCACAATTACAGGAAAAGAAATTATGCATTTATATGTCGTCTAAATAAATGGTTTTTTGAGAAGTCTTCCAAATCTCCCAACTACCAAATCAAGTCCTGTAAGTAATTAAAGCATGCTATAGGCCATACCCCACATAACAACATGCCACTTCTTAAGAGTAAAACCAAACCAAAACCGGAAGAACCTCATCCTCAGGTTAATAACTCTGTTTCCACTGGAAGATCCCCGCAGAAGCAAAGGGGTGAGCAGCAGTAAGCTTCTCTCAGGAAGGCTGGTGAAGGCCTTGGGGCATGAAGTGCAAGGATTTTTCCAAGTGCATCATGAAGTTGTAAGCTCAGCACTAATAAAAGCTCACACAAGTAGAAGATGAGGAAATAAGGCAATTTATATGGGAATAAAACCCTTGGTGGTCTATGTTTTGAGCAGTACTGAATTCCCATAGATGGTGCACCAAAATCGTAGCATCCCTAAGCCAGCTTGGCCATACCTTCTTTCTCCTAGGAGTGCATGTCCTTTAATTATTTCTGGGCAGACTGCAATAATCTGTAAGCCGGGTGATGTTATACACAGCTGCTGTACATGCTTCTTAACTGTCAGGATGGCTTTTCACTTCAAGTACAATTTTCTGAACTCATTTCTTTTAAAAGAAGCGATGAATCTGAATTTCTGACATCTAGAATTCATGCTAGAGCATAATTTTTTTAAGCTTTCCATGAGCATAAAGAGTTTAAAAAAACATTGCATAAATGAATCTGTTGTTAGGAAACCTCTTCAAAGCAATTAGAGAGAAATTTTGTTAACACTCATTTTTGGAACATACTCTGTCTGCTTGACTACATTTCATAAATTACAAATGGGTTTAATTTTATTGGCCTCGTCTGAAAAATCATTGCTAAGAGTTTCATAATGAATGAGCTCGTAAGAGAATTACAAGGACATAATGCATGCCATAACATAGTAAAGAATAAGACAGGCTGACCTCATTAAATCCATGAATTTGGAAAGTGTTCCTGTTCAGGACAGCATCTGAAACACTTCTTTCAACTGGAAACAAATTATAATGTTCTAAAAGGTTACCACTTCAAAGACATTCAGGACTATATGTACCTGTTTAGAGAACAGGACTTTAGCGGAATGCGAACCAAAGAAGACACAAAATATTCAAAAGCCCAAGATGCTGAAATGCAAAATATTAATAAATCAAATACAACACTGTCTTTAACTCCTATGATAATTCACACCTTAAGTGAACTTCAGATCTTTGCACTTCACTATCAGATACAGACTCTAAGTACCTGCACAAGTCTGCATGAAAGGAACAGATTCTCACTGGGTTGTTGTTGTTGTGCACGCCACACTTCCGTTTGCTTCCTCCTGAAGAACACCCATCTGTTTTCACTTAGAGGAAACTTGTCAGACAGCAAAATTAAGATGTTCTAAAATATTTCATTCCACTCGGGCCATGGCAAATAGTCAAAAGAAAGATTACAGCACTACATGCCTGTCCAAATTTGCAGCTAAAAACCATTGCACTCCATGACGCATTTAATGAAAATTAAAATGCAAGTGAATTGTTTTGCAAATCAAAATGCTACATATTAGATGTGGAAGTCCTTGGAACAGAGATAATAAATGTTCCCTACTCATGAGAACAAAACCCAACAAAACAAACCCCTTAGGAGATGCTTATGTATAGGACTGCTAGATCTTAACTTAAAGTTCACCATGACTGTGTTGAAACACATAATTCCAGGAGCTGTAACATTAATTAAGATTAAATCACCAGCAGCTAAATGGTGTTTATTAGATAATAAAACTGCACAATGCCCACAATCTCACACATAAAGCCAAAAAAATTAATCTTGTTTGAAATGGTAACTACCCAGACCAAATTTGCTAAAAGGTGTTTAGACATATACTACCAAAATCTGAAGTTTACAGATGACTGCCACATGAGGCTGGGGAAAAACTTGTTGTATTTCCCTTTCCATCTTCAGCAACATCAAAAGATAAGCTCAAAATGAAAACTGAGGAAAACAAGGGGTTGTATGACGACTCATAAAATTCTTGCTCGTGCACGAACCAGTTGGTTCTCTTTTCATCCCTTTCTACTTCTAACATACAAGCACTCAAAGTCTAGGGAGCAAAAGAGCACTGGACTGCACATCACCAAAAATTTGGTATTCTGGGAGAAGCTTTGAGCTGACACCATTGACGCAAAGCACACTGTGCCCAAAGGAAACAAGGTGCTTAAATGTCCCTAAATCAAATAAACCAGAAAGATCAAAAGGAAAACTACACAGAGTGCAGCTAGACCTTGTCATGATCTTTTTTTGGGTGAGCTGTGATTGTATTTTGCATGAAGAAGAAGGGAGAAGATTAAAACATCTACATTTTTCTGGCAAGTTTTGTACCCATAGCACAACAATTTTTGCAATAAATAAACCCCTACATGATTTCGGTAGCTTCTTCCTTCAACTAAGTAAAAGAAAGAAACACTGCCCTGCTTGTAAGCAAAATGAATTGACAGCTTATGTATGGAGAAAGTTGAATCTAGAAGAACCAGTAGACATCATCCAACACATCATATATTGGTTTTAGCTGTGGCTAAAATCTGTTACAGACTATGCCCATATTACAGTATTCCCATCCTTAGCAATACCAGAACAATACTTGCAGTAATATTTTTGTTGAACAGCCAGCTCCTGGACTCTGTGATTACACGTGAATTCTGCTCTTCTAGCCTCAATTATTGCAGTGAGAAGACTAAAGCTCATGAATTCAAACAGATTTGCTCATTTGTCTGATTGTTTTCTCACTCAGTGCTTTCTCATGGTTTTTGAGGACATGATTTATGTTTCTGAATAGGCAAGCTTGGCCAAACTAGTGCCATTTGAGGATAACAGAATCTAAGAAGAATCATCCCTAAAGCTAAATCAAAATGTCTGTGAGTCAGGCACAGAGGAAGGGTTCCAAGGTTAAGCACTCCCAACTCATCTGCTCAGTTTATAGGCTTCATTAAACAAAACTAAATTTACAATGGGCAAATTTAAAAAGAAAAGTGACAGTTCACTGCCCAGTTGTATGTACACAGCATTCGATAACACTTTTTTAGCAAGAAAATGAAGCATTTTCAACAACTTTAAAAACCCCTAAACTAATACAGCTGACAAGCCTAATACCTGAATGAAAACCATTTACTTGAGTCATTTAATAAACTCACATTCAGCATTATAACTCACATTATAATGCATTTCCCTTTCAGTCTGCAGCATACATGAACTAATACCCTCTGGCATTTAGAGGATACCCAAGGCAGTTTTGAGGCATTAGATCTACCCAAGTAACTACCATGTAGGACAGTACAGTCCCTTTACTGAGCCTTTGAATTATTCTGGTTCATAAAAACACGCTGAATACCTTCACATTTAGGAGATTTAGTAAGATGGTATAACAGAGAAAACCAGAGAAAGCTTCGCCTTCAAACTTGGCCAAGCTGTGTTTCTGCAGTTTGTTGCACTTGCAGCATGACTCCATCCCATGGCAGGAGGCCACGGAAATGCAGACTGCTGCTCTGGTAATACTTTGTGGTTTGAGTTTTTGCTGTTGCTTAGCAGTTATGAAAACAATCCACTTGACAAGGTCAGAATTCATGACCAAGAAATGTGGTGAGCAGGGCAAAACTTAACATACAGAGCCCTATCTTTTGAAGTACCAGCTAAGGCCTTAAAAAGAAAGCTGCTGTAGTCATGATATTAAGGTTACAAATAATGTATTGTCTAGTAGGAAATCAGAACAAACCTTGACACTTTTTTGTTCCCCTAAGTTATGCCGCACTAATGCACAGAAAAAGATTTCTGCTGGTTACCAAGTTCTCTGCAACTCCAGCTTACTTAAACGCCTTTTTTAACCATAAAAAAAGTAAACCAAAAATCTTCAGTGACCATAAACCAATGCACATCGCTCATTCTGCTGGACTTCTATTGCAGATCTAATCTATAGTAAAAATAATCTAAAATAGCACCAAAATATTAAATTACACCATCCAGGTTATTCCAGCACCAACGGGAAAGTCAGACTCCGCACTAGCATAGAGGAAAAATGTGATAGATCATGGTCTTGAGGGCACACGTTATGCTTCCAGGTCATGAAGGAAGTGAGCATTCCATGCCCAACACCTCACAGGTAGGCTTGGCTGGGAGGCAAAACCCGGCTTGTCCCATGTAATGGTGCCTCCCCAACTCTGCCAATTCACCACCAGCAGTAGCCTGGAGCCAGAGAGAAACCATCCACAAAACCAGAATTTTAGAGAAGAGAGGCCAATGGACTGAGTCTTACATGTGAAGCATGAGACTCAACAGGCCTGTGTCAGAAGTGGCTCACAGCCTTCAGAACCCCTTTGCACAGAAACAGCTTTGCCTACAAACACCATGTTATACTTTGTAATCTCATGCTGGTGTTCATAAAAAATTTCCATTAGGAACAGCATTCCAAAACCAGAACAAACTGTATGTTTGTTATATGTATAAAGTTCATCCTGACTCCTGGGTTAAGTAACTTGTAACCAGCTTAACTACAAGATTTAGAGGCACTGGTGTGTTTCCAATAACTCTCGGATGCCCACAGGGTGATGACACCAGTCACACATCAACCAGCCTTGTTTTAAACATGTTTGGGTTCAAAAAATCATCTATGCAATGTGATGCTCCCTGATGATAAAGCTTTAGCCATATGCTTCATTCCCTCTCCTTCTCTCCAGCGACACAAGTGATTTTACCTCTACCCTACGTGTTTTTATGGCATAACAACAGTCTCTTTAATCCTTTCAGTTTAGAACACCAAGCATCCAGAGGGAGGTACTAGCAGGGCTCTTCTGCAGGGGCAATTTCAGGAGAAGGGCAACTAAGTTACAGCCTTAAGTAGAGATGAGTCGGTTCTCAGAACTCACTGAAAAATAAAGAGAAAGGGTGGGATCAATATTAACACCATGACTTCGGTACAAGGGGCCCAAAACCACTTCTCACCTATTCAAAGGCCCTTCAGTAAACTATATTTATATCACACCTCAAGAGCCCTGAATTTCTCCAATAAAACCCAGTCTAAAGTCTAAGCACAAAGGGGAATTCAAAATGAACAAGCCACTTGTACAAGATGAACAGAACCAAGAAATCCAGGTAAAGCTACAATTTATTTCAACGCTACGCAACTGCAAACTCAGCTTGGAATTCCCAAGCTGCTCAGAGAAGAAAGAACAGATAATATGCAAGGAATTAAAACTGATTTATGCTTTTGTTTTCATAACAATGACCCCTCAGCTTCTTGAGCAAAATGTGATTACACGTGATTGACTGCACTCTTACCTTAGCTGCTGTCACTCTGTAGTTCTTAAGTTCATTTCATAAATGCTCTTGCATAATGTACAGGGTTTAACCAGAATCAGGTTTGTATATTCTAATTCCTAGGGGCTTGTGGGTTTATGCATGTTGTCTAACAATGAGATTTGCTGGCTGCAGTCACCACAGTTCACTTTCAGGTACCATACCCGAGAAAATAGGTAATGGCCTTCCCATCCTGCCTGCTTAGACACCCCTGGTGCATGCCCTTACTTCTGATTGCTGCTCCTACTTCTGGACTGAAAACAGAAATATGAACATAGACATATTCCTATTACATGAATAATGTGATTTACACAAGAAATGTCTGTCAGGAACATTTTCTCTTTGAAATCTATTTTCAAGATATTCCACGTGTAAATAATTTCCTTTTTTTGTATGCCTCCTCTGAGATCTATACCAGATCGTAATTATCCCCCCAGTATAGCCAGCAGAGGCAAAGACATTCCTAACAAGAATCTCTCCAGTAAAACTGGCACAGTGAACATTGATGCTTAAATTAAGCTACAATAAACATCTTAAACCCGGAGACTGAAAAACTGTTCACATCTAAACACAGCTTGCTGAAAAACTGAATTCCTGAAAATAAAATTATTTTGTTGAAATGAAAATTGAGGCTTGGTGGGGGATGAATAGGAAAAGCAGGTATTTATTTCATTTGACATCAGGAGTTCATTGCTAAATAGATATAATTTACTACATATAAGATCAATGGCAACTTCTGTAATTACAGTCATGGTTTGGAGGGAAATGTTGCTATAGCAATACCAACCATAGGAAGGAAATCCACATCTACTCAGAGCAGCATTTCTACAATGCATTATTCTTATAGCATAGCCCTTTAGCACAGAAGACTGCAGTAAATCAAGAGTAACACCAATTTTAATCCCATAGACATAGTCTGTAAAAGTATTTCACACAAATATCCTGAAGGAGGAAATGATGAGCACCCATCAGGTAAGGTTTTGTTCAGTTTAGTACTTTCATTCAGTCTATGTCAACTAAAGCCAAGAGTTTAAATCCAAGCTTTCCTAAGCCAACTTCTCCTGGACTCAGAACACAAAATATTTAGAGGTTGGCTTCCCCCCTTCCCCCCCACCCCTCCCCGTTCTCTACATAATCCCTAGCAACCTAAATGAGATCTGATCCTCCTTAAACTGTCTTGACTTAGGTCTGCACGGTTTCTTGGCTCAGGCAGTAAATGAAAGAAATAAAACTGGTTTGGGACTGGAATCATTCCCAAAGTGATACAGGCACATTTACATGTTCCTACCCCTGATGCAGCTGGCATCAGTGTTTATCCGAGAGTCAGATAAAACGCAAAGGATGACCAAGATACCATTGCAACACCTTTTCCTGGCCAGCCTCAAGGGAGGGGATTCCCACCCACAGGTTTCTGGCAATGGGACTTGGGCTGTGGGTTTGGGGAACCAGGACTTTGGGTGTTTCTTTCTAGCTTGTCAAAGGTTGACCCCATTCTGTCTGTCTCCTACCTTGGATTACTGATAAAATCATGCTTCCAATTATCCTGCCTTTTAGCTGACTACTTTTTCACCTTTCCACGAGTTGGCCTCTTCAATTAAATCTTGCAGCACTCGCAATCAATCACAGTCAGATTTAAAACAAGGATCAACTCAATTGAAAACAATCATCAAAACTGATCTGTGAAAACAGATCTATTATGATTCTGACAGCTGATTTTCTCACGTCTCTTTCTCTCTTATTTTGGCAAATTAACTTTCAAAAACAGATTTCTATACATTTCTACAGCTCCTAGAACACTTACAAAGAGAGAAGCAATGACTACAATAGATGCAATGCTCAATAAATAACTCAAATGAAATAATTCAGATGAAATACAAATTACCTGGCTTCCTAGAGTCATGTGAACATTGTGGTATTTATTCCCAAGGCATGTCAAAAGAGCAGAATATTTGAAAATGGCTAAGCAGTATAAACCCACATCTCATACAGAGTTAAGGACTCCTAGTACATGGGCACATTTCAAGCTGATGGTAAGGAGGAAATCTTTGTAGAAGGACTTCCATTGTCCACCAATCCAGATTCACCCTTGTGCACACAGGAATGTCACAGCCGTACAGAATTCTGCCTCTGCATTGCACAGCCCTGATGTCCTGGGCAGAATCACAGAAAAACACAAAAAACCCCACTGTGATTCTCTGCAGATCAGCAGTTCGGTTCTCTGCTTGGAGAAGCACTCTCATCAGTGCTAGATGAGGTCTTCCACAGCTTGGTCCAGCTGAGTCTTGAAAACCTCCAAGGAAAGATTCCACCACCTCTCTGGGTGGCATGTCAAAACTCTTGTGCTGCTCAGTGGAGAAAAACTTTTTCCTAATGGCCAGTCTGAGCTGCAATTTGTGACAGTTGTTCCTTGTTTTTATGATCTGCCACTAACAAGAGTTCAGCTCCATAGTCATCAGAACTTGTCTTCAAGAAACTACAGGCTTCTGTAAGATTGTCCCTTTGCCTCCTTTTTTGGCCAGACTAAAATAGCCCAAGGACTCTAATCTCTCCTCATTACTTACGGTTCCCATGGCTAAGAATCAGCTTCGTATTGTATTTTCTAAATATTGTGCTTTTCATTTGAGGAACTGACTGACTGAAGAACCAGAGTACTTAGCAGTGCTGAGAAGGACAATTACTTCCCCTAATCTGCTGGCCATGGAGACCACTATGCTGTTTGCCTTATTTGCAATGAAAATGCATCACTAACTCATTTCCAACTTGGCAGCAATTATCATATCCCATAGCTTTCCCACAAATGTTCTGTTCAGCCAGTTGCTTCCCAGGCTATGTTGCTGCAAGGATTTGATTTGCACGGGCACAGAACTTCATGTTTATCCTCACTGAACTTCAATAGGTTTCTGTTGGCCAAACCTCAGGCTTCCCAAGACCCAGCTGAATTGAATTTCTACCACTTGGTGCACTGAACTCTCCCTCCTGCCAATTTAATGTGATCTATGACTTTTCTCTCTGCATTCCATCTCACCATCTAGGTAATTAACACAGAGCTGACATCACTGGCCCAATCCCTCACAAGCCATTTGCTATTTGTCTCCAATGAGACACTGAGCCATTGGAGACTACACCCTGAACTCCGATATCCACGCAATTTTCAATTAATCTAACAATCCATTACTTGCACAGCTTCCTCCGTGAGAGATGATAACAAAAACCTCACTGGAGTCAGAGAGTCACAGAATAGTTTGGTTTGGAAGGCCCTTAAAGATCAGCCAGTTCCAAAACCCCCTGCCATGGGCAGGGACACCTTCCCCTAGACCAGGTTGCTAAAAGTTCCATCCCTGGGATGGGGCATCCACAACTTCTCTGGGCAACATGTGCCAGTGCCTCACCACCCTCACAGCAAAGAATTTATCGACCAATATGCCCACATCTACATATTTGGAGGTTTGTCAAATACTTCTTGTCCCTGGTACACCTGGGTCAACTGTTCTTGACTACCTTCTCATTCTTCTCACATTTGGAAACAAATTCCCTGAAGACATGATACGTAATATTTCCAGGGACTGTGGAAGGCTGACTATCCCTGAACTACCCTTCTTTCTCTTCTTAAGGATGGGTGTAATAATAGAGCCTTTCCCTAGTTTTCAGGGACCTCTCTGATTTATTTTCGTAGAGAATTGCAACTGCAGAATTGCAACTGCATCACCTATGTCTTCTAGCACCCTGGCACCAATCCCATCCAGCCTGATGGATTTGAACATAGTCAGCTTTTTAAAGTAATTCTCAGCAGTAAAATATTCTGTTTCCTGTGCTGCACTGCTTATTTGGGTTCTCCTAGGCAATCTTTGCTTTTGTACAAAACTGTATTTGGAACAAGAACATATCCTGCCTCTTGCTTGGTGGGTCAAATTTCAAGACAGGCCACCTCTTGCCCGTGCACTCAATCCCACACTGCTTGGGCTCTGAGGACCCAGGTTTTTTCCTCACCTCACCTGTATAAAACAGGAAAGGGCTCTACCTTCAAGCTCCATGAGCAGCCATCTACCAAAAAGTGCTTCTCACAAGTAGCCAGTGATATTAAAAAGAAGAGAACCCAAATATTCAAGAGTACCAGGCCGCCAAATACTGATTAAGGGAGAAGAACAGAGAGCCAAGAAATACCCACAGCGCAAAGAAAACTTTTGACCCTTCCCTTAACAGTATCTCCAAAGTAACCGCAGGAACGAAGAAAAAGAATAACTCACCTTTCTGACACGTGACCTTATACTTACTTAACAGGACTAAAATTCCTAGATTCCATATGGATTCTGCTAGGATGTGGTTCCTCCAGGGGAACAACAGAGACCCAGTGAGACTCCCGTTCACTGACATTAAAGAATCTCACCGCTGTCTTGACAGATCTGCCAGGTTACCTTCCTGAATGCTCAGTGCAAGACTGCTACCTACTCCTTCCTCTGACTTTATCAGGGACCTACAACCTGCTGCAGACTTATCACTACTGTTACCGAGTTGAGAAACAAGAGGACCCCAATGCTGTCTACTGGCAGCGTTTCCAGAGGTCTTCAGACAAAGCCCGCTGTGCTGTTGACAACTCTCAGTGTTCAGAAAAAAAAGAAGGGAAGTAATTTCCACTGTATGCAGTTTTTGAACACTGCTCCCTACTCCATGTGTTAATGCAACACATACACTGTTACAGAATCCCAGGATGGGTCAGGCTGGAAGGGACCACAGCAGGGCAGCTGGTCCCACCTCCCTGCTCCAGCAGGGCCATCCCAGAGCACAGGGCACAGGATTGTGTCCAGAGGGGTCTGGAAGATCCCCAGTGAGGAGACTCCACACCATCCCTGGTCTCTGTTCAGGGCTCGGTCACCGCACAGGACAGAAGTTCTGCCTCCTGTCCCGGGGGAACTTCCTGGGATCAGTCCCTGCCCGTTCCTCTGGTGCCATTGCCGGGCCCCCGGAGCAGAGCCTGGGCCCTGCTCGGAGCCCTCCCTGCAGACAGGGACACCCAGGGCTGAGGGCCCCTCTCAGCTGGGGCTCCTCTCGAGGCTGCACAGCCCCAGCTCCCTCAGCCTTTCCCTGTCAGAGATGCTCCAGGCCCTAAATCATCTCCACAGCCTCTGCTGGCCCCGCTCCAGGAGCTCCCTGTCCCTCCTGTCCTGAGGAGCCCAGGACCGGACACAGCTCTCCAGATGGGCCTCCCAGGGCTGGGCAGAGTTAATCTCATGCTCTTTGTTAACAGTGAAGTGGGAAACACAAGTGCAAGGCACTACCTTGCTCCTCTCCATCCAGCCTGTGGCACACCGGCAGACCTTTGTATCTGATTTCAAATCTACCACATCTACCTAATTTCCACATACCTTTTACCACGGATTATCACTCGTGTGCTTTGCTCTGTTCCCTTGGCTTTCAAGTACTAATGCCGCACTCTCATGAAGAAAATGCACACCTCCAATGAATGTATGAGCAAACACGAAGTGCAGACTTACCCGGACCAATAAAATCAACATGTTCTGGCAGAAAACATTCTCAAGAAGATAGAGACCATGCCACCCGTGACCCAGCATATCTTGTTCTTGTAGCATGCTGGTGGAGAAATATTAGAACTTTTACATTAATGCTAAAACATCAGAACATAAGTTCCCTTGCTAACACTACACCAGATATTTATTTGCAATATATTAAAGAAATTATTTAATCAATGAAGAAACACTCAACATAAAAAAAAAAAAAGTTCTACAGTTGTAGGTTTACAACTTATGAATAGGAGGACAATGAAAACAGAAAATTAATATATTTTACCCTAATAGTGCACTCAGATTCCATCAGAATTTGCTTTTTAGAGGAATGAAGGTAAATTTCCATAAAGTATGAAAAACAGGGCATTTTAAAAAGCTAAGGCAATGAAGTGTGGCCTTTTCATCATGGAATTAGTTATCCTTACTGTGTTTTCCTGGCCTTAATCTTCCTAAACTTCCAAAACAATTACCAAATAGATGCAATATCCCTATTAGTGCAAGTGGAACTTTCTTGCTTGCTAAGATTTCTGCACAGCTCTGTAAAGAATAAAAACCCATCTACCTATGGGACACTCCAGTGAAAATTCTGTAAATGATTTAAAGGAAGCTGCTGCTAGCAATTATGAGCACTTTAGATAAAAAGCATCTCACACGGGATATTTTGGGCACTATACTTTGCATGGAAAGGACATAAGGTTGCACATAGCAGGTTAAGACTTTTGAAGTCTGAAAGAAAAAAAGAAAAAATAAGTGCAAGGAGGTGCCAGTTTTATTTTATAAATGAGTCAGCATTACTGGGTGATATTTTTACAAAGCTGCATGGAGCAAAGCACCAAATGCTGCCAATGCTACTCTAGAGTGACAATATAGACAACGCACTGAAAATGATATGTTTAGAGTAAAAATCCATATGAGGACTTGCATCCATCTCACAAAACCAAATCCTACTGCATTAATTAATTCCAACAATCAGATGTAATAAATTCAGCTTACTCTTCTTACCCAGGAGACAAGGTACAAGTTTCCTGCTCTGTATCTAGGAATGCTATGAGACCTACATCTAGAATTCCACTTTTTATTTAAGAGCTCACAGTCACAATCACATTAGTCACGCTCAGTGTAGGCGTATGTAGAAAATAAGAGAACTACTCTCTTTGAAGGCACCCTGTCATTTAATGAAAGACAGTATTGTGCCTATTCTAACATTTTGAACACACGACTCTCAGATCAGAAACAAGTTCCTATGAAGGGCTCCAGATCACCTTACTTCATCCTCCAGAACAAGACTTACCTAGGCTGCCAGGGAAATTAAATGTTAGCGACAAGCAGAGGAGTTGGGTTTTGATAAATGCAGATTATGTCACTTCAGAAGGCAAGAACTTCCCCATCTTCAAGGATGCAATCTATTGTCAGCAATGAAATCTCTGGCATTGCATATTGTTTTTTCTTTTTTTCAACATACTTATCTAATTTTTAAGGTTAAATACCAACAGCTAAATGTGCCAACCTATAACCTTTAAGATTGGAAGTTTAAAATCATATTGAAAGTCAAGAGCAAAGCAACCTGTTCTCCTGTGTATATCAACATCCTGGTCTGGGGGAATTCTGGCCTTCCAGAAAAGGTGACAGAAATGTGTTCAATATTACAGCAACTTCAGCCTGTTGATGATTCCCCAGCAGAGGGGTGACTGTTGAAACACAAATATTCATTACTTGAAAACCAATGCTGCAGTAAATGTAGCATTGACAGGCAAAGGTTTCCAAGAGGAACCTGAGAATTAAGACACACACCCCCTGTCCAAGTGGAATAGTATGAGCAGCTAATGCATCTGTAGGCTGTGACTGACTTGCTGTCAGATCGCAGTTTAGTTTTGCATATGTGGTTGGTTCAACAGTATTACTGTGTTGGCAGAGTCCAGAGATCTCAGCTTTAAAATATGGGTGGGCTGTCATCACATCATCTTGGAAGCACACAGTTCCACCTTCTCCTTTATCTGCTTGCTGGGAACTCTTTATGGACAAGTTTATCAGCAGTAAGCAACGCCTTATCAGTTCTTGAAAACCCCTGAGCCAGCCAAAGCAATAGGCTTTCCCTCAGTGGAAAACTGAGCGTTCCCAATGGCAGAAAAACAATCTCAGCTGTATATGGGCCAATACAAACATCCAGCAGAAAAAAATGCTTGGCCAAAACACCTGAGGCCCCATGTATGGAGCATTCCAGTACCAGGAACTCAACATCTCCACAGATCAGCTGACTTGGACCCTGTAGCAAACAGCAGGATTTGAGACAGGTGCCTGTAAAGCACTTATTTTAGTGTAAATACAGACAGCTTTAGAACTCGTGGAGATGGGTTCAACTCTACTCTGAGCCAAAGAGATTAACACACAGCTAGCAGTCTGCCTGACACTACAGAGGAATGAGGGGTCAGGAATAGGCCAAAACAAAGGCAAAGGGATACACCTCAGGCAGGAAATGAGTCTTTGTGGACACAGCCTGAACTCTCTCAGCTGAGTGAAGTGACAGCAGAACTAGGCAAAGGAACAAAACAAAATGCCTGGGAAAGGACACAGAGATTAGGAAACAGGAGAATGAAAAAAATATTAACTGAGAAATGAATCAAGATCCAGCATTTCCCATCAAATCAATATATTGTTTAGGGTACCTTGAAACCTTAAATTCAAGTATAGCAGAAACCCACTGGCTGCTTTGAGGATGTACAGGACAAGGCAGTAGCCACTGAACATAAATGTAAGAATAAAGACAAATTAAAACCATAGCTAGACAGTATTATGGCAAATGTTACTGGTTATCTGCAGAACCACAAAGGTTTTCCACTGAGCTGGCAGGTTTGAGTGCATCCAGGTGCACGATTTGATGGTTGCTTTGCTACACACAACAGAGAATGGCATAAACACCCTGGTACCCGCTGGGCTCCTCGCCCTCTCCTCTCTGCAAGTGTCATCAACTTCATTTCAGATGCAAAGAAAGGCACAAAGAAGTGCAGAGGGGATCACTGACATTTTGTTCCATACCAGGAACGTATTGCTCTGGAGTATCTAATGAAGATAGCAGCAATGAAGACTCAAAGGAGGTCACTGGTAGAAGCCAGTGTCATTTAACATCTCTAACATCTTGACCTGGGATTTCATTTCTTCCTCCAGCAGGACTCCACAGGGAAGTAGAAGCAGAACCACATCAAAGCAATCATGTACATTACCGGAGAAAGGATCACAGGGCATGTAAAGAGCTAGGCTGAGAAGTTCCAGCTGCAGTCACAGGAATAAAGAAGAATCTACTGCACACACTGCATGGCTATCAGAGCTCCAAGGCTGCATAAACAGATCTTTTATCGGAAAAGCAAGCAGGTTGTTTCTTTGCAGTCTGCAGGGTCAGAAGTAAAGCACCAAGGATGCATTTATATGAGCTGAGGGTTAACTAAGGGTATAATTCTGTCTGTCACATTCAGTTTAGGAATGTGAATACATGAGAGTTTGGGTGTCTCATTAATGGCCTGGGGACCAATAGCCTCAGCCTTTTCAAAAATTTTTTGTCCAACAAAGGAGTTGGGCCCTTTACAGCAATGGCATTTAATTCAATAGCCAAAGGAAATCTAGAAGTAGTCCTGGACTGTGATGTTCCCCTTGACTTAAAGCTAGAAGCAATGAATAAGCTGATGTCAGTATATGCAATAGTTTTGCTAAGGGCTCTTTCTGTAACAAAATTTCACCCTCAAAATTGTCCTTAAAATTAGGTTTAAACAGAATCATGCCATGCATTTCAGACCAACTGATAACAAAAATAAAAGAGCTCTGTGAGCATGTACTACATCAGAAAGTGCTTTACGTCAGGCAGGCAAGTCCTTTTATCTTTCTCTCCCACCACTCTCCCTCACAACAGAGCACTTCTGAAACTCCTCCATTATATTCCCATAGCTCAAGTAGGGGACTATAGAAGAAACCTATTCATTCCTTACTTACAGAGAAAGATTTTTTAATACTAATGCCCAATAAGACCACGTGTTAGTGAATAAGCAGTGCCAGGTGGTAAAAGCAGATGGTTTTGAAAAGATTTGCGGCAGTCCCTGGCTCCGCCATCCTAGGAGCTCCACAGGGTACTGGCAGAAGAAGTGGTTCCCTTCCTTTTCTTTCGTTTCCTTACTCCAGAAAACCAGCAGCTGATCTCACTGGTTGCCACAAAGGCAGGAGAGGACAGGCAAAACTCACTCACTCATGTTCTTCATCCCACCTCCAAACTGCTTTTGTCTCTCTGCAGAAGCCCAGCTGAATGCAAGCGGTCGATCTAGGCTGAGCAGCCGGGTGCCCATCTGACACGAGACACAAACCCACCCCCGTGTTCGCTGGTCCCAGCCAGGACCAGAGTGGGCAGAGCTCCTGGGTTTGGCAGTCAACTCACCACAGACCACGACCACTTTGCCTCTGACCACACCGGAGGATGGTACCTAAGAGAGAGCATCACGGCACGCTCCGGTGCTGAACCCCGGCACTGAACCCCGGCACACACACCTGCCCGCAGGCCAGAGCTCTGCTCAAGGAGGCATCTCAGATGCTGCAACCCTGCACAGCCAAACTTTGACAAAACAGAGAAGGTGGGCAAAAACCCATTATTTCATGTGTAAACAACACCAGTGACAGCACAAAAATGTATTTCCAGTGAGTGCTGTGTGTTTGGCCAAAGCAATGTTGATTGCTACAGGAACAACCTTCTCCAAGTTATTGCTATTTATGCTCAGGGAGGAAGGACCCACTAATGATGAAGAGGCAGCGCGAGCGTCACGCTGTCGTTTTGGGCACGCTGCCTCAGCCGGAGCACAGCACCAGCTCCAGCCAGCTGTAACTCTCCTCTGAGTTATCACTGCACACCTATAAAGACGACTCAGACAACTCCTTGTCCTGCCAATGAATCATTACGTGGTGACACCTCTGGCTACTATCAAAACCACCTGTAACCACCTCAGCCATTAACTCCACAGCACACCCATTCCAAGGAGCCTTTTAGAACACTGCTCTGCTCTCTTAATACCCACACATTTTGTGAGTAAATTAAGAATCTCTCTCTCAGGATCTACTAAAGTGTAGGGTAGGAACTACACTCCTGAAAAGGGCTCGTACTTTTCCTACACAGCATCTCCATTTTTCAGATTTTCCTCGGAAAGAGGAGTGATTGACTCAATATCAATGTAACACTTATTCTTGTTTTACATTTCTTTAAACAGTACAACTGTGTAGCTTTGTAGGAACCTTTTTCTTGTTATCTACTGCACTGTTTACAAAATTGCAGTCAATTAATATTTTCATAATTTCACGCACAGTATCAAGGTAGTTTTTGAAGGAATATTCTAGAGAGGGTTGTAACACTACAGTGTAATTATATTCAGCATCCCCTGAATAAGAAAAGGTTCTTTTGAACCATCTACAGCAAAATAAATCCCTATTCTTTACATTAAATCAGGGAACCTTTCTTTCCTTCAAACAATTAGGTTTATGGTTTCTTTCAGGAAGGTAAAACAGAAAACAAGAAAAGGAGCTGTCAGTCCAGCCAGTCCCCGTTTCATACAGCACTGCGGAAACAGTACTGAAAACTGAGTCTGCTACAAGGGTAAACACAAGCCATTCAAAACTGGAATCAAAACCTTGTATCTGTTTCCAGAGAACACCCCATGGTAAAATTGCCTCTTACCTTTGGACACAATAAAACACGGATCTGGGCTTGGATAAAGGCAAGGCCAAAAGATGGCTTTAGAAATTACATTGCAAGCATCCAGGTGTGTGGGCAGTGCTGCCATTCTTGAACGCATTAGCCAGTCCTCAAGTTTTGTATTTGTTCTGTTAACCACACAGGACAACCACCTGCTTCTCAAAGCAGATATGGAAGATTGATACTGATATAAAGGGTTAAAAATTAAATGAACTATGAGGAAAACCTATTATATGCATGTTTTATGGGCACAGCTGCACCACTATTACATTTGGGAAGGAGAAAACTTTGGGAGTCAAACACAACAGCGCATTTTTGAGGCACAAGAAACCTTTTTCTGTGAGCATGGGTGGAAGAACAGAGCCCCATGCAATTTCCAGCCACTTGAAACTGCCTAAGCAGACATACACACAAAGAGAAACACATTCAGGCAACTCTTGCAAAACACAGCTAATATAAGCTTAGAACAGAACACAATTATAGCTGAATTACAGGTATTTTTGCCAAACCTTCAATATGCCTCATGCTTTAACAACAAATGCAGCCACAGATTTGAGGGAGAGGGTTTCCAGTTTTCAGTAATTATCAACAGAACATTAATTACATGCCTACTATTGCTATTTCACTATGTAAAGATCTAGTTAGCTGTAATTTTAATGCTGCATGTCACTCAAAGACAGCTCCATTTTCTAAAGAAACCCTTAAAGCACTATGAAAATAAGAATTAAAAAAAAATACAAAAAACACCACAGACAAAATGTCTACCTCAGATGGCATTAAAAAATGGGAAATACAGGTTTACCATTCAAAAACTGAATGGAAAAGAACTGTAATAAAAGAAAAAGCATCCGCTGTAGTTTTATCTTGAAGGACATAAAGTTTCCTCTTTGACTTAGTTCATCAGACCCTTGAAGGGTATGCCCACACAGGTGACTGGAGACAGGCAGGCACCTCTCCTCCCTCTCTAAGTTGGCCACAGAGGAGCCAAATTAAATCTGGGGGCCGTGCAGAAGCGTCAGCACAGCACCAAGCGAGCTCGTGAGGCCGAACATCCCCCGCTGCGAGGAGGAGCAGCCCGCTCTTCCCCCAAGCGCTCGATCTCTGCCGGTTCCTCGGCGCGTTTCAGTCGGGCGTTGAGTCAGACCCAGGAACTCATCCAACTGAAAACCAGGCCAAGAGCAACAACAAGAGCAGATCTGCATTTGGCCAGGAGTGATAGTCCCATCCCAAGCAGGAGGCCGGGAATGAGTAGCCAGAGGTGAGGCAGGCAAGCTGACCCCCTGGTCAGGCAGGAGCCCACAGGGAGCAAGGTTTGGGGAGTGCCAGCTCCACGTGAGCACAGGTGAAGAGCTCCCAAACAAGGACTGCCTTTGTGAAATAGATGTCTGGGCCAGGCAAGTGAACATCCTTCAGATTATCCTTATTTCCAGGTACATCTGGTGATGCCGGACTCTTTCCATGACCTGCTCCTAGTAGTTTAGATAATTTTAATCTCGTTGGACAATATTCAAACTTCCATTTCTTAAGCCTCCTTTGTGGACTCAGGACTCTTAGGGAAACAGAATGCTATAATTTTTCATAGTAATAATGAGAAATAATGCAATATATGGGACAATGCTAACATTATTCCCTGCAGCTGTTATTCCCAATATTTTCTTCCAAGCACAGCAAAACCAAAAAAAGTAGTAAGATAAGCAATAGTCCCCAGATGAGTCAGGTTCTCATGAGTACAGTTTTCCCCACCCCACTGAATTATTTACATGATCTGTCTCTTGTATAGGTCAAAATAACTTGCTATTGGGGAAAAACCTGGCAAACTCTTCAGAACTAGGAGCTTTCTATGTGAAATGTATGGGGAAAAAAACAGAAAAATTTTTTTCCAATGGCAGTCTAATTCTGCAGGCTGCTCCTCTGGAGCAAGGATCTACATTCTGCCATGGGACTCGAAACCATCAGTATCCAGAAGATTTCTGAAGATAATGACCACTTGTTCGTGTTCTCTACTGCACTATGCAGACAAATGACAGTTTCTGTGCCCTTGGTCCTATTGCCAACAGTCCCTGTCACAATCCTTCTGCCCTGTCATCATCTGTGTTCTCCCTGCCAGCACTCCCACACCTTCCCAACTCACCCACCCACCCACCTCCCCAAGATTCAGGTTTGTTAGATCTGAACTGACTTTGAGGAAGGTACAGGAAGTTTATCAGTCAAAGCTGCCTCCCATAACAGAGACACAAACTTTGTGCCTCTGTTAACAGGCCACTTCCTATTACTTTTCTAGCAGTTGATATCTAGATTATTCTTTTCTTTTTTTTCTCTTGTCTTTTTCTTTTCCCCCAGCTGACAACCTATGGGTTCTATTCACTCAGCCTTTTCTCACATGGTCTTCAAGATGTTTTAAAACTACATATCCCCACCACTAATTTAAACAAGCCTTGACAGGGATTAGACTTGAATCCTGAATTGGAATAACTGAAGAATTTGCAGCTTTGTTACAATATCAGATGCATCCTCAAATATACTCTAAACAGAGTAGAAGGCTGGCCTAAATCTGCTATTGCTTCATGTTTAATTCAGATACCTTTGAGTGAATGCATCCCCACCCCCTCAATTTTCTCATCCCCAGTTCTCATCACCTATGTACTGAAAGTTACAGTGGCTTTAACTTAGACAAACACCCCAAAACACAGAGGAAGTGTTTTAAAACACTATAGTTATGCAGAAACAAGTTGTCAAAACAACACAATAGATCTAGAGATTAAAGCACTACGTTGCAACAGGGATTTTACAACTTCACTAAAGCAACCATCAGTGCAATTTTTAAACTATGTAGTTCCTTCAAACAGAAGACGAGTACCTAACTCAGTAATGAACAGAACTTGCACTTTTCAGGTAAACAGGAAGCGATGATGCTGTTGATACAGCAGTGCAAATCAAAACAAGCTCCAGCAGCAGATGTCTGTGCCACCAGCTTCTTAACAAGTGGGGATGAAGGTTCCCAGAATGCCAGCACACGCAGAAAGTTATGCTCTAAACTAACAAGCCAAAACAATGTGAGCTTTGGTATTGAAAGCTTCTGAAAGGCCTTGCATTTAGTTACGTTTCTGGGATCATCTAATAGTTCAACCATACACTTGTTTTAATACAAACTCAAGTGAACCAGGATCAGAGATGATATGGGTTTTGAAACACTTTTTTCTAGCCTAATAATGACCTTCTGAGATAGCAAACTCTCAGTCTAAATAAAGATGCAAAACTAGCCTTTTGACTGAATTTATAGTGCAGTATTTCTGGGTGAACTCCCATTTAGTTTTACTGCTTCCCCCTGAAAGATAATGGTCTGTCACTAGTTGTTTCCCTAGTTATGCCCTTGAAAGGCTCCGAGGCAAACACGTAAAAGCAAATTGTTCTGAGTAACAACATTACTGTAAAGGACTGTATAAGACAAGACAAGGTCACATGTCTCTAGTTTGCAGAGAACTGAGGATATCCTCCCAGGATCCTGTACCAAAATTTGCGTTACATCTTTGTGGTGCCCTGCGGGTGGGGGGCAGTACGGATATCCAGTCATTTCCCCATCAAGAGACAGAAAACAGCACCAAGGCTCTGAGTAAGGCACTTTCCTCATACGATTAAAACTCTATTGCTGCCTAATACCACACTTCTATTAAAAAAAACAAAAACAACGTATGGGCCTAACAGCAGGCAAACAAAAAGGCAACCCTCCCCTAAAATTAGATTAGATCTTCCTTTATTTTCAGTAGCATCGCACTGACGATTTACCCCTACCCGGAGCCAACCCTGCGGTGAGGCAGGGGGCGGGAGCCGCTCGCCACATCCTCTCCTCGTTCGCAGGGTCGCACCCCGGCTTCAACTCACCCAAGGAAGAGCTGAAGCGCCGGCGGGGCCGGGTCCGCCGCTGTCCCCGGGACACCGCCCGGTGCCAGGGGCCCGACCCGGCCGCTCCCGGCTCCCCGGCCGCGGTACCTGCCCGGCACGGCCCCGCCGGAGCCTCCCGGCGCCGCGGCAGCCGCTGCAGCCGGCCCGGCCCCGCCGCCTCCCGGGCATCCTCCCTCTCCAGCGTCGCTCCCTCCTCTCCCTCGCCCGCACATCACCTTCTTGAGTGCTTTTTGGGTGGTGTGGGTTTTTCTCCTTTGCTTCCCTCCGCCGTGCCCCAGCGGGCTGTTACCTTCAATTGCCGCTTTTCCGACCAATTCCTGTTTCCAAAGCGCTGCCCCCCACCTTCCCCAGCACGCACGCAACTCCCGNGGGGCGGCAGAGCGGGGCCACCCCCGGCAGCGCTCGGCCCCGCGTGTGCCCGTGAACCCGCGCCTCAGGCCGCCCCTTCCTCCGCGGCCCCCGCCGCTGCCGGCATCGCCCCTCGGCTGTGGGGCACAGGCGCGTTCGGCGGCTCGGCCGCTCCCCGCCGTGGCCGTGCCGCAGGGGGTGCGGGCGCGCCGCGCCAGCCCTGCAGGAATCAGCAGGGCAGGCGAGAAAAGACTCCCTCTCTCCCTTCCCTCCTTCCTCCCCGAGGGCTCCCCTCCTTACCGGGCTGCCGGGGCTCCTCTGCCGCCTCCGGGCTCGCTGGGGCCGGGGCGAGTGGCGGCGGCGGCGGCTCCTCCTCAGCGCCTCCCCGAGCCCCTTCCCCACCCTCGTCCTCCCCCGCTCCGCCTGCGCCGGCGTAAGCCGGCGGCCGGGAATGCGGGAAGCGGAGCTGGGCTGCGCTGGAGCCCCCGCAGGCATCCAGGGGAGGGCGGGGAGCCCCCGAAAGCTCCTAAATCCGTGGCAGAGGGGCAGGGCGAGTGGTCTCTCGGCTGTCCTCCAAGGTTATTCCACCTCCTTACTCTCTTCAGTTTACAGCAGAATTAGCGGCTGCGATTAAAATGATCAGGAAGAATGTTGTGCACAGAAACAGAGTTATAAAATAGGCATATTAAGTTAATTACGCAATTTGTCTTATAAGCGTTAGGGAAAACCGAGATATGCAGCATACCTGTTCAGTCAGGAATATCTACCTTTGCCACCAGTATTAATTTTCTCACTTTGGCAATGGAAGATACACCCTCAGATCTCTTCAACTCAACATCATAATCAGCGAGACATGACATTTTTATATCCTCTTATTACACGTAAGCATGTATGAGCAATTATTAATTTTACAAGGTTGTGTTTATTTCATTGTTGCCATCAGTTTATTAGTGCTGGGAAAAAGCCAGCCCCAGAGAGGTTGGGTAGGCTGCCCACTGATGACTGAATGGGTGTAAGAGCTGTCAGCAGAACACCCCACACAAAGGGATTAGGTACTGCACCCACAGCCGCAGCTCTCCCACCTCTAGCTCCTTCCTTGAGGAGCTTACAGGCTACAGGTGCCTACCACTTCCACATGAGACCTACCAGTGCCTGTTGGCGCATCTCGGCACGACCTAAGTCTAGGTGAAGTCTCCAAAACCTTCCCATTTCCACCTCATTCTGCCAGGTGTCCTTACAGTACACGTGCCACTCCCCTTCATGTGTCACAGAGCATACGGCTCTAAGACCCGGGCAGACCATAAAAATCCAAATTGCCCAGGACACAAGATCTCTGTCAACTGCTCTCTGCATTATACCTATGGAATTGGAGTAGGGTTATACAGAGCTGTGCAGGCAATTCATCCCCCAGAAATGGGTGGGATGTAGAGCACCTTGCCTTCATAATTCATACGGGTGGAAGAAAAGCTGCTGCCTTCTCCAATACCCAGGTGATGTCACAATGGTTTGGAGCACTCAACAGAAGTGTGGAAGCTT
Source organism: Gymnorhina tibicen (assembly GCA_013399875.1). NCBI lineage: Eukaryota > Metazoa > Chordata > Aves > Passeriformes > Artamidae > Gymnorhina > Gymnorhina tibicen. The sequence goes on from VXAZ01010505.1 coordinate 145,449, forward strand.
TGTTTCCATTTCATTTTTGCATTTACAGGGAAAAACAATCTACAGCTTCTTTTACGGTTGGACTCAGTGATCTTAAGGGTCTTTTCCAACCTCAGTGATTCTGTGATTCCAGCAAAGGAGTTTCAGATTCATTCACTGGAAATGTAGCAGGAGGCAACGTGCAAGGAAAGAAGCCACAGGAAGTGTTTCTACCGGAGGAGGCCCCAGCTGTCTGCAGAAAGTGACTGATGGTTGCCGGGATGATTCTGAGTAAACAGGGGTTTGGTTGCCTGCATCACAGGCATATTCTTTAACATAAACATCCGCATTGACAGGCTGGCCAGGCCTCTGTCTAAACTGAAAAAGCCATACCTGAACTGATGTTTGACACCAAAATGAGGAACGAGTAGACAAGGAAGTGAATTAATTGAATAGTCAGTGAGGGGTGGCTTTGTTCAAAGACCGTGATCTTGCAGTTTGAAAACTAACCAGAAGGAAAGTTTTTGGGAAGCACAGAATGAGAGAGAGCTACTGCTAGTATTATCTTTCAGGATATTGAATAGAGAGCTTGGGAAGCATCACTTCCTGCAGAAACTCTTCCAAGAGACATTGTATAGGAGACATACAAATCTGCAAACTTAGCAGAATTCCTTTGGGAAATTTCCAAAAAGCAGGCAGGATAGAAGAACAGTTCCCAACTAAGAACCAATTAGGACATTAAATTGCTCGTGTTTCAGAGTCAGTTCGTGAGAGCTTCCCAGAAATCTCTAGAAAAAAAACGCTGAGAGCATAATTTGATTAAGGAGATGATGAAACAACAGGGAATCGTGCCAACCTGAGGAGGCTGCCCTTTGAACCCAGGAACTAAAGGTAGCAGTGAAGGTCTCAAATGTGTCAAGGGGTGGGGAGAATGTGGAGGCTTCAGCTCGAGAAGCAATAATAATCTGTCTGAAGTCTTGTGGGAGTGTGTAGGAAAAAAGTGTTATGTGTTTTATTGGAATGAGACGGACAAGGATGAACTGCGTGAGAAGAGCACGGAGTCAAAACATCTGCAGTTTCCTCTAAAGAGGACTGCAAGTAGTTTGATACACTGGAAAATAGGCTACAGGTCCTCAAAACTCACTCTGGAGCATCTATTTTTTGTTGTTGTTTTTATTTCATTTAATTAAAAGATAAGCTTTCCTTGGCTCCTTCCCAGATGTCAGTTTTTCTCTGAATTCTTGCCAATGCAAGCAATCCAATCTTGGTGAGGTACTCACTCTGAGCAAAGCAATCATTTTTCCATTAAGCATGCAGAGGGGAAAAGAAATACAACAGAAAACATGCAAAAGTAATTAACCTTGGTTTTTTCCCCCAGAAATTTCTACCTGTAGCTTTACAAAGTAGCAGCCTGACCTATGATATTTGTGTTGCTTTGAGCCTGACAAAAAAGCAAAAAAAAGACAAATGCAATAACTATTAAGTTTATTCTAAGCAGAAAATCATGTCTCTGTTAAAATAATTTTCGCCTGCCACTCACTCCTGCTTATGGCTACCCAGCTTCAGTAATCTGAGGGGCTGAATTGAAATCTTTTTTACATAATGCTTATTTAGCTACAAAATGTTAAATGGACACCTGTTATCTCTATGGCTCCCAGTACACACTTCTTATATTTCTGATTTAGCAAGTCAGCTTGCCCTCTAAACTTTTCTCCAACTTGATTGTTACTCTGGATTTGGAAAGGGTGTACCTTCTGCAGTTTTTAGATGCCCCAGACTAAATGATTCCATGATTTTATAATACAGACCAAGTGAAACAAATTGAAACATAACGGAAGATGTTGATGATTTTTGAATCATCTATTAGACAACTACTAAAATTCTGATTAATGGAGTAACATGCGTTGAAGAGTCATAGAGGAGTCAAAACTCCAAACAGAATATTAATTGCCACGTATTGCAAACATATTTTGAAAAATCACTTTGCTACTGATATATATTTATTTCTTTTTCCTTGTGAGGGGGAGGGGATTGATTAATTTAAGTAATGTTATTTTTATTTTCTTAAAACAAGGAATTCACATTTCTCACTTTCACTTTTTTCCAATGATGTGTTAGCCTTCAGCCAAGGCACGGGTGAAGATTAGGGACTCCGAGAAGAAAATTTAAAAATTAGGCCTACAATGAATGCAATTAATGTTTAAAAGGAAGATGTTATTAACAGATCTTGTCACCCTTTGGCCTGATAGAGTTGTATTCAAACCATATGAAAATTTCCATGTATGCATGGAAAGCTGCCAAAGAGACTTTGGACAGGTTGATTTTTTAAATAACAGTAATTTAACCCACTTGCAGCTTCCTGGACATAATACCGAAGGAGAAAGAGAAGGTGGCAAATTGCTGAGTGCAAATAAAAAAACCCAAACCTACAAATGTTGATTTTTTTAAAAAAGGATCCTACTGGTGCAAGGACTGCAGTGCACAGAGCGGGTTGGGCTCTGCTCCCAGGAAACAAGGGACAGGCAAGAGGAAACAGCCTCAAGCTCTGCCAGGGGAGGTTTCGTTTGGATAACAGGGAAAATTTCTTCACTGAAATGGTTGTCCAGCATTGGCACAGGCTGCCCAGGGCCGCGGTGGAGTCAGCATCCCTGGCAGTGTTAAAAAACGTGTAGATGTGGCACTTGAGGACATGGGTTAGTGGTGGACTTGGCAGTGCTGGGTTAAGGGTTGGACTTGATGATCTCACAGGTCCTTTCCAACCAAAACGGTTCCGTAATTCTGTGATTCGAAATTCGTTGCCGCTTTTCACCGATTTAGTGGCAGCGCTGAGTGCTGAGTAACCAGCAGTGAAACGTCACAGTGCTGCAAATAACTAATTAAATACCTCATGTTTTCAGGTCAAATTGTGCCTAAACAAATAACAGTCTGTGCATGTCTCAAGTGCCTCACACCACAAAATGCCAAGCCACTTTGCATTAAGTGATTGATGCCAGGCACAAATGGGCTCCTTGTCACACGAGCCTTAATCTTGCTTTTTTAGCCATACACCTTACAATGTTTGTACTGTAATCTTTCAACTTTTTAATAGGAATCCAAAGGTGGATTGGTTATTTCCTGATTGGCCGATCTCTAAACCTGTAAATCTGTGAGCAGCTTTTTGCTACGGCAAATTTTCTATTATTTTGATCTGTGTCCAAAACAGTTGGATATGGAAATCAGGACAGAAATGTGAGCTGACAACATCCCAGTATTTCCTGTGTTTCAGATATGAAACTGAGCTTCCTCACAGAAGTCAGGGTAAAAACCAGTTCTGGGGTATGCATTTACAAGACCTTTTCATTTTAATGGATTTTCCCATCCCTGAATGCAATTAAAGAAATATTATTATGATAGAATACCTAGTGGCATTTTGCAAAAAGTCAGAAATGTACACTACATTTTCTGAAGGCACTCAATTTTTTTTTGTATGTATGAGATCATGCTATCCATTATTCCCTACTGATGTCTGGTCTGTGATACTCCAGATATTCCTCGAGAATACTAGATAGAGTGCAGACACCTTGGCAACCCCTCCAAAGAAAGCACAAACTCATTTTTTAAATAAAATTACTACAGAATTGTATGATCATAATATCAGCTACAGTATTCTGGTTCTCATTTCTGTGTCTCATTTGGTAGCATTAATTTTTTACAAGTGCAGATGTTTCTTCTTTCTGCAGTTTGATAGCACAGGCTCTTCCTTCAGATATTTTCAATTCCTTTCTGACATTTCTTCCTGATACAATCCTTGCTATAAACTGTCTTTGCATGAGTAGGAAGTTTCAGCATTTCAGCAAAACATTCAGTGTGACAAACTCTTAGTAGACCATTAGAAACGGACTTAAACCCCAAACAGGAGGTAAATATTATTAATTAATTATTAATTTTTGGGCTCCAAAACACTTATAAAGTTCCAGAACAAATGACTGTGCCATGATCTACTGTTACAGGGGCTTAGCTATCCCTGACCACTGCCCCCCTTCTAGAAGCACAGCCTGTATGATCTCAGCAAGCTCTGAAAGAAGATTTTTTTTTTGCTGAGCTTTTGCTACATCTCACGCAATGTAAGAAAAGACTGAAGTGAAATTGAGACAGCGACAATGAGAGAAAAATAGGATGAAGATTAAAAATAACAACATGGAAAATAACCTCAAGCTATAATATTGTAAAGTCAGAAGTCAACTCAGCAAGAATTAGGATGATCCTGCTTAAATAGCACAGGGCAATGGTTTCCCAGTGGATTGCCAGCTGCCTGGCCAGCAGGCCCAGATCTGTGTGCATGGGGGTGGTGGGCTTTTCAGAAATGCAGGACCTGTGGGGTAGCCTTCTCAAGAAGATTTATAGGATTCCATTGCCTCTGGAGAGCTCTATTCCCAGCATATGTCCAATCTAATTCATCAGTAAGAAGAAAGGCAGGAACACGTTTGAGCAGATCATCATCCTTTTGTTAAAAAAGTAATCTAAATGAGTGAAAAGATGTGTGGTTTATGTTTTATGAAAGCTGCACTTCCCAACAGTCAAATCCTTAGACTGTGTGGAGAATTTAACAAAATAGAACCCTTTAATAGCAAATGATTCAACCTAAGGAATCAAATTTTTGGGCAGCCGAAATTGCCCTGATGAGCTCCCTTCATGCATTGTTTTCACTGCAGGAAGATGCTCAGTCCTTATGCAGATCACAGTAAACACAGCTGAATTAAGACAGCCATAGTTTAACAAAAATGAACTTTACATCACTAATTGTGCAGGACTGCAGAAATGAATGGTCAGAAAAAATCAAGATCAAAGGTTTTTCAGTTTTCAACTCTCAGCTATTTTAGCTGTTCCTGTTTCAAAGACCTCTGATTGTGAACTGGTAAAAATAAAAATGAGGACCACAACGAAAAGAAGACACCACATCCAATCAATAGTGCAACTGAGACAAAGATCAGAGAGTTCAAGTACCTATGGTAATCTGGGCAGTTGGACTAAGATGTTGAAAGATGACTGGATGGTTTTGTTTTGTCCTTTTAACTACCACATAACAGCAACACAGAGAAAATGTATATGTAAAAACATTTAAACACAGACACGACCTTCTAAGTACAAAGGGACAATAGCTAGATATTCTATTTATTTCTGACGTGTGACCCAGGATCTGTTTTCTTTTAGTCTGGTAGGAATGTTTTTATCATATCAACAAATCATTATTTGGCCTTCAGAGAATCTCACTGATAACTTAGAGTGATAATTCATTCTCTTCTATGCTGCTGTATTTAATTACTGCAGAGTGGCATTAGCTGGGGTAGCCAATACTGTGTTTGGAATAAACAGTAACAATTTATTGAAGCATGAGATGATGTTACTCATTTCCGTCTCAGGCCACCACGTGCACACATGAAGTAACAGAGCACTGAGCCCAAAATACCTCAGAAGGTCATGTGTGTGTGTGTTTGGATTTTCAGTAATTCCATTGTCTGCTAGATCCTTCCACCTCTTCCTCTTCCAGTGACGTGATCAGATTTGTGATGAGCTTTGTTACTCAAGCCCTCATTTTGACTACCCTGTGATGAAATGTTCTGCTACAACAGAAGCTGACAGGGTGGCACATCCAGTCCAACCCTGTGGGCAACACAGCAAGGTATTCCATAAAGCCATGGTCACAAGGCAAGAGAAGAGAAATGCATCAACCTCCTTCCTCTACGCATAAACACTCTCTTAGCAAGTGCTTTTTGGGCAGTCAGGATGCTTGACTCTTGCACGACTGGAAACACCCTCGCTGATAATTGTGGTGCTTATCAGTCTCTTCCATTTTGACCCTGCAAGTGTGGCCCTCAGGAGGTTTCTGAGTAGGTGAATCTGAATTGAGTTTTAGCACTTAAAAATGTAAAAAAACCCAAAAAAAACCAAAGCAAAATAAAACAAAAAGGAACTCCAAGCTGCCTGTGTGATTTTGCGATTGTTCACTGAGAATGCTCATTTTTCTCACATAAAAAGTTATTTGTTCATGTGAAAAAGAAAGAAAGCTTGAGAGAATGGTAAATTTGCTTGTCTGTCATTATACGGAAAGACAGAGAGAGGAAATTAACTTTCAGAAATTACAAATAACAAGGATAGAAAGCAATGAAACCAACAAAGCCATAATCTTCCACTGATTTCATTACTCATGTGGTTAAAAAAATTACAAAGAAAAATTATATTTGAAATAAAACTTTAAGAAGATTTGTTGTTGTTTGCAGCTCTTTTTGAGTTTAGAAGTCCTTATATAATGGATTCTGGACACCAGAAGTAGTTTCAGCAACCCAGGCTTTTTGAAGGATTACTTTTGCTACTTCTGAATTAAGTGTGGTAAGAAGATCAGATTTCATAGCAAAGATGAATATGTTACAAATTTTGGGAGGAGAGACAGTATGTGAGCTGAATTATTCCATCATGTCTAAAAGGATGCTCGGAGAAAAAAAAATACCACCAAAACCCCCAGGAAACACTGTTTGTGTGTGGAGTAGGAAAGGCAAAGTCTTAGTATAATTAAAAGATTTAATGGGGAGAAGAGATTGAAGAGACCCATAGAAGATGTTAGACAGCACCAGGGATGTCTGGTGCGTTTCTGGATTATCTGACATGGACAGAGCATCCCGTCTCTATCCACTCCTTTTTCAAACAACACCTAGGCCAAGCTTTGCAATACATGGCGTAGAAATTGCCCCCCCTTGAAATATGCAGTGCAGAAGGCCGAGCGCTCTCCTTGCTGAAGTTGTGAGTTCTGATGCAAAAATGAGGGTTATTTATCATCCAGCTTTGAAAGAAGCTGGAGAAAACAATTGCCTCCCCTTCAGATGGAAAATGCATTGCGTGATTCAGCCTCCCTGTTTAGAGCAGCTTGGATCCGAAGGCAGCGACGCTGAAGAAAAGAAAAATGGGCGCTGAGCGGCCTCACGGGCGTCACTCGAACCCTTCTTGCAGCAGCGAGTTCTGAGTCTTCAGGACAAATGCAAATGTCCTGCATTTATTGGACCTGCGAAGTTGCTAAAAAAGCATTGCTTGAATGCTCATCAACGTCAGGCAGAAGAGAAGGGAAGGGAAGTCCTAATGGAGGCAGGATGACAGCTTTCCGCCCTGAGGGGGAGATTTACTTGGCAGCAGGAGCCTCTCTTTTCCTGAACTCCTTGCAATCCTCATCCATACCAGTCATCTGGCTTTGAAACCTCCAGTCGTCATTATTCACTGTGTTCCTAGCATGACATTTTCTTCAGCAGAATTTCATATGGTTTCTGTGGCATGTTATTGTTTCTTTTATGAATGTTAATAAGATTTTCCTGGAGGGAACTGGGGAAAATAAAAAAAAATTTAAAAAATTAAAAAGAAATTGAACAGTTGAACTCCCGGGGAAAACAGAAAGGAATAAAACAAACAAAAATCAATCAATAAAAATACCTCTACATTTTATATTAAAAAAATTTCTTTGTCTGCTTGATTAAAAGATTATCCTGGCATCTTGAAATATTAATATGGAGGAGCAGAGAATTAGTATCATGCTGACAATGGAAGACATGGGCAACTGAGAGGAAGGTTGTTAAAATGTTTAAAATGAAATTTGTCTTTCCTCATTCTTGCTACTGCCAAGATTGAAGTCACATGCAAGAAACGATCCCACCACTAAACACTTATTATTACCCTTGCTTCAGTGAAAATGTGAGAGTTCAGGCGACACATGTGGAATATTGCAGTCCAAGGAGGCAAGGAGGGAAAAACTAACATAATGCTCCTGGGACTTCTGAGGGGAAAAAAAAGAGCACTCCTGCCATGACTTTGAACTGCAGTGAAAATATATGGTGTCTATTGATCACTGCAAAGTTCCAAGACGTATGAAAGACAGACCTAAAACCTTCTGCGTATAAAAGAGCATTAGTCATTGTTCTACGGAAAAGCAAAAATGCATATACACAACACTGGCTTGGAATTGTGCATCAGGTGGTGCAGCATTAACTCTGTTTGGTAAGGATTCTGCCAGTATCAGTTCCCTGGGGGAGACACACCTCTCGAGCTTTCTGCTGTTCCCAAAGCAGCGCTTCTGACAGGGGATGGAGCGTTTCTTTCTCAGGCGATGTGCTGCCAGTGCTGGGGGCTGCAAAGTGACGCTGACTTCGTGCTGTGAGGAAAATACACCCTTGGGGGTTAGTGTGCTCGCATAATTAATTGCTCCTAATATACATTGTCTGACTACTAGCCAAAGCTTTGATCGTTCTTGAGCACTGAAGAACCTTTCACACGGCGAATGATGAGGTAAAGTACCCAGTTGTTTATTTTTGACTGTTGTACACTAACTACGATCTCTTCACTTTGTTATATTCAAACCTTAGTTTCTCCCAATGGACAATGAATATATTAAAATATACCAGCCTGATAAAAGTGGCAGGAGGACTAACCAATCTGATTTTACAAGAATCCTGAGAGACTAGGAATTTTTGAAACTGTTTACTTCCAGAAACTTTTTTCTTCTTCAACTTCCTACCATTTTTCAAATATGTTGCTCCAGCTTTTCAGAAACATTTTTTTTTTTAAGTTGCAGATCATTTAAAGCAGAGGAAAATTCTAAAAATACTCTGAATGTGTGAATATAGTCCCTCAGAGTTTGTTTTCTTAGCTGTATTTACTAAAGCCATAGCACTTCAGGAATGATGTAAAAACACACATGAAGGCTTGCACACATTTTTCTGACGTGCACTTTTCCTGACAAGTAAAAACTGTGAGCTTTTACCAGTGTACTAGCTAAAACTGTACACCTGGGTACAGTTTAAATCATGAGGATTTAAAGATCTGTTGGGTCCAGGTCCACATTCTTTTTGAAAACAGATGTTGCTGTAAATAAGCAAGACTCCCTCCATTTTGTAAGAAGTAAATCTGTGCATATACCAAACCAAGCAGATTTTCAGCATTTTGCAAAAAGTGTGAAATATCTTGTTTACATCATTCTTTCTGAAATTCCAGGGAATTTCCCCAGGAGACAGTATACCTTTGTGGACACGCACATCCCAGAAGGGCTCTAAGGAAAGCTAGGTAAAAATTGCCTTAGGATTTCTTAAGTGGAAATAGTAACAAAAGCTAAATCTTGAACATGACTTTTAAAACTAGGACTTTGAAATCTCTGCCTAGTGGTAGCTTCGGCAGCTTGAAGAAGGAGACAGCTCGTAAAATCTGCTTCAAACTCATTATTAAAGGGATCAAGGGAAAAAAAATGTACATCAATTAAATAAATTTTTAAAAAGAGGCTTGAAAAAGCATCATTGGGCGCAAGACGCCCAAATGTCTCGAAACAGGCCCCTAAAGGAAGTACAAGATAAAGATGCTTTTGAAATCTTCCTGTGAGTTCAAGGGAACAGTTAGCAGAGCAAATTTAACACACCACTTGAAGGGTGATGTTTAGCCATACATTTTGGCAACTTCCAGCTACCACAAACTGCATCACATTCTCAGAGTCTAATTTAATATTTTGGGCTGGGGCATCTTCTGTCCTTGGAGCCCCATTCTTCTGGATTCTGTAAGAAGGGCACTCTCCTACTCTAGATTAATATTTTAATGGCTCTTTTCCTAATTGTTCTGCTTGTTGCTGTGAGTTAGATTGCCTGGAAGCAAAATTTGTGTGACTCAATCATTTGTATATTCTAAACAGAGATGGAGAGAGGGGAAGGAAGCAGCATGAATAAAATATAAAAATAAAATGCATTGCTTTGTCTGACCTGCTTTAAATGCCAGATTAATGTCTGCTTGATTTAGTTCTATTTTTTTCCCTTGTTCATCTAACAAATGGTTTCATAGCACTGTGTTGAACACAGTTTATTTTTACCACTAAAGCCTTGGATCTCAGTCGGGGTTATTAGTACTACGACATCAGTTCTTAAAGCTCAATACCATGAGCACAAATCTTTTTAAAGAGAAAAGATTTCATGTGCATCGCTCCTGAATCAATTTAACTCTAAAGCACCTCCTCTAAATTGGAATATGTTTCCTATTCATTTCTTGAGCTATTGTGTTTAAATAAAAGCTTCCTCATGGTCCATTTAGTTTTACTACCTGTACTTTAACCACTGGACCAAGGAACACAAAGACCTGGAAGTCGTGATGCCTGCTCTCTGTACTCAGCTCTGTCATTCTCCTAGCACTCCCTGCTGTTTCAATTTCCTTGGCAGAGAGGGACGAGGTGATAAAATTTTCAGATATTTAAAGCAATTTATACCAACTCTGTGGCTGTTATTAAGTTCCAAAAGGTTGCTTGTACTTTATCTCTTATCATAATAAATTCCAGTGCAGGAACATCTTACGAATGATAAAGTTATTGCAGCCCTTCTTTCACAAAAAAGCTGGAAGGGATCCCATCCTGTCAGCTTCTTTGGCCCAGAGAAGCTGTGGCTGCCCCATGCCTGGAAGTGTCCAAGGCCAGGCTGGATGGGGCTTGGAGCAACCTGGGATAATGGAAGGTTGTCCCTGCCTATGGCAGGGGGTTGGAACAAGATGAGCTTTAAGGCCTCTTCCAATAGAATATGTTTCTATTATATAATCTAACTATAAAATAGAGCATTCTGCAGAGACTCATTAGTAGAGCTGATTGAAATTTATATTTCTCTTTTTTGGTAAAGTTTTGAGATTTGTCTTTGTTTAAAAGATGAATGAAATACAGTTTGTGGAACCAGTTTTCCTTTGGTTTTGTTTTGCAGAGCTCATAAAATGTCATTGAAGAAAATTGCTTTAGGGAATTTGCCATTTTTAAACTGCAGTTTGAAATACGAAGTGTGAACCAGAACGCTGCATTTTTCTTTTTAAAAGTTATTCTTTAATGATTTTTCATTAGTAACAATAACAACATTAGAGTAATAGTGCTGCCAGTAGTCTGCTTTAGTATGAAATAAAACATCTGAGGGCTTTTTAAGTATTATAGACAGTTGTCTCTTAATGATAATTGAGATATCATCTTTAGTATATTAGACTGTTACTTGTATGACTACAGCATAAATGTTCAAGTTTTTGAGGAGGGGATATTTCACCTGGTATAAAATTAGCTACTGCATATAATTATCTTGTGAAGAAAAGGAATATTTCAGTATTGTAAGAAGACACTGAAATGATGCAATACATCATGAAGATACAAATCATGCAGAAAATAAAACCCCACGCATAAGCCCCGAAGCTATTTGTAGACAACTTTTGAAATTAAACACTTTTCCTCTTTATCTGATCTTCCCAATCCTCTTGAACCACTCTGATCATTCATGCCTTTCACTCCTTGCTCAGAAGGTTTTTTTAGCTGGGGTGCGTGGCATTCTCACCCAGATCCACAAATGTGATTGCCAAATGTGTCTTTCTAAGTAGGAAGGCAGTAACACGAGTTGGAGTCCTGGCCTCCGTCTGCAGCCACCTGATCTCACCTCCAAATTTCCCTTCAGCCACTCCTGATGCCTCTTAACACACTCTGACTTTGTAAGGGAATAAATTTGTCACTTAGAGAGCACTGAGGAAACAGTGAGGTCACCTTAACTACACATAGTTCAGAGAGAGTTCAGAGGTGCTTAAAACGTGTTGCAAAAAATGACGAGTCAAGAGAACACCTCACCAAGTGCTTGTGGTGTCCTGTGTCTGATCTGAGTAAGGCCAGATGAAAGAGAACAAACAAATGAGAAAAACAGGGTAGGATAGCCCTCATCTCTGCCAGTATTAATTAGATAAAAAAGAATTTGCACTGAGATAATCTGTGAGCATGTTGTTCATCCTCAGGAAAGGAGAAGGATGGGGGAGCAGTAGGGTGTGCGTGTGTCTATTAAATTTCTGTGAAGTTCACATCTTGATTAGAGTGAATGATTAGGACGGTAATTAATATAGTTAGGCTTCCTCCTCCTGCAATGGGCAGCTTCAGCCAGAGCAGACCTGTCTTCACAGAGCCCTTCTGCGGTCCCTGAAAAGAGGAAGGCTTGTCCAGAGGCTGACACAGTGCATCCCTTCAGCCCTGAAAGGCACACTGGAACAACTTCTCCATTTTTCCTCAACCATAAAGCAATAATCTTATCCTGTAATCCATGAGTACCCTAAGGGTGCTGCAAGGTGCACCTCAGAGCAGCAAACCTTTTCACAGGGTATTTGAATTCTGCTTACAGGATTTTTCACCTGCAGTAAGAAATTGTTAAGGACTGCAACAAAATGAAATTGAAAATCACTGCTCTAGATGCAGCCTAATAAGATTGTCCTTGTGGATCTAAAGTTAGCTGCTGTGAAAAAGCCTTATATGCTGTTTTCCATTTTCAAAGGTGTGCAAACATGTGAGATTTAATCCACTGAATTAGCTCTGTGAAAGCTTAGATCTTCCTGCAGCATCGCACTGCGTGGTCTGACACACTTACAGAGCAGTTCTAGGATGCACCCAATTACCAGTGCCTTACTCTGTACTCTGATCTCAGCTTACTGCCCTGCACTGCTTTGGCACATTGTCTCTCTCCTTTTATTTCTCCTTTCAAAAGAATTCTTTGCTGCCATCTACTTGACACAATCAATTACAGCAGCAGGAAATGCTACCGAAGCAGAATAGTAACATCCAACCTGCACTTGAATAAGGTGCAATGCAACTGTACCAGTATTTCTGTCTGTTCTTTTTCTTTTCTTGAACGCCTTTTAGTGACAGTCAAATTCTTTCAGCAGAACACTGAGGTGACCATACTGCTGCTGCATAGTTCATCAAAAAGCGTGTTTGGAAAGTGCTGGAGCAGGGCACAGCTCCTTTGAAATCTATGACAATTTATAGTGGCGTTGTGCAATTGGGTTTGGGGAGATTTATTTTCCGTTTTGCTTCGTTGTGTATTCAGATGTATTTTGTTGATAATGCAGGAGAATATCTGTGCCTGTCTATTTCTTCCTGAAGCTAAGGAAAATATATCAGAGGGGTTAATTCACCTTATTCACCAGCAGGGAGGAGTGGAGACAGCGTAGGCAAGGGGATTCACCAGTGAACTGCTTTCTCCATCCTGAGGCACTGAGGGTGCACCCAGGAAATGCTAATGAGGGAGGAGAAGGGTGTAACAGCTCCCTGACTCTAGTTAACTCAGTCCCAGCCCAGACAGATCAGTAACCTTCCAGCTCACTCACCCATCAGCAGCACAGCTGGCTCTGCCAGTTTTTGCAGTGAGCTCTGATTAGGCTGGATGTAACAAAATACATCAGTCGAGGAAACAAAGGCACCTTTCCCCTTGCTGGGTCTGTGTTTGCAGAACACCAAGCATGTCAGAACAGCCCTGTGTGGTGGCTGTGGCTTGTTCTGTGCAGGCAAGAGGATGAATGAAAGGCAGTGTTTCAGGGTATGGCTCCTTGAGAAACCATCCAGCCAACAAAAACCAGCCCCAAACAGAAATAGGAGGTGTTCTCCTCCTACGGCTTAATACATGGCTTAGTAGCCAGCTCATGTTAAATGACAGTGATCAGGCAACCCCTGTTTTATTGGGGGTTAAAAGCTTGAGCTGTCACAATTAATTTAATGTGGTCGATGGGTGGTGAGAGAAGAGGTTGTGCCTCTTATCGGTTCTCTAAAATGATATTCAGGAGATTGTAGGTTTTTTCAACAATAACTCTGAGTCTAAAGAACAGGAATAGCAAGAGAGCTGTATCACATGTACTGGCTGTATTGCCTGTTATATGATTACCAGGAATGGATTTGATGCATGCTATCACTAAGCAGCACCAGTGACAAGAAACTGGTTTTGGAATGTTTTGACTGACAAGGAACTTGAAGAGTTAAAAAGTTATTTTAGGAAGGGATGTAAAGGGTACTGTCCCTTCCAACCTTTTTTTTTTTCCTTCTTTTTTTTTTTGAATGGGTAGTTTCAGTTTATCTGGTCTGTTCCTTTCTCAGCAGGGACATTCTGTGCAAAGAGGATGCTTGTCATCATCTAGGCCTGTTGTATCACCCTGGTTGGTGATATCCCACAATAGACTTCGGAGGGTGTTCCAGAAAGCAAGCTCTCAGACATCCCAGTAGGCTGCTGAACTTTCCTGATTCGAGCTTCGTACGTGCAGCATGAAAGAAGACAGACATAGCCAGCTTCTTTACAGGATTTGTGTGTGAGGAGGGCAAGAGGAGGAAAGAGGGAATGACAAAACGCCCACAAAATGATAAAGACAGAAAAGCCCCCCAAAGCATCCAGAAAAGCCCTCAGAGAAACAGGCAAAGGGAAGATGGTTAACAATTCCCAGGGACTGGCAGGAGGACAGTGTTGCACAACACACAGACTCCATGCAACTTGTGAAGGAAAAGCTGACATACAAGAAAAGGTGTTCTGTAAGGGATGTGTTGTGCTCTCTTTTCTCCTGCATCAGGTCACATCACAGGTGGCTGACAAATGCACAAGTGCTGCTGTCAGATCTCATTAGACTTTTGTCCCTCACTGCGAGACCTCTTCTTTGCTCCTAAGGTTCCCCAGAGCCACAGGGGCTCCACAGCCTTTCCCGAGGCTGGGGAGGGACACGGCTTGTGCCAGGTGTAGGACTTCCTGGCAGCTCAACAGATGCTCAGAAGATGGATCAGATGAGCGATTCCAATGCTGAGCACAGAGCCAGATCCTGGCCAGATCCCAGAGGTGTCTCCAGATGTTCCTCAGTGCCCTCATCTCGGGGGAAAGCAGCTTCCTGATCTCTCTGTAGGCCTATAAGGTGTTGACCTGAGACCCCTGGAAAGCTGAGAGAATATTTTCATACGGCCACTGTCTCTGAGCTGTACAGGGGCTGGAAAAATACAAGAGGATCCTGATGCACTTTTAGGGCAGGAGCAATAGTGTGTGCTGCTGCTGACCAAAGAAATTGTCACCCAGTGAGGGACTTCAAGAAGGATGGGCACCATGGCACTTTTCTAGTCCAGAAAAGGTCTAGAGTCAGAAAGAAGCCCTGGAAGAGGAATTGCACAGAAGGTGGGGGCAAGAGAAAAACCAGGATTCCTGCTGAGTGAACCTTGACATTCAGGACCTGCCTGACCTTCAAGCCAGGTCAATTAATAGTGGGGAATAAGTCTCAAAGAAAGCCAGCAAAGAAAGCTCCAGAATAACTCACACTGCACAACCTCAGTGCAGTGATTGAAATGAAACCATGCTGGCAGCAGTCAGGTAATGTTTTCAACTGCAAGGCTGGAGAATGCCAGGTCTGCTCTCTTGGCACAAGTGTCTAGTACACAACGACTTCCAGATCTGTGGAGGTACATACGGGACCCTGCTTTCACAGGAAGACTCCTAAAATTGCCTTTGGCACAACAATAAAATAAAAATATGTTTGTTTGGGTTTTTTTGATGGAAATTAGTAGCATCATGTACTGTACTATCTTTTCCTGTTTAGTTTATAGATACACAGAAGACAAAATAAAATCTTATGCCACCAAATAGTATATAAAGAAGTATATTGGAGCATAAAAGTGAGTTTTGAGCTCATTAGTCTGATAATCAGATGACTGTTCTTTATCTTCATACTTTTGGGGATATTAGAAAAGTAGTCTAAGCCAATATCTTGGTTTGAAAGACAGATGTTTGCCAAGGAAGGCAGGAGCCTCCCTTGGAATGGAAAATGTAAGCCCCTTCCCTCCGAATTACTATAATTTTGAAATTCAGGGTCTTTTAGGCAAAGATATGAGGACTAGGAATAGCAGTTCTTTACTAGTATATATGACAAAGCAATAAGACAGAAAATACCAGCTTAGCCTGACAGTCAGGATACGACCTGGCACCCTGCCGGGCAGGGCGGTGGTAGCAGGCCGATCAGGTGGTGGCTGCAGTCCTCTTTGAAGTGGTTCTGCTGAAGCAGTGATCCTGTAGAAAGGTCTGGTCCTCCTCGGAAGGTCCAGTGGTGGTTGTGCAGCTCTTGTCCTCTGGGAAACCAGCAGGTGAGGCTGCTTGTGCTGTTCCAAACCCCAGATTATATCCAGGTGGGAATGCTTGGCTCCTCCCCCAGGGCGGAGCATCTCGCAATGGGCTGATGTAATTCTATGAGTCATGGTGGGTCCTTGATAGCCCATAAACAGAGATAGCTCCCGGAGGGAGTTATCAGGGGTGAGTCATGGTAGGAGATAACAAGCACTGCCCCACCTGCTTTAACAGCTTGTGAAGGTGATAATAGAATACATACTTTTGGTTATGTCTTATATTGTAACCTAGGACAGCCAATACAGCAGAAATAAACATTAGGCTTGTGCTTATGTAAAGCAAAAGATGTACATTAAACAAAGACAGACGTTACCATTTGTTATAAAAAGTCCAAGCTTCAGTATTAACTGAAAGAGACTGGACAAGTAATGAAATTTCGGTGACAGATCTATCTCTGCTTCTAATAACAGTGTCCCGGACCCACCCCTACCCCATCATATAACAAGGGATGAACAAGATGAGTAACAGACACCATATCTTACAATAGTCACCTGTAAAAGTTCTGGAAGTGAAACCAGCACAATTACATCAGTGATGATTTGCACATCCCTGGTAGATGCTAACAGACAAGCCCTGACACAGAGCCCAAAGCTAAAAAGTGCCAGCTGCTCTCAGAATAGCTTCAGCATGAGTTTCTTTGGAAAGGTACCCAGGAACAACCTTCTCCTTGCAAGGGATAAGCAGCTCTGAAATGCAAATGCCAGGGCAAGCACAACAGAGTCATGCTGAAGATTGGATGAACTCCCTTGCCAGAAAAAGGGGGGGAGAGAAAAACGAGGAGGTGTGAGAAACAAAAAGCTGCTAAACGATCAAAATGTGAGATAAAAACTCTCCTGCTTCAAGTATCCTTGTTTCTGCAAAACTGTCTCAGTTTCTCTGCCACTGGCAATCAGAGTCAATTTATTCAAATACTAATCTTGTAAATGGGAATGGAAAATTAAATCCCCGATGCTTGTAAATAACTAGGGTGCTGCCTGCTGAAACATATGAAACACTAAGCAACACACTCCCATTTTCTGGAAAAAAAAATCATACAAATTCTAATTTGAGCATGAAATTATTCCTTTTAGATAGGCTTACAATGTAACCAGTGGGCGAAATACTATTCCTTAAAGTCATTTTTAAGTGAAAGAAGAGTCCTGACCCTGATCCTTTGAGGAGCTATAAAAATAATAAACACTAAATAATCATCAGAATCTGCAAAACCAAGTACATCTGTCATTAATTCATAGCCTAGCAACGGTACTTGAAAAAAAAAAAGAAAGGGAAAAATACTAAAATGAAACAAGAAGCCACAAAACCTGACGAAATCCATATGTTCAGCCAGAGATTTTTGCAGTCTCTTCATATCACTCAACCTGGCACTGTGTCGGATGAGCCAACACAACAGCAGTGCTGTCAACTACCATAAACAATATAGGTCCCTGCATCTGTATTTATTTCGAGTGTTTAAACATCTCTCTCTCTCACAGACCTTGTTCTTCTGCAGTTGTCTTTCATTTCCAGAGCCATCAGGGTAGAGGTGTGCATCCAGCTCAGGGAGACACACTCTTTACACAGCATGAGCAGGGACTCCACTCCAACTGATAGCACTCACCTGGGGCATCCGATTTGCCCAAGAAAACTGGTGCTTTTATGATGGATTGCATTGAGTTTGCGTGGCCAGGTTTTGGTAGCAGTGAGACTGCAGCGGTGGCTTCTGTGAGGAGCTAATGAAGCTTCTTCCTTGTCCAGCAGAGTCAATTTCAGTGGCTCCAGGATGGACCCACTGCTGCCCAAGGTTGATCTCATCAGGGATGGTGTGAGGATGCATTTAGAAGGGGAAAACAGTTGCTGTGCAGCATCAATTGCAGCCAGAAAGAGGAATGAGAACATGTGAGAGGAATAGCCCTGGCAGACACCCAGGTCTGGGCATAAGGAGGGGCAGGAGGTGCTCCAGGTGCCACAGCTGAGGTTCCCCTGTAGCCTGTGGGGCAGGCCACGGTGAGGCAGCTGTGCCCCTTCAGCCCATGGAGGGCACAGAGGTACAGAGATCCACCTGCAGCCCATGGAGGAACCCAGGCTGGAGCAGGTGGATGCCCAAAGGATGCTGTGACTGCATGTGAAGCCCACACTGGAGCAGACTCCTGTGGAGAGAGGAGCCCAGACAGGAGCGGGTTTGTTAGCAGGACTTGTGACCCTGTGAGGGACCCACTATGGAGAAGCCTGTTCCTGAAGGACTGACCCTGTGAGGGACCCACTATGGAGCAGTTTGTGTAGAACTGCAGCCATTGGGAAGGACCACGTTGAAGTTCCTGGAGGACTGTCTCCCTTGGGAGGAACCCTGCACTGGAGCAGGGGGAGACTGTGAGGAATCCTTCCCTTAATGAGGAAGGCATGGCACAGACAATGTGTGATGGACTGACCACAACGTTCTCTCCTCATCTCCCCATACTGTGGTGTTGAGGCCGACAGCTGGCCTGAAGGCTTCACAGATCTTAATTTGGATGTGGTTAGCTTCTATTTGTAAGAGAAGAAAAGTAATCAGTTTTACCCGTGAAAACGTAGTATCAACAGAAGTACGGAATCCAAACAATGGAAGGAGAAAAACAGCAACGCATCTGCACCTGTTATTTTTCTGAATGCTTGAATGCTTATGCTATAGGTAATCAATAGTAGTATATTGTAGTTAAATGATAGCCAACGAACCCATTGTTGTAATTTAGAATTTGTAACACGACTGGTAACATACAGAAGTCTATAAATATGCTGCTTTTCTGAAATACAACGCTTTATGCTCTTGTCCGGTGCAGTGTCCGTGTGTCGAGGCTGCCCCAACAGTGACATCTGGTGCCCCGTGCGAGGCACTACAACTAAGCCCGTGCGAGGCACTGCACAGCAGAAGGCCGCAGGTTAATGCGGAGGGGGCCGAGCCGGCAGCCTCAGAGCACCGTGGAGAGGCGCCAAGTCCCGGGATGACAAAATATTAAAGGTAAGCTGCTGGGACCAATGGGGAATTAAATATCCCAAGAAGAGAAGGCTATAGTCAATATATGGACGTTCATGCTAAGCAGGCACGATATTAAGTATGACAAGCATTCATTAAAAACTTTATTACTGTGGTGTAAGAGCCACGGATCTGAAGCCACTTGTTCAAGTGCTTTGTGACGGTTTAGGCCAAATTCAGGGAAACGTCCAAAAGGAACGTCTCCTCAAAGGAAGGCAGCTTACAAACCACCCCTCCCCCCAATTGGGTTCGGGAAAAAACAAATTTTCCTCAAGAGGAAAGTGAAGGAGAAAATAAAACTATTTATTTAACAAACACACAGGAAAACAATACTAATAATGCTAAATAATAAAATCTCTCGCTCTGGAGAGAAAACCTGAAAGATTTTAGAGTCCTTCTGTGGGTGTGGTCTCTCTCCTCCTCCTCGGAGCTGGGTTGGCGTGGGGGGCCCCCTCCAGGCCGGTGGAAGGTCCCTTGGTGGGGTTCTGATGTTCTGGTGTTCTGAACAAGTCCAGAAGAGAAGAAGAAAAAAAACTGAAGTTCCAAGAGGAAAAAAACTCAACTCTCCGTCCCTCTCCGAAGAAACGGAGCCGAAGAAGCTGA